>CAJQZJ010032395.1:3080450-3215607 GCA_907164525.1 Lophiomys imhausi | reverse complement strand
AAAGAAAGAAAGAAAGAAAGAAAGAAAGAAAGAAAGAAAGAAAGAAAGAAAGAAAAACATATCAAATTCTACCAAACAAAATCCCCAGTACCAGGGATAAGTTGTATCTTTCCCAGTTACTTTTTTTTGTTTTTGTTTTGGCTGTTGTCATTGCTATTAATTACTCTTATCAATTTTACAGTAAGATCCTATTGCTGAAAATACAAAGTAAGGTTGTTGTAGAATATTCTAGAATCTAGGTGATATTCAGTTGGTGTCTTCATCACTACTGGGTTGTATTCATAATGTTAGAAGTTGCTATTTACACTATAAAAACAAATATCTAATCATTTATATCACACAACTATGAGCCCTATGAAACACCTTAATTAGCTGGCTTTGAAATGTATCCATTAGTGCAATAGTGTCACAAATGTTTTGTGTGTAACCAACTACTTTTTTGATTGGATTTAAGTCTCTCTCCAAAAGGTGAAATCCATACCTGACATCATTAATGAAATAAAAAACCCGAGGCTACATAAATCAAAAGCCATAGTGGAAATTTTCAATTATTATTCAACTAAATGAGCACAGTAGTAAAACAACTTCTAATGACTTATTGCTATACACATAGATTGTTCATTGCTAAAACAATAGCAGAAAAGTTTTTATAATAGATGTTAATACAATTACCTACAACTGGGTTATGTTTAGAGTGAGATATTCTGAAATGTTCAGCCTTCAATGTGATGTCTTTATTATAGCCCTCCTCTCAAGACTCAAGGATTTAGGCAAAAGAAGCAGTGGAAAGTTTGTAATAGACAACGGTGGTAGGTGACTTTAAGGGAATAACATTATCTAGACAATACAGGAAAGATGTACATATGAATATATGAACACTGACAGCATACATAATAACTGCCTAAGTTTAAGTAATACAAAACCTCATCATGAAGGAGGTAAGGTGATAACAAAATCCCACCTCTATCCAAGAAACTACTCACAACTGATGTCTGCTAAGAAAAGGAAAATCAGATTTCTTCAATGGAATATCAGTGTTTATAGCAACCACACTCCTGGACATGCCTAATGGCCAACAGTAATTGGCCAACATACCTTCGACTCCCATTTTGTGTGTGTGTGTGTGTGTGTGTGTGTGTGTGTGTGTGTGTGTGTGTTTGCTTTTAGGTGTGCTCCTATTTTTTGTTTCTTGAGAGAGAAAGAACATGAAGTTGGTTGGGTATGAATTTAGAGAAGGATCTGGAAGGAATTGGGGCAGGGGTATATTATGAACAAATATACTGTACTAATTCCTCAAAGAGTAAAGAAAAACTTGTTATTTTGTTTATAAAACTGGATTATATACCATTTTTAAGTGCTGGTAATATAAAATTAATTATTGCATGTTATTAAATGAAAACATGCTATAATAATTAGGCATTGTTGCTAACATAAAATTCCAGCATTCTGTAGGCTAAGGAACAGGATTTTCATGAGCTTAAGGATAGCCCATCCAACATAAAGAGGTAACAGGCTAGCCAAGACTTCACAGAAAAACTCTATTTAAACATAAATACAAGACAAAGAGAATATTTGTATCACTTTTATAATGTTTCTATAATGAGCAGCTACTCTCTGGCTTAAAATGTGAGACTCTCACTTCAGGATGCAGATGATGACATCAATATCAGCAAAACTGGTTCCCATGAATGCTGTAGGCAGTTCTCATGGGAGGTTTGATACTTGCCTCCTCTGCTTTCTGGTTGCCATCTGTGCTTGGCAATGATTTCTTGATAGTTGACCCTTTCCAGCTTCTGATTCTGTGTATGACTGCCTATCTACTTGCTTTCCTAAGAGAGAACATTATGGTGTGATATGAACATGGCTTATGCCCAAAAGGTTCATGTGCTTGGATCTTTATTTCCAATATAGCATAAAAGAAAAGTATACAAACCTTCAAATATTTGCTCTGGTGGTGTTTGGGCCATTATCACCCTTGTAAAGCAAACTTATGATCTTATGATTGATTCCTTGTACCACCACACACTTTGCAGTATGTGATCCTATTTCTTTGTTGTAATATAGTCAGAAGACCTTTATCAGAGCCCAGTGGTAGGAATGTTCAGTTCTGGCCTATCCAAATTAAAAACTAGCTAAACAGAACTTCTTTTCTTTACAAAGTATTCAGCTTCAGGTCCTTGGTTATAGCAACACAATCTGGATTAAAATATAAGTATTTAGATTTAAAGCACAGTTGAAGCCTTACTGTGGAAAAGATACTCTTACTATTGAGGTAAATTGTCAGTTAACACATTGGTTGTAAAGTGTTGTTTAGCCTGCAGAATTTTGATGACTCTTCTTGTCATTAGAACTCATGAAGTGAATCACCATTTAGACAAAATTTTTCCATGAATACTAAGCTATGTTAATGGCTTATTGTGACCAAAAACATATAACTAACATAACATATATTATAGTATATTGTGTACAGTTTGAGTAAATGCCAAAAACAATTAGGTTTAAAAATATACAAAGATATACTTTCGATATCATTCAAAGTCATTGATTCATATAACCTATTCATTGTACTCAAGACCCCATGTATTATAAATAGAGCAGGTGATAGAATTATATAAATTATTCTGAGCACCATAGTTTTTATTGGAATAAATACAAAAGTTAAAATAAAATTCCATTTAAATTTGAACAAATCATAAATACTTGAAGAATGATTTAAAAGATTATTCACATCTCTTTAAACCATGAAAACTACATACAGAAGTTTAATCTTGTACATTCTTTACAGACTAAACTTTTTTTTTGAAAATGTCAATATTGTGTTCTCTCTCAGTGAGGGCTCCCTCACAGCAGTTATATGGTCTGTCATAATTGAATGTTATTGCTTTGTTTTTTATGATGGGGATGTTTTTCTCAGCTAAAGATATTTCTAAATGTAGGGTCTGACACAATATTTATGTTCTTACTTGTTTTCATTTTCTCAAGATGTTCAATGTTAACCTCAATATCTGACCCTTAAAACATTACTGAGAGGCTGGTACCTACCACAGTTTTGGCAAGCTGCTCAGCTTTTTAGAACAGGCATAGATTATTGCACACTGAACTATAGAATATCATCAAATAATCTAGGCTATTAACATGCTAGCACATTAGACTGATGTAGTAATTTAGTCCTGAAAGGCTACAGAAGTCAGTGAAACAGACATTTTTATACTTTAAAGGTTTTCTTAAGATGCCACAGAATACATTTTATGTAAAGTTTATATATTTCCTTTTTTTCACCAAAAGTTCTTTCATTTCTCCTAAATTGTGATGAAAGGTAGGAGTATATTTCTTTCCAATTCAATCTATGACCAGCCTTCTTTAGTGACTTAAATATATGGAAAGACACACCTATACAGAGGGGTAGAGAGATAGGATGCTTATAAGATTCTGTGAAGGTAAATGAACATTCAGGAAAACAATATGTAGAAGATTACAAAGATAAACAAACAGATTGACAAGAGTCCAAGAGAAGACAAAAGAATCAAACACTCACTCATTCACACACTCACAAGTCCAGTAAAAATCTTAAAGTGAAAGCTATATGTTCAGAGAGGACCTGGTGCAGATGTGCGCAGACCCTATATTTACTGCCTCAGTCTCTGAGTTCTATGATCTTTGTTGTGTTGATTTAGAGGGTCTTGTAATCTTGGTGTCCTCAACCCCTTCTCCATCTTATTCCTCAGCATTTCCCGAGGTCTGAGTGGAGGTATTTGATAGAGACATCCCATTTAGACCTGTGTGTGCCAAAGTATTTCTCTGTGTAATGTCTGTCTGTCCACCTCTGTACTTATTCCCAACTGATGCAAGCAGAAACTTCCCTGATGATGGTTGAATACGGCACTTATCTATGAGTATAGCAGAATATTTTATCACTTCTTTTCTTTTATGCCTTGTACAAAATTGATGTGATGTCATATGGTTTGACTATTACTGAGAAACTTTTGAAAATATAGAGAAGTGAGACGTTCCAGGACCTAGAACAAATCTTTACTTACAAAGGTTATTTACTTTACTGTAGATATGGGGCTAAAATAAAAAAGTATTTTATTCCCAATTAATTAATTCAGGTTGGTTCTTTGTATAAATATTTTAGTCAATTCAATTCTCACATATCAAACTCTTAATATTGTAATTAAATTACAATTAATATGGATGGTAGCCAATAGTTTATAGACTAAAAACTGCAAAATAAAAAATCAAATTATAAAGAACTACTTAAGGTTACATGGCAGTTTATTTCAGAGAAGAAATGGGGTATTTTATACAGCCTTCCTCCCATGCTGACATCTGACCTGAGATAAATGAAAAAAAAATATATGTGTGTGTGTGTGTGTGTGTGTGTGTGTGTGTGTGTGTGTGTGTGTGTGTGTGTAGAAAACAACTGTCTGGAAATCCCAGAATTTACATGATTATAATTGACAACACACTCATCCTGAGTTTTCATGAGATAAGGAAACCTAACTGTGGGGACAAAGGAAGGCAATGGAATTAGGGTCTGTGGATTTAGCTGTTAGGGACTGAGGTCAAGGGAAATTGGAAAGATTATTTGTGCATCTGTAATCTAAGGAGAAATAAGGCCCTATCTATTGGGTAGAAAGCATAGATCAATTGGCTTAAACTTCCACATGTTCTGTGTTGAAGCAGCCTTAGAAACTGTAATAACCACAAAGTGCCTTAAGACCTACTTCTTGAAAAAGAGTATAACAAAATCCGCCTTCTTTCTTGAAACAAAATATAGTGATGTCTATCAAAAACGAAATTAAAACATGTTGCACTGTTCTGGTTGGATTTTCTATTGCTGGGATGTAACACGGTGAAAAAATCAGCTTGAGGTAGGAAAGGTGCATTTAGCTTATACATTCAAGTCAAATCCATGTTTATGAAAGTCAGATAAACTCAGACAAAGATCCAGAAGCCATGTGGAAATGTTGCTGACTGGATCGCTTACTTGTTGATACACTCATATTCAGCCACTTCTCTGATGTAACCTAGCTTTACTTGCCAAGGGATGGTGCCACCCATAGTGGTATGGGCTCTGCAGTTGCACTCGTTGATCAAGACAGTCTCTCACAGACATGGACACAGGATGATTTGACATGGGAAATTTCCCAGTTGTAATTTCTTCTTCTTTCACTATATCTAGTAGACAGTAAACTTGACTAGAATAAAGACCTTAAGTTGTAAAGAGCTAGCTAGACTGAATACATAACAGAAGCTGACAGGCTCAAAATTAAGCTAAGGTTTCAATGTTCTGCCTGACGGCAGAACTGCTTCTCTAAAATCTTAGCTGTTGTTATTAAAGGCTTCAGTTGGTTGGATGCAGCTCACTTGAACTATCTAGGGAAAAAAAAAAAACCCTGTTTTTCCATTAAGTCAAACATGTGTAGTAGTTAATCACACTTACAAATTGTATTTACAGGAACATCTGTTCTGATATTGACTAAACAACAGGGTATCATAGTCTAGAAGTTTGGCACATCAATTTAATCATCACAGGAGGAATCAATGCATTGCTTAAAGGCTGCTGTAGTTGAAGGACACAGCAGAACACTTGGAAATAGCTGAGCATTTACTGTGTTCAACATATTTCCAAGAAGGAATAGGCAGCCCAAAGACAGAATATAGATATTACAAACTAAACATGATACTTTCCAAGCATTTATCAAAAAGAAAAATAACCTTTATATACATGGAAAATATATAAGAACATATTTTCTAAAACTGGAGAAAGAAGTCACCATTAATGACTGATCCTGTTGCTCACATCCCATAACTAGTGGCTTCGACTGGCAGCCAGACTGAAAAAGTCCACCAATTATGAGCATGAGATATTTTCTGTTTTAGTGAGAGATAATCAGCAGATCCGAGTTCAACATGTCTCTGGACCTGTTCAACAAGTCATAAAAGAATTAAATAGTTTATAAATATTTATATGTATTATGCTGCCTTGGTAGAACTTTCCTCTAAGGCTATGGTTCTTGACTTTCCTGATGTTGTGACCTTTTAATACAATTCCTCATTTTGTGGTGACCCCCAACCATACAATTATTTTCATAACTGCAATTTTGCTACTTTTGTGAATCATGAATTAAATATCTCTGTTTTCTGGTGGTCTTAGGCAACTCTTGTGAAAGAATCTTTCAACCCCAAGATGGGTCATGAGCTACAGGATGAGAACCACTGCCTTAAATAGTCACAAAGATGAGAACTATCATGGCTCATACAATATAAATACTACAGTTATTAACTGAAGTTTGTACTGTAAAATAATGCACAAAACAAAACTGAACTCTAAACAAAACAAATAAGAAAAAGCTTGAAGGGCTTTGATATGGTGTTGTGTTGTATAATTCTTGGAAAGATTTGTATCAGTGTCCCATAGAGGAATGGAAAGAAAGAAGGAATGAAGAACATTGGGGAGATTACTGAACATTTTCAAAACATAAGGTACTTTATGTACACATAAAATGTACTTATGAAAACTATATTAGATTAAATAACAAATTGTTTCAAAGAAATAAGAAAATGTAATTGAAGAGAATTCTTGTTATATCTGTGTAACAACAGTTAAGATAATGAGTAAATTCAGATTTCTGGCTAGAAAAAAAATGGAGAAGAAATGGAATAGCCTATTTAACACTAAAAGAGTGCAAGCCAAGCACATGCTTCTCTGCTCAGCAAAATAGCTTCCAAACCTAAAAGTAAAACAAACAGATTTGGCAGCAGTAAATTTGCAAAGATGGGTTGAATAGTGACCTGCACTACATAAAACACGGAAAGAAGTGTAGGCAGAAAGAGAACTATACCTTATAGATATATGTATCTAAGAAACATAAAAATTAACACTAAAAATACTGTAAAGTGGAAAAAATTAAAGAATTTTACCATCAATTAGACTATGTTACAATATAATATAATTCTATACAAAGAACAAATGCAATAAAATATTCATAGAATATTATTCTATATGTACATACATTTAATAACCCAAATATTAAATTGAACGGCTAAAAGGTAGCCAATTAACATAAAAAATCATAGACAGTGAGACATGAAAATAATTTTGGTAAAATATGTATGAAAAAGAACAGGAATACATGATTGATGACTTCAAATATAATTGTGTCAGTCATCATGCAAATTTAAAACTATAATCATCTGAACCCAAGACAGATATAACCAGAATGGAGTTGGATACTAAATCATGTACTTAGCCAAGGAGTTATGACAGTGTTAGCTGTTGGGAAAAAGTATTTTCTTAAAGAGTGTATCCCTTGTTATGTTACTCATGCTCCAGTAGGCCATATATGCAAGTATTGCCTTAATGTGTTTAATAAAAAAACACAAAGTTGTATACTTAGAAGGGTAAGTCTGGGAAGAGTTTTGGAAGGAAAACATTAGTGTAGTATGTAAGTTGAGTTGGTGTATGTAAATATCTACTCTTTTATTATTATATTTTCTTTATTAAAAATAAATTCAAATATATTTTGATCATATTCTTCCCCTCTCCAAAATCTTTCACATCCCCATCCCATCCCTATCTATCCAACTCTGTTATTTTTAAAAACAAACAAAATCACAATACAACACCCCTCCACAAACCAAGAAAACAATAAAACAACATTCAAAACAACAAAAAATTGTAACAAAATAAAAGTATAAAAAATAACAAAACAAAACATTGTCTGTAGTGAGAAATTCGGAAATTTGCTATCTTTAAAAAACACAGCAATATTATCAGAATATGTTTTCATTTTAATCTCATGTGTGGGGATATGGATCTGCTTTGCAGCAGGTATGATTGGACTCATGCTGTGGTGGGAACATGGTTTTAGCAGCTGCACATAGTGTTTGTGACTGTGTGACATTTGGAATTCTGGGTAGTATCCTAAGAGGTGCCGTGGGTTGTTGGTTGATTGTTGGTTGTTGGTTGTAGTTGGTTGCTATTTGTTGGTCTTGGTTTGTTAAGTAGTCATGTGAAAAGAAGAAACAAGAAGAAGAAGTTAAATAACTTGAAGACAAAAAACAAACTTCCTCCAAGGAGCTCCATGCCCCTAATAAGCAGGATGTGGTCTAACAAAAATGTCATCCCATTTCCTCTCTATCTATCTGGTTTTTTCTCTCCTATCTAGTTATAGGGGGTTGAAAGGGAGAAAGAAAAGGAGTGGAAGAAAGAGGAACATACTAAGTAGCAAAATACTGATTAAAATTGTCCTAGCACAGCTTGGAGGCAGGATACCATTAAAAATAAAAGGGTTTGTGACTGATTTCGTTATGTTTCTCTTTTGAGAGTATGCAGAGTATATTCCTGTACAACAGAGAGTAGAATGTAGGGTAAAGGCTCTATGTAGGTACCTACTTGACATCTCCAATTTGTGTGAACTGTGAAGGTTGTTTTCATCAAAAATGGAGACTTGTTGTCATTTTGTGGAAAGCAACCTATATAGTCTTGGCAACAACCTTGGTTGTTTGGGGATTCCCATAGGGCCTCTTTGGCCAAAACCCAATTAGATGTACCCAATTCCAGAACTAGTAGCTTTGTTTAGTGACCAAGAGATGTTTACTTGGGAGCCTGTTTCTTTCATATTTGATAATTTTATTTAGATCATCTTTGTATATGTATACATTTTAATAAGTTTCAACTGTATTAAGTTTCTATACTGCCCTGAAATTGCCCCCTAGTTTTAGCTGTCCCCCCTTTACTGTCCCACAAACCGGATTGCCTCCTCCCTTCCTACTTGATCTATCTATTCCAGTCCCCTCCCTTCCAGCCATATCTATGTATTCTATTTCCCTTTTCCAATGAAATATATTTGTTATCTCTATCCTTACTCTATACCTATACTCTGTGGTTTTTTTTTTTTTTTTTTTAGTTTTTCGAGACAGGGTTTCTCTGTGTAGCCCTGGCTGTCCTGGACTCAATTTGTAGACCAGGCTGGCCTCGAACTCGCAAAGATCCACCTGCCTCTGCCTCCCAAGTGCTGGGATTAAAGGCATGCGCCACCACTGCCTGGCTTACTCTGTGGTTTTATAGATTGTAATTTGATTATCATTCCTTTCACAGCTAATATCCACATATAAACAATTACATATCACTATAGAAAAAGATTTTAAATTTTTACCAGTATTTATATTGTAGTTAATTTGTCAGTGGTGTTAATCCTTAACCCTCCATTATAAATAAACATACACAGACATCTGATGGATTTTATGAAACCTTAGTCTGTGTTGTGCAATCTTAGCACATCTTATGCTAGCTTTTAATGCTATTTCCCAAATAATACCCCAAGATATACATATGTCCCCTTGGGATGTTATAATCAACATTATGCCTGTGTTCTAGGCCACATGGCATGATGTTTTTCCATCTCTAACGCATGTATGTGTCCTCTCCTCTTTTCTCCTCCTGGCTTTTACTTCCCATGATCCTCTCAGCTCTCCCAGAACAGGGTAGGCAATCATTCATAATTCCTGCTTTACAATTAATGTCTGTCAGGTGTACTGGGCCAATAGGCTGAGGATAGATGCTCCAATGTCATAGAGAGAAAGTGGAGCCTATCCAGGCAGCCAGTTGTCTGTTATTTCATAGTTTTGGAAGCTACCTGCTCATCACTTCCTGTTTATTTAGATATATTTAGACTTTTCAGACATGTGATATAATTGAAGACTAGATAGTTGTAGTCCCACAATACATTTTAAGTTGTTGTAGGAATTAAAAGTATGTTTTAGTTCTAAGAAGATGGTTTTAGGTTGGTAATTCAAATTAGGATGGAAATTGAGTGAGATATAAAATTTTAAACTCATCATGATAAGAAAGATAATAGGAAGCTGTGGGCCCTGCACTTCCTATATAATAATATATATTTATCCCTCTCAGGTCTCTGAGGTGGTTGAAGAATAGATAACTAGAGTCTCATAGTTAAATTTTGAGTTGTTTAGGAATCAACAGGGTTTCTGGATCTAAGAAGATATTTTTAAAATTGTGAGGCAAGTTAGTATAACAGCTGAGTTAGATATAGAACTTTAAACTCATGGAGATGGTTAGATAGTAGAATGTTAAAGTCAAGTGCCAAATACATATGGGCTGGACATTGGGAATGTATGCTAAGCCATATAACTCTCATAACTGTGGCCTATTTATTTATGTTGGTTTTGTATTATATTTATTGCTATAAGAGAAAGAACCATTTGTTGGACTGAAAGGGGGAGCTGTTGGGGGGGAAAGATATACCTTAAACTAAAAAAAAAGGGTAGAGGATGGGGAGGTTGAGGAGGAAGACAGTGGAAGGGTGGGACAGGAGGGGGAATAGAGAGGGGATTGTGATTGAGATGTAACTTGAAGAAATAAAAAAATAAATTACATAAAAAAGAGAATATTTCTCCTAAGTTGCCAAATATATATGGACTGGAATTGGGAATATATGTCATACCTTATGATTTTCATAAGATTTTTTCATAAATATTTTTATTTCATGTAGTTTATCATTATAAAAAATGAGTCTTTTATTGGAATAAAATTGGGAGATGTTAGAGAAAATTATTATGCATGTTTTTCAGATGCTGATTTCAATGCTCTGAGATCTGGATACTGCCCTATTGGAGGCATTCTCTGATTGGATAATAAAAGTTGCTGGCCAGAGAGATATTAGGAAAGTGAGACTTCCTTGGAGGAAGAAAGGAATCCTGGGAAGAAACAGAGAAATGTCTCTCTTTTTCCCTCAGGAGACTTGAAAGCAGACAGACATCTCAGTGTGAGCTCTGAAAGTGTATAAAGGCACATAGCCGACAGAGAATAGTTGGCCTGATCAACTTGGCTGTGAGCAATTAGCTTATCAGCTTGTTGACTAAAAACAAGGTTGAAGCCAGGTGAAACAAGGAAAGACTTTATGACCTGGCATTGTTTTCAGTTGCTAAGTGGGCATAGCCCAAATTAAGCTGAAGCAGGTGGAACAAGGAGCAATCCTATTTAAGGACAAGTGGATGAGCCTGGGGAAGCTGCGTGCTAGGGGCCCCATGCTAGAGAGCTGCATGCTAGAGAGCTCCAATGCTAGGGACAATGAGTAGTTTGTATCCTCTGATGGAGAAAGTGCTGGTAGACTGATGGCCAGATCTCCCTGAGGCAGAAAGAAGCTGGTGAGCAGAGAAAGCCTCAGCAAGACAGCAAAAGGCCAAGGACTAAACCCTGTGGCTCAGTTTTTGCCTAGAGGGGTTTGACCTGACCGAACAGTGACCTGAAGGAAACTGTGGCCAGTGATAAAGACTGAGGCAGAGCGGCAGAGTTGCTGATATGAAGGAAATAAGTTGGCCTACAGATGGTTGAGGTCTCCAAGAGAGAAGAAAGCCTCAAGCCTTATTTAAGGTGAAACCGCCATAGCCAATTTACCCTGATGGATCTACATCTAAGATATTCCAGAAGAAAGACTGCTAAGTGCATTAAAGGGTCTACCCCAGAAACTGTATTCCTGATGACTGAGCACCTGCCCGAGAGACTGTATCCTTCTAAAAGGTTATGAAGGTTATGAAAATAGTTGTAATAGTTATCAATAGGTTTAGTGGTTAGGTCATAGGAGTTGTAAGCATTCATAGGGGTTGCAGTAATTTGTAGGATTAGTAGTTAAATATTTGCATTTGTTATAAGCAAATATAGTTACTAATAAGTAAGTATTGAATAATTTAAAAAGTTCATTTTCAGATCTTGATGTATTTAATTATTGTGAAAAGGGTCTCCCTTGGTCTCAGACCTTATCACCAGGACAGGTCAGGCCTCCAGCTAAGGTAAGCCAGGCCTTCCAGGCCTACCAGCCTCCCTTCAGGCTTCCTCAGCCACTCCACTGGCTTAATATAATAGTTTATAGTTATTAATAAATATATTTGTTAACAAAGGTTTGGTTTCATATCATAATAATCTTTCTGAATCTTGACTATCATACTCAGAATTATTGAGTATGATAATTACTAAGTACCCCTAGTTACTTAGCTTCTTTGGGTCTCTGTATTATTGTATGGTTATTCTGTACTAAATGGCTAGTATCTGCTTATGAGTGAGTAAAGCCATGTGTATTTTTCTGGTTCAGGGTTCCCTCACTCAGGATGATCTTTTCTACTTCCCATCCACCTGCAAAATGCAGAATTTCCTTGTTTTAATAGCTGGGTAGTATTCTGTTGTGTAAATTTACCACATTTTCTTTATCCATTCTTCAATTAAGGGGTATCTAGGTTGTTTTCAGTTTCTGGCTATTATAAATAAAGTTTCTATGAACATAGTTGAGCAAATGTGCTTGCAGTATGGTGGGGAATCTTCATGGTATATTCCCAGGAGTTGTATACCTGGGCCTTCAGGAAGAACTATTCCCATTATTCTGAGAAATTGCCAGATTGATATTCCATAGTGGTTAAACAAGTTTGCACTCCACCAGCAGTGGAGGAGTGTTTCCCTTTCTCCACATCCTTGTCATCATGTACTCTTTCTTGAATTTTTGATCTTAACCATTCTGACAGGTGTGAGATGGGATCTCAGAGTTATTTTGATTAGGATTTCCCTGGTGAGTAACGGCATTGAGCTTTTCTTTTCTTTATTCATTTTATATTCCGATCTCAGCTTGTGTTTTCTTTATTGCTTCTAATTCCCCTTTCAGATCTTAGATGATTTTATTCAATTCTTTCTCCTGTTTGATTTTATTAGCCATTATTTCTATAAGAAATTTTTTTCATTTCCCTCACCTGTTTAATTGTATTTTTTGAGGGATTTATTTTCCTCTATCATTTTCATAAGCATACATTTAAGGTCATTTTTTCTATGTTTCATTTGTGTTAGGATATCCAGGGCTGACTGTAATTTTATAGCAAGTTTCTTGAGATGCAGTATTGCCCTATTTTTTATTTTTGTTTTGTTGTTTTTGTTGTATTCTTACTCTAGCTTTTAGCCATCTGATTGACCCTGCCATTGACTGGGTGTTCCTGGTGCCAGATGGCCTCGGTGTCTATGGAGGAACCCTGGACTGGTGGCTGGATGATTCTAGGGTCTGTATGCCCTCCTTGGAATGATGAGTGTGGAACAGAGACTGCACCTCAACGAGTAGCCCCCAGATCTCCTCTGCTGGTTGTGATTCAATTGGACCTATAGGCAGGGGATTAGGTTAGGGTGGTCTAATATGTATGATACTGAGAACTGGCAGTCTCCTCAAGAACGCAGGTAGGGCTGTGGACCAGAGGCTGGTACCAAATGTTCCTGGAACTCTGGGGCTCTCCTCATGCTTCTGGGGAGACAAGGATGCAGTTGATCAGATTCAGTAGCCTAACCACTTGCTCTTTTTGCAGTTTTTGAAATCCTGCTACCAGCTAGCTGTACATTGTGTGTTCTGCCATCTTCGAATCTCCACTGCAGTCTTTCTCAAAGGAACAGGTGGGCAGTGGGGAGGAAATTGTACAACCCTGGCACCTGGAAATTGTCCACAGATGTGTGGGAAAATCTGGGGGTTTGGAGACTGATTCCATGTGTCCTTCGAACCTACGGGATCATCTTTTGGAAGAGAGGTGGGAGGGTCCAGGAGTCTAGTGGCTCCAAGAATGAATCTCTGAGTATCTTGAATCTGATTGCTTTCCTAGGGAAGGGTAGGGGGTAATATCTTGCTTCTCTGAATCCCAGGATCCCTCGTATGCTGAGGAAACACAGATGTGTTTATTTCAGCTTCATTAGCACTGCCATATGCTCATTCCACTCTCACTGAGTTCCTGCTACCTGGACACTGCGTGCACTGGGTGTGGCCATCTTGGAGTCCACTACCTACTATTATAGAGAACATGAGTTCAATTTCCAGCCACACTCACATTGCTCACAGTAATTTATTATTTAAATATTAAAATAGTGAGATCCATGCATGAAAACTGCAAATTAATTAATTAATGTAGTTATTAGTAAGTATAAACTGTAATATTAGGTCGGCGGAGTAGCCAGCGGCTTGGCAGAGGAGCAGGCGGCCTGGCCCGAGTGCCTTAACTGGCTGCCTAAATTATCCTGGAGAAAGAGCCCCAGGACCAAAGGTGGCCTACACTACCTATAACCTAAACTCTGTTAATTAATATAAGTTGTTATATTATGCCTGTAGAATTACCGGCGGATTGGCGGGGGAGATTCGCCTGGGTCAAGGGGAGTCTGGGAATCCAACTGCCCGGGACTGCTTGGACTGAGGGCCTATAAGCTGCCACAGTCTTTTCCCCAATAATTAAACATACCAAGACCTTTTAATATTTTAATGCTTAGCCCTTAGCTGGGCAGACTCTCAATTAGCTACTCTAAGTTAACCCCAAACCACCATGTGCCTGTGAGTACCTTCCAGACTTCTCCAGACATCTGTTTCCTTCTGTATCTCCTGGCGGAAAGGGGGAAGAGTCTCTGTGTGTGCAGAATTCCTGCTGATCTGAAGAAGTCCCGCCTTCCTATACTCTTTCTGCCCAGCTAATGAGCCATAAGCAACTTTTATTAACCTATCAAGAGAATGCCTCAGAAAGGGCAGTAACCAGATCTCAGCATTGAATTCAATGTATCAGAAACAATATTAGACCTTCTCTCAACATCTCCCCCTTTAAGTCTAGCAAAAGGCTCCTTTTCTTAACAATAAACACAATTCAGTAACAATAATAAATACAATAAAAACAATTATGAAAACTAAAAGGTGTGACATATATCTCTCTTGATGAGTTTAAGGATCTATACCTAATTCAACTTCCATCCTAACTTACATTATTAACTAACCCATCTTAACCATAAAACATCCTTTTAATTCCTAGATGATTTAAATTTTACTGTTATGTTAATAACTATGTAGTCTTCAATCACATCAGAAACCTGAGGAGGATAAATATATCTGAATAGGTAGGAAGTGCAGAGCAAGCAACTTCCAAAACTATGAAATTGCAGACAACTGGTTGCCTAGACAGTCCCCAGTTTCTAGAATATTGGAGCATCATCTTCAGCCTTCTGGCCATGCCTCACAGACTTAGTTGTGGAACAGGAAATAAGACTTTCCCATTCTGACTTTGCAGAATCAGGCCATCAATTTACCTGCCTTGAGACTGGTCCATTTTTGGACTGTAATATAGTCTGTTGAGAGAGCAGGGGCATTTCTGCCCAGTAGGAATTATCTCCTGATGGGAGATTTCTTGATGCTCATTATCTCCTTCCAAGACCAATGGGAACTGTCAAGAGCTGACAGTCTCATGTCAAGGAATTTTTAAAATAACAAAAATAACTATAAATGCCATATTCTGCAGATCTCTTGAAGTTTATGAAGACCATCTATTCATATCCATTGAGTAAGCAAATGTTGCTTGTCTCTAACAACTTAATATCTGATTAACCTAGAGCCTCTGAAATTAACTAACTTAATTATCCTAATAACATCACAAGTTTGAATGACTATCAACATGCATTTTTAAAATTATCCTAAACAACTCAAGTTCAATTGAAATTTTATAACTAAAGTTATTATTTGAGTAGGAAGCATAGGAAAGCAGCTTCCAAAAAGAAATATGACAGTTTGTAATAGTTACTGTCAAAAGGACTAGAAATTCACATTGCAAATTTATGAATTATATAGGTACAATACCTAGTCAAAATATAGCCTTAATTTTGTATCAATATACAAATATCTATAGGAGTAGATTCAATAATCTACCCTTTTATCTTATCAATTCTATACTATATAACCATATTCCCTCTCTTTTTTCTTTTCAAGTCTTCTCCCCCTATATAAGAGAGAAAGAAGGATAAAGAAACAGAAATCCCTAAGCCTAACCTCCTACACTTTGCTTAACAAGACCATATAACGATTTGTAACCATTCCCCCTAAACGACATCTATAACCTGTCAAATAACCAAAGAATCATCCACCCCACTTTTTGGGAATGGGACATCGCTCTCTTAAAACTTCCTGCTGAATTGGGATGCAGAAAACCTGTTTAGGGACCCAAATAAAAGGAAAAAAATGGTTAAGCAAGTAAATTGTAACATTTGTTGTCCAGTCTCTAGGTGCTCAACTATTTGAATATTCTGAGCAATTTGTAGTTGGAAGCTGGACTTTGGTAGGAAAGTTCAGGAGTTTATTGATGTCCTGTTTGGAACAGTCTTTGAGGCTGGGCCATCTCAGCAAGCTGTTTGAAGTTGTTCTGGATGCAGTTTTTGGAGGAAACAGCTATTGAGGCAATCTATGAGGCTGGATCATTTGGGTTACTTTTCTTGTCTTCTTTGGACTCAGGTCCCATTGTTCTGAAAATATATAATTTCTCACAAGTTACATATAGTTCTGAAATTACAAAAATGCATTGGATGTGCAGGATGCACAAATCAATGAAGGAATATTTCCTGTTCTTTGAACAGAAGAAAGACATTTTTCCTAGGGCAAATTGTCTTTTGGACAATAGAAGAAAAACAATTTTAGAAGCTTGAAGCATTTCCTCTAAACTCAGGGACAAGACAAGGATGTCCACTTTCACCATATCTCTTCAATATAGTACTTGAAGTTCTTGCTAGAGCAATAAGACAACTAAAGGAAATCAAAGGGATAAACATTGGAAATGAAGAAGTCAAATTATCCCTATTCGCAGAAGATATGATAGTATACATAAGCGACCCCAAAAACTCCACCAAAGAACTCTTACAGCTGATAAACAACTTCAGCAAGGTGGCTGGATACAAAATTAACTCAAAAAAATCAGAAGCCCTTCTTTTTACAACAAACAAGCATACCGAAAAAGAAATAAGGGAAACAACCCCCTTCAAAATAGCCACAAACAATATAAAATACCTGGGGGTAACTCTAACCAAGCAAGTAAAGGACCCATTTTTCAAAAGAAATCTTGATAATTTGAAACTAAAATTTATCTTTAAGGGTATATAAAACATAATAATCTTAACTTTCTATCAATATCTATTATAACAAAACAATCATAAATTTCTATCAATATCTATTAATATAACAAAATAATCTTAAGTTTTTAATAATAGAAGAGACAAAAAATAGAATGAGGGAAAGAAGAAAATCCCTGAATCCAATTCACAACACATAACATATATCCATTTATCCTAGACAACAACAAACAATCACAACACATAACATAACACACACACAAAAACTTCCATCCCATCTTTTGGGAATGGAGTGTAAACATTTTTGGGTACCCTTCAAAAATTGAGATATTGGTCAATTCCTGGGAAAGTTCCTATAGCTTTTGTTGTCCAGTCTCTGTAGGATCGATTTTTTTTGGACTAGCGCTTTTAAAAATGATTTGCGTGCAAAGTTTTTAAGAAAACAGTGATTGAAGCAATATATTAGTTTGAATCTTCTGGCCCATTTGTCTTGTTATTGTAATTCAGTCCTTGGCTCTGAAAATAAATTTTTGCTCTAAATTTGAGCAAGTGGAAGGCATAGAACAACTTTGTAAGTATATTTTAAGGCATAAACTCTATTCATCCTGGATAAAAGATTGGAATATTATGAACACCATAAACTCTGACCATCCTGGATAAAAGAGTGGAATATCATGAACATCATAAACTCTGTCCATCCTGGATAAAATATTGGAATATCATGAAAACCATAAACTCTGTCCATCCTGAATAAAAGATTGGAATATCATGAAAACCATACATTTAATAAAATATTCTTACTATGTGAAAACATTCATATTTCAGCTAATGGGAGGTTCTCCCTGGTCGGATATAATCTTTATAAGTTTTGTTGGTAACCATATTTTTTCATTCCCTCTAGACACATAGGCATAACCACGTCCCCATCTTAAAACCATTGCAGGTTTCCACTCTAAAGATAACATATCCTTATAATATATTGGTTGATTTAATTCCTCCTTTTTTTGTATAACCCAATGTCTCTCAGCTGCAGTGGTCCCTTTTCACCAACATTTAGGAAATTCAAAGTTAGCAATGCATTGTGTAATCTATCCCTGGGATTCTTTAATTCCCCCTTTTGTTTAAAAAGCATCTCTTTTAAGGTACGATTGGCTCTTTCTACAATTGTTTGTCCTGTAGGATTGTGTGGCATACCAGTAACATGCTTTATATTATAATATGCAAAGAATTGTTTCATTTTATTAGATACATATGCAGGAGCATTATCAGTCTTAATTTGTGCAGGTACACCCATAAATGCCATTATTTCTAATAAATGCGCAATAACACAATCAGCCTTTTCAGAACTTAAAGCAGATGCCCATTGAAACCCTGAGTATGTATCAATGGTATGATGTACTTACCTTTGTTTTCCAAATTCTGCAAAGTGAAAAACACCCATTTGCCAAATTTCATTCTTTTTAGTACCTCTAGGGTTACTACCAGCAGGTAATGGAGTTTGGTTATACAGAGAAGACGTAGGACATTTTTTAATTATTTCTCTGGCTTGTTGCCAGGTAATAGAGAATTTTTTCTTTAAACCTGAACTGTTAACATGATGTTTCTGATGAAATTTTGAGGCTTCCAACACATTTCCTATGAGTAATTGGTCAATTTTCTCATTTCTTTGTGCCAGTGAACCTGGCAAACCTATATGGGATCGAATATGGGTTATATATAATGGATTATTTCTACCTCTGATGATCTGTTGCAACTGTATAAATAAAGAAGTTAATTCTGTGTTATCGGGAATAAATTCAGCAGTTTCTATGTGCAACACAACTCTTTCTGCATATAGAGAGTCCGTAAGAGACTCTAAAAATCTAACAATACCAAAAGGAATGCATACAATTCTGCTTTTTGAACTGAGGTATATGGACTTTTGATTACCTTGCTGATTTTGTCTATCTTGTAACCTGCCATTCCCATCTTGTTAGCATCAGTATAGAAGGTTGGTGAATCAGGAATGGGTCTTCCCTTTACAATACGAGGAAGAATCCAATTAGTACTTTTTATAAATTGCATACATTTGCTTTTTGGAAATTTGTTATTAATTTCTCCCAAATGATTACTGCAAGATCTTTGCCAGTCTTCATTGATTACCCACAATAACATAATCTCAGCATTAGTAAGAGGCATTACTATTTCAGCAGGGTCCATTCCTGATAATTGATGTAGTCTTATTCTATCTTTTGCAATTAATTCAGATATCTTTTCAATGTATATCTTTAATTTTTTACTGGGTTTATGTGGCAAGAAATTCCATTCCATAATATTATCTTCCCGTTGCATGATAAACCCTGTAGGAGAAGGAGTTGATGGTAAAATGACCAAAATACAATCAAGTTGGGGATCATTTCAATCTATGTATGCATCTTGCAATCTTTGTTCTACCAACATTAATTCCTTTTCTGCCTCAGCAGTTAAATATCTTGGACTGTTTAGAATTGAATTCCCTTGTAATGTTTGAAACAAATTACTTAACTCATGAGTACTTAAACCAAGGTTGGGCCTTAGCCAATTTATATCTCCCATTAATTTTTGAAAATCATTAAGTGTTTTCAATTGGTCTCTATGGATTTGTACCTTTTGTGATATTATTCTCTGTTGACTTATTTTATAACCCAAATAGTTGATTGAATCTCCTCTTTGTATTTTTTCAGGAGCAATTTTTAACCCCCATACTGGTAGAATTCTTTGCATTTCCTTAAATAAGTTCTCTAAAATAACTACATCAGAATCAGCCAACAAAATATTCATATAATGATAGATAATAGATAGAGCAAACTGCTTACATTATTTCTAATGGTTTTTGTACATAATATTGACACAGAGTTGGAATATTTAACATCCCCTGTGGAAGTACATTCCAATGATACCTCTTGCTTGGCCTACTGTTATTAAGAGTAGGTACAGAGAAAGCAAACTTTTCCCTATCATTCTTATGCAATGGAATTGAGAAAAAGCAGTCTTTTAAATTAATAACTATTAAAGGCCATGACTTTGGTAATAGAGAAGGTAAAGGCATATCAGGCTGCAAAGAACCCATAGGTTGAATTACTCTATTCACAGCTCTTAAATCAGTTACCATTCTCTATTTACCCGATTTCTTTTTTACCACAAACACAGGAGAATTCCATGGACTGGTAGACTCTTCTATATGACGAGCCTCCAGCTGTTCTTTTACCAATAGCTGAAGAGCCTTCAATTTTTCCTTTGTTATGGGCCACTGCTCTTGCCACACTGGTTTATTTGATAGCCATTTCAAGGGTAGGGGTGTTGGAATTTCAGCAGTGGCCCCTAGTATAAATTTGGAAACTCGATACCTGGGGTGTCCTGTGTTTGGACACTAGATATAGCTTGCAGTTGTTGAGTACTCATATCAATACCTTCCTCAAAAGTATCTATAATCTCAATGCCTGGGTTGTCCTGTGTTTGGACACTAGACATAGCTTGCACTTGTTGTTGAGTATGCATAGCAATACTTTCCTCAAAAGCATCCATCATTTCATCATTTGTTATTTCTGGCATTGCAGGAATATTAATTTGAGTACCCCACTGTTGTAAGAGATCCCTTCCCCATAAATTTATGGGTACATCAGCCACATAAGGTCTCAAATTCCCTGTTTGCCCTTCTGGTCCCACACAGTGAAGCCATCATACACTTTGTTTTACATGTGATAACTTACCATTTTTTTATAAAATGTGTAGTAATCATTTGAAGTGGCCAATTTGGATTCCAAGACTCCTGTGAGAGGATTGTGACATCCGCTCCTGTGTCAAGCAATCCTTCTATTTCAATATCATTCATTTGTATTTTTAATTTTGGTCTCGTATCACTCACTATTGTTTGCCAATTCCACTATTTTCAACTGCTCCTGTTCTCTCTATTGGAACAACCTTGCCCTTGGTATAAGGAAACAGCAGCAGTTGGGCAATTTTGTCCCCTGCATTAATTGTCATCTCTTTCCATATGGATGTCAAAATTTAATTTCTTCCTTGAAGTCTCCATCTATAATACCTGGATGAATAAAGAATCCTTGACAAATTAATTCATTTTTTCCAAATATTAATCCTATTGTCCCTGATGGTAAAGGACCATAGATACCAATGGTTAACATATAATATTCATCTGTTTTGGATAATATTTTAGATTGATCTGTGGTCAAATCTAAAACTGTAGTACCTTCAGTAGCCTGTAAAAGATCAGCAATAGTTAATTTTGTTCTTCCTGCCTGTCTGTTTCCCTTTGGTTGGATGGTGGATGACAGTTCACATTGTTTTGGGGGGCCTGAACCGGTAGGCCCCTTCCCTTGTTTCCCGGCAAAGGTTGCCTCTGACATCCATTTCAGCTGTATAATCCCGGGACCAGTGTTTACCTTTTCCACAACAAGTACAAAATCCTGGAGACCTTAACCTTCTATTGTCATTTAAAGCCATTCCTTCCCTTCTACAACCATGTTTGCCGTTAAAAGCTGTTCGTTCCCTTCTATGACCATGTTCTGCAGAGTCCAGGCACCTATCATTTTGAGTTCTGGAGGATTGAGCCTTATGATATCTTTGGAAATGACCAAGTTCACCATTTTTAAAGCACTCATTAACACCCCTAGCAACTGCTTGTGCTATGATATTAGTCTGATGCTCTTGAAAACGAATATCAGCTGTTTCTCTTATCCATTCATCTACTGGGGCTCCTTGAGCTTTCAATGGCCTAATTGCCCTTTGACATTCAGCATTTGCATTTTCATATTTTCATATGCCAAGGCATTTATCAATTCCTGTCTGGCATCAGGGTTATCTACATCTCTCTCCACAGCTGAAGTCAATCTCCCAAAAAAATCTGAGAAGGTTTCCTGAGGACCTTGTATTATCTTGGTAAATGAAGTAAACCTTTTCCCAGCCTCAGCCACCATATCCCAGGCTCTCAGAGCTACAACTCAACATTGTTCTATGGCAACATCTTCAAATTGAGTCTGTAACCATATGTCAGCATAAGGTCCCTCACCAAACATTTGGTGGGTTGTGACATTTATTCCCCTTGACATATTTTGTTGCTCTAATTTTGTGGCTTCATGTCTCCACCATGACAACCATTGTAATTGCTGGCTACCTTCTAGCACAGCGGATATCAGTCCCTTCCAATCTTGGGGAATGATTCTATTTTGTATAGCCCAATTATTTAGCATCTGTTTATCAAATGATGAGTGCATTCCATAAGAGACAATAGACTCCTTAAATCTTTTTAAATCCAAAATGTCTATTGGACGCCATGTTAATTCCTGATGGAATTGATCGTTATTATTATCAGGCCTAATGTGAAACATTACTGGAAAAGCTGATGGTGATTGTGCAGTACCTCGCAGCTCCTCTGGGGGCTCACTTGGTTCCACATTAGCACCATTACCTACCTGGTTTCCTACTGGCACATGGCGGCTTTTCTACTGGTACATGCGGCGACTGCAGAGACCTAGCTAGAAGAGAACTTGCTATTTTCTCAGTTCCATTCACCTGCCCTGCCAGAATTTTCTTAAGCTCCTCAATCTGCATTTCCATACTTTTTAATTGTGTAACAGACGTCTTCCTTATGACAAACCAATAAAATAAAAAAGTAAACAGCATAAAACATTAGGTCTGATTGAAAAACAGTATAGAGGTCAGCAGTAAACATTGCCATATTGTCAAAAACTGGCATCATAGTTTCAAAATCTGCAGTTTTCTCTATAGTTTTGAAAATAAAATTACCCATTATGCCTTACCACGTTGAGCGCCACCTGAAAACTGCAATTGAATTAATTAATGTAGTTATTAGTAAGTATAAACTGTAATATTAGGCCGGCGGCTTGGCAGAGGAGCAGGCGGCCTGGCCCAAGTACCTTAACTGGCTGCCTAACTTATCCTGGAGAAAGAGCCCCAGGACCAAATGTGGCCCACACCACCTATAGCCTAAACTCTGTTAATTAATATAAGTTGTTATATTATTCCAGTAGAATTACTGGCAGCTTGGCGGGAGATTCGCCTGGGTCAAGGAGAGTCTGGGAATCCAGCAGCCCGGGACTGCTTGGACTGAGGGCCTATAAGCTGCCACAGTCTTTTCCCCAATAATTAAACATACCAAGACCTTTTAATATTTTAATGCTTAGCCCTTAGCTGGGCAGACTCTCAATTCGCTACTCTAAGTTAACCCCAAACCACCATGTGCCTGTGAGTACCTTCCAGACTTCTCCAGACATCTGCCTCCTTCTGTATCTCCTGGCGGAAAGGGAGAAGAGTCTCTGTGTGTGCGGAATTCCTGCTGATCTGAGGAAGTCCTGCCTTCCTATACTCTTTCTGCCCAGCTAAGTGGCCATAAGCAACTTTTATTAACCAATCAAGAGAATGCCTCAGAAGGGGCAGTAACCAGATCTCAGCATTGAATTCAGTGTATCAGAAACAATATTAGATCTTCTCTCAACACATGCATCTCTTAACTCTCTTCAGATAAGCTTCCTCTTACAGTAGGTAGTGGTTAACATTGAGAACCTAACTAATCAAGATATCAAGAATAAAAATCCTAAATAAGATGAGCACACCACACCCTTACATGAAAGTGTTATGGATCTTCACAGAAAGGTACATGGAAAGATTTTGAGGTTTAGACATGTATTTGTTCTGGATACATCATATCAGTTGTACATACATATAAATTCACAGTAGCTGTCACAACATGCATAAGACTTGCAAAAGCTCACACCAGATAAAATCCTAGCATGAAGACCAAAGGGGCATCAAATACTACCACTAACTGAGAAACAATTGGCATTGATAGCTGTGAGGAGAGGGAAAGTCAGTTTACTTTAATGGTAAGATTCCAGGTAAATTGACAACATTGCAAAGACGAACAAACATCCCACTCCTGAGAGTAGCTATGCAACACAGATTTGAATGAATGTCAGATGGATCAGGAGAAGAGAACAAAAAGGATGAAGATGAGGAGGATGTTGCTGTACAAATAGTGCTGGGGATGAATACAGAATACATGTATGAAATCCCTAAAAGAGTGATGTGTAAGTGATATATACATATATAGCTTATATATATGTGTGTGTGTTTGTATAATCATACATATATTATAAATCATATATATATAAAATCACTAAGCAATGACTATCAAGGTCATACAAATGAAGAAAGAGACAAATGAATAATTTTAATTACCTTATAGGGTTTGGTAATACACAAGGTTATCTGATTTGCTGATGGTGGCATGAGTTGGGGGATGTTGGAGGACTTGTATAAGTTTTTAGGCATATTTCATGTCTAGAATCTGGAGGTGGTCACTTTCTTGCATACCACCAGAGGAAAAATAATAGAAACTCTAGAGTCCATTTTCAATTGTTTGATATTTCAGCTAAAAGAACTCATTGACACAAAGATTGGGGCTGGGAAAGAAATGTATTCCTAGGAGATGAAAGCCTTCTGTTTTGGCTTGGTGCCTTCTAAGCATGCTAATGTTAACTGTTGACACCTTTTCAATTAGCCTATAAGAGAAAGTAGCATCAGCCAAGTTCTTAAGTCACATAACCACAAATGCATACATCACTTCATGCGTGCTATATTGCTGAAGAAATTTAAACTTACCCTGTCAATGGGAAGAGACAAAAAAGCAAAAAGAATGAGAGTCTAAAATGACTCACTATTCAAATGGACATGTATGTTTATTCATGACATAAAATGCTCAATCACTAAGCTTCTAGTCAACCTTTATATGTACAGTGACTTCACATTTTCCAACTATGAAATGTTATTTTACTTTTTAGAATGCAGAACATTCTATGCATCTGAGACATTTTGAACTCATATTTTTTTCTTATTTTGCCCCCCATAAATTCTGGATTACAAGCCAGTGTAACTATGATTAGTTGTATTCTATAATTTTTAATTCAGTTTTCCTTCTAAAATTCTACATTATTAAGCACATTTCCATTAATACTATTGCTGCCATTTCTAATGAATTTGTGAAGGTTAATATATGTGTGCATGTGTTAATAAGAACATACAACAGTATGAACACACACTTCATAGAAGTGATGGAGTAATGCAGTGGTTCTCACATTCAACCACCCACTATGGTGTTCTGGTTTCTATAGCCTTAGAGGTGAATGACCTATAAGAACTGTATTTTGATGTGAAATTTAATCCTTTAGCAACATGGTTGTGAGAACAGAGCTGCAGGTCTCAGTATTTAGGAAGAGAGGATACTGCCATTTATGAGTAGATGTTAGGACAGGAAGAAACCACATTTAAGATCTTGCTGTTGTGGCTTTTTGCTACCAGCCGTCCAGATGGCCACAATCAGAGTGTTACCTCTGGGGTTTGGTTGTTTAATGGAATAACAAAAAGCTTCCAATGAAACCAAATTGCACTCTGGTTAGTGGGTGACCTGCATGAAGCAGCTCTTAGATATAAACTTCTTTAAGGTTAAGCAAACAGCTATTACATGGATTTTTTAACAAGTTTGGACTCCAAAGTACCCTAATACCAAATGATATTTCAGGGATGTGATACAGAACAAGTTTGGCAACTAGAAAGCATAGACAATTTCTATTAAATAATGTTATAAATAATGTCACATTGTAAACACTCAGGATGAGAAGGGTGTCACTGTGATAGTCCAAAAATTGGAAAGACCTGTCCCTAAACATAAATGTGTCTACTCCTTTCCTTTCTTGAGATTCTCCACCCTTCATCCCCATGTCCCTCCCTCCTTTCACCCCATTTCTGTCCATCTTTTCACAGTCCTTGTTCCCTGTGCCATTGTCTGTCTCCTCTATTTTCCTTCCACTAGTTCTTAAGTTTGCCATGTTCTTTTAAACAGTCACAAACATACCCATGTGCCCTTTGTGGTGGCTTCCTTTATCTTTGGTTTTATGGTGAGGATTTATTCATGTTTACTGGACTAGTCTATTTTCAGAGTATGACATACCCCATTACATAGTATCTCAGAAGGATTTTCTCTCTGAAGAGTTTGTGGAGGCTAAAAAATCTGGTCAGAGATCTCCTGTGCAATTTAAAACACTAGAGGAAATGATGGATGGGTAGTTTTACTTACCTTAGTTCATTTTTTAAGCCAAATATTACTGTGTAACTTTAGCTGAACTGGAACATCCTGTAAAGTCCAGGCTCTTATCAATCATACAGTGATTGGCATGCCTGTCCAAGTTCCCAGCTTGAATTATTTTATTTATTTACACAAAAATTGCTCTGAGCATGTCTTGAGGATATTTTTAGATAAACTCCTCACTGGAACCAGCAGAATATTTGCAGGAGATTAGAATACTTTTAAAAAAATTTTTATTATTTCTTTTTAAAATTTTCATTCCATATATTTTAATTACATTATTTACCCTCCCCTAACTTCTCCTATATCCTTTCTACCCAATTTCATGTTCTTCTTCTTTTTTTTTTTTTTTAAAGATTTATTTATTATGTATACAGTGTTCTGTCTGCAGGTGTATCTGCAGGCCAGAAGAGGGCACCAGATTTCATTATGGATGGTTATGAGCCACCATGTGGTTGCTGGGAATTGAACTCATGACCTCTGGAAGAGCAGCCAGTGCTCTTAACCGCTGAGCCATCTCTCCAGCCCCATGTTCTTCTTCTTTCTTCAAAACAAAACAAAACCAGCAACAACAACAAAAGAACACACACATGCACACACATAGCATGAAGTCTGTTTTGTTTTGGCCAACTACTCCTGAGCATGAGCCTACCTTGTGGAATGTGATAGATGTCAATCAAGGGAACAAAACTGATTTTCCCCTCCTGGTAGCTATCAATTGCAAATAGGTTCTTTGTGGTCACTTCCTCTTCTCCAGTCAGGAATTTTGTTGATTTGAATATATGTAAGTCTTGTGTGTGCTGTCAAGGTCTCTATGAGTTCACATGCACTTCTATCTTTCTTGTGTTATATTCTTTTTTTTTCTTTATTTTTTTTATTTCTTCAAGTTACATCTCAATCGCAGTCCCCTCCCTATTCCCTCCTCCAGTCCCACTCTCCCACCCTCAACTCCCCATCCTCTTCCCTTTTTTTTTTTTTTTTTTGTTTAAGGCTCTTTCTCTTATAATAATAAATACAATACAAAACAACAGAGGTAATTAGGCCACAATTATGAGAGTTATATGGCTTGGCATACATTCCCAATGTCCAGTCCATATGTATTTGGTACCTGACTTTAACATTCTACTATCTAAACATCTCCATGAGTTTAAAGTTCTATATCTAACTCAACATTCATACTAACTTGCAGCACAATTTTAAAAGCATCTTCTTAGATCTATAACACTCTCTTGACTCATAAACAACTCAAAATTTAATTCTGAGACTCTAGCTATCTGTTCTTCAACAACCTCAGAGACCTGAGAGGGATAAATATATCTGATTTTATAGGAAGTACAGGGCCTGCAGCTTCCAAAACTAAGAAATGACATACCAGTGGCTGCCTGGACAGTTCCCATTTTCTCTCCATACATTACAGCATCGATCTTCAGTCATTTGGCCCCGTTTCTCTGACAGACATTGATTGTAGAGCAGGGGTTATGAAGGACTTGCCTACCCTGTCTTGGCAGAGCTAGGCTGTCGACTTACCTGCTTCCAGGTTTTGTCCTTTTTGGACAGCATTCTGTCTACAGTTGGAGCAAGGGTTTTTTTTTTTTTTTTTTTCCAAGAGATAGGCTTGCCACTAATTCAACCATCTCACACTGGAGATTCTTCGATGTTCATCTTCTACTTGGAGTAGAATAGGGGGTGCTGTCAGGAGTTGATATGTCTTGATATAAAAAATCTAAAGTTACGAAAACATCTTTGAATGGCATATTCTGCAGATCGCTTGAGGTTTTTGAAGAGGCCCAGTGTTATATTCTTGATGTGGTTGAAACTCTCCCAGTCAAAGACCTAGAGAAAACAGAAAATCTAAATTATTGAGAACTTTGACTATATTGGGGTAGGGTCACCATTCTTCTTCCAGAGAGTACAAGCTCAATGACTTCCCTGGTCTAGTGGTCTCTTGGGACACTTTGGCCCCATCATCTTATGACAATTTCTTCTGAGAAATTTTGACTATTATATTAATTAATCACAAAATCTCTCTTGTACATTTTCCAATGTGTTCCTAGTTTTTCTTC
Source organism: Lophiomys imhausi (assembly GCA_907164525.1). NCBI lineage: Eukaryota > Metazoa > Chordata > Mammalia > Rodentia > Muridae > Lophiomys > Lophiomys imhausi. Next base: position 3,187,502 of record CAJQZJ010032395.1, on the reverse strand, counting down.
AATTCTTCAACAGCACAAAAGCACAATGATAATGTTACATGTGTCTGCTCAAGAACTTTAACTTAAGTTGCTTGCCACTTATTCTAAATCTTCTAAATCCATAATTTGGTGAACAGAAAGTCATGCTAAAATTACAGTGTAAGTACCTTGCACTTTTTAAACAAATAAATTGATTATGTTTGTGGATCTATAAATAATTCTGTTGAAAATCATTATCAAGTTGGGTGGTGGTGGCACACACCTTTAGTCACAGCACTATGGGGAGAAAGATAGATATATCTCTGTGTTCCAGGCCAGTCTTGTCTGCAGATTGAGTTCCACAATAGCCAAAAAAAAAAAAAAACAAAACAAAACAAAAAAACCCCAACAACAAACAAACCAAGAAACCAGAAAACAAAGAAACAAACCAAAACCCAAAACAAATCAAAAAACATCTGACTCAAAAAAAAGAAAAGAAGAGGAAAGAAGATCATTCTCTAGAAAATGTTTTTTTTTTTTTTTTTTTTTTACAAAAAGAACAAAATTTCCCTTTGAAAACATTTAAATTTCCTCAAGTAAAATATGTGAGCCACCTATTTGCAATACTTGAGGACACCAGACTCTTTTCCCCACTATGTGGATTTTATGTTTGTTAGCTTAGGATGGGATCTAATCATTCAGTGTGTTTGAGGTCTTTTCTGCAACTGTGTGATTAGTTGTATTTTGTTTTCCAAGACAGGACAAGATTAAAGATATCACTTTTTTTTTTTTTTTTTTTTATAAGAAAAAAGAACCAGCTTCCTCCCTGGTCTGGGTCTGGTGGGCACTTTTTTCCTCTGAGGTAGGCAAGCACTCCAGTTTCTTTTCTGTGAGGTTGTGGAAAAATACCACTGCCCCTCCCTAGGAAGGTCTTCCTCTCTGTTCATGAGGGCCTGACCTTATGACCTTGGGGACATTCTACAGAACTACTTAACTACAAGGTTGCAGCTGTTACCACAGACAGTGGTCCCACCCTGTTGCCAAAGGCAATGATTGCTGAAGATTAACTGAAATGTTCCCCCTCTTGCCCCCGCCCCCACTTTGCGGTTATTGTGTTTAAAAGCTGCCTGTAACTATTATTCAGTGTTCACTCCTTCCAGAAGGCAGTCAAACCCCGGCGGGTCGGCTTAATAAAAATCCTCTTGCATTTTGCATAGAACCTCGGTCTCTGGTCTCTGGTGGTCTCTGAGTGTCAGGACCTCGGGGGACCCCCAGGTTCCAACATTTCCAGATTTATTCACCCCACTACAGTCTTCTCTAATAAAATATGTGCTCTGTTTTATGTGTTAATATTTAAAATTTACTTGATTTTTAAATTGTGTTCCCTGCTCTATGTTTTAAAGCTTCTGTGTGTCCCCATGCATAGAAGTGTTTTTTTTTTTTTTTTGTTGCTAGTTCATTCTCTAATAATGAAAGGTTGGAATTTCTTAGCCCCAATAAGGACAAGGGCCTTAAAACAAATGTCATCCTAAGTGCCACCTTTCAAATGCAACACTAGAACTTCTAGATTCATGTGGACAATTGGTTAATTTATCTTTACACAGTATCCCCTCTATGTTTTGTACTTGAACCATATATGAAATACTGGTATACATGCTATATTTTTTTCCTGAAAATGTTTGTATTTTCATATTGCAGCATTTTTAGGGAATTCATGAAAACACAATTACACACACACACAGACACACACACAAGCACACTTATAATTACATTCAAAAGTCACTACTTTAATTCACTCTTTTACAAAACCTAATTTCATTCCTTTTTATTGAAAGTTTTAGTCTAACTTTAATCCACTAGTTCATTGTGCTCTTATTTCCGTTGTAAACTTCTGTCACTTTCTGAAGATCTTAAATCACTGTTGAAAAATAGCTTTTATGTATTATATAAACCATCTCTGATTGCTATTTAATTTTATTTCTGCTTTTTGCTCTTATTCTGTTTGTGTCTCCCCAACCCCTTTATTTTGATTATTTTACCATACCTACAGTTGTAGAACCTTGTGTTTTAAAATTGAATTTATAATTCAAGTAAATTTCTATTGATATAATTATTGATCTGAAGAAAATATATAAATCTGTGTGTAATAAATTTATGATTTTTATCGTATCAATTTTCCCACACATAATGTTTCAATAAACTATGTCATACAATATAATTTTATGCATTTTTTAAAATCAAATACACCCTTTGTTAATCTATTTCAAGGTAACATTGCTTTACAGGTAGCAAGTGATTTAAAAATGCTTTTGTAAAAAATATCATTTTATAAATAATCATTAGACTGATCTCTAATTTAATGGGCAACTTTATTCTCTATTCACCACTGAATACAGGAAATTAGACTTGCCAGAACATTCCAACCACCTCAGCAGCATGTACTGTGGGGAAGGTCAAGGGTCAGAGAAGATTATATTGTGGAAATGGACTAAAGGAACCAGTTTGTATTCTTAAGTTTTTTTTTTTTCCGCACAAAATGCTGATTGACTGCATCAGTCTCACAGCCTCGATTTTTTTCACTGAACAGCCTACACTTAACATTAGTGTGAAGTCTCACACCAAAGGTTTATTTGGAAAATATCGTCAGGGAAAAATGAACAACAACAACAAAAGAGTTGGTGAGAGGATCCTTCAGGAGACAGCATGTCACTCTTCCATAAAGAAGAATGATGAGTGAGGCAGTGGAGGTACACTTCCTTTAATCCCAGAGCTAGGGAAGCAGGTGCAAGTACATCTCTTCAGGGGCAGGCCAGCCTGCTCTATAGAGGTACAGAGCAAATTCCCGGACAGCCAGGGTTACACAAAGAAAGTCTGCATTGAAAGAAAAAAAAAAAGAGAAGAAGAATGATAGATGAAGGTATTCTAAGCAGAAAGTCTCAGATAGCTAGTCAGGTCCTGTGTCCGTGCTATGGGGACATTTCCAGCTCCTCTAGGAAGTGCTGGCAGTACCTGACTATATATGCTCAGAGTTGGTGTGAATGCAGCTTGATTCTAGCCATGATTGTCGGTTACATCAGGAAACTATTCTCCCCTTTGAAAATCTTAAGCACATATACGTACTTCACAGTCCCTGTCTTTCCCTGCACAGGTCCCATCTCTGCTCAGCTTCAGGAAGCAGGTCCTGAGTGACTGAGATGAACCTTGGCAGTGTGAAAGCAGATGAGAAAGGTGCGTTTTACTGAAATAAGGCTGCACGGCTTGCCTTGATGGCTTCAATCCTCTCTCCCCTGTAATGGTCTCTCACAAGCCATTCATCCTTAGTTATCCTTATGGTAGGTCTTTGTGGTGTACCTTATAGTAGAGACACAACTATCCTACCTGACATGCTGTCACTTGTAGCAGTCAGACTCACTGTGGCAACAGAGGTGTGCTTAATATTGCTTACTCTTACAATGAGACAAATCAACTGGGTTCCACAAATAAACTTCATCAAATCAGAGTTAGTTACTTTGTCAGCATGACAAATCACTTTCTTTTTAATCTTTGACAATTAAATAAGACTGTTCTCATGGCAATAGTACCTTGTCATCCTCCCGGAAACATCACTATAGTGGTGAAAGTGAGTTCTCTTTGGGGACCACGATTGTCTGGTATTTCACTCCCCAAAGTTAAAGAAGTGGAAATCAAGATATTTCCATTATCCATGAAGTGACTCTTGGTTCTACCAATGCTTCTGAGAAAAATTTTTAATTTTGGTGGAAAATGTCTGTAAAGAAATCTCTCATTGTTTTAGCCTGCAGCCAGACTTCATGGCTTCTCAAGGCATTACCTTTGCTACTGTATCCTATGTGTGACAACAGTGCTCTATTCATCCAGGTGCATCAGACATTCCTTTAAGCATGTCATTTTATTACATACATACACAAAATCCTTTGCCCCAGATGGCATGTACCTTCTCTGCTTCAGTCTTTCCAGTTGCTGAAGTAGCTGTGTTTTTTTTTTTTAAATCAGTTCTAGTGAGTTAATGCTGCCAAATGGCCACCTGCTACTATATGGATTATGTATAGATGTTGAACTCCAAATTCTATAATTTCCAATCATAACCCTGTCATATAGAAGCCAATGTCCAAATTATTCAAGTCTCCTTCCAAAGCCTTCACTGCGGTTTTGGTGGGTATTGTGAGAACTAAATCCTGGAGACCATAAACAGCAGTGTGGCCTCCAGTAATGTGTGCATTCCAAAAGTTCCATTTCTCTCAGTCTGTTGACTTGCACCTCACACCTGCCGTCAATTCCAGCACTGCTGCATGACTGCCTTGGCCACTGCCTTCCCCACTCTCCTAAAAGATTCTCTACTGCCACATTTTTCTTTTTCACATACTTTGGCAGGGGTATGCTTGAAAATTTCCAGTGGATGTTGGAACCTATAGAGTGTTCTGAGTCTTATTTTTTTTTTGTTTTTGTTTTTGTTTATTTATTGCTTCAAGTTACATCTCTATCATGCTGTGTCTTCTCTGTTTACACATTGGTATGGCAAAAGTTAGTTTATACCCTTGATATAGTCATTTACTCAAATTCATAGCAATAGCTACTGTTCAGATGAACAGTTATAATATGACAATTCCCTATTTAAAAAGTTAAATAAATTGTGTCTATGATTATTGCTGCAATTTTCAATTCAGCTTTCTGGGCTGTAGTTGACTATTGGTAGGTAATTAAAAACCTGGAAAGTAGAATGGCACATAAGAAAGGTTAAAGCTTCTTTCACCTTCATTCAGTGCTTTCATTCTCATTATGCTTGGCAGCTTATCTTGAGTCTTAGCCCAAGCATGATCCAGTTAGTTATCTTTCTTCAGCTCAATCTTTTCCAAAGGGTAGAGATTCTGCTGATGTTTGCAGCGTGAGGCAGCCCTCATGGTCACCATGGAAGAACAGCTCTCTTGGCAGTAGCAGAGATTAGGGATTGTACATGAGGTAGGGGTTCCCTCTTTCTAAGAGTTGCCATTTTTATATGGTATCTAAGTATATTCATCTAGGTTTCATGGGTGCCAATCTTGTCAGTATCCCTGACTTTCCTCTTCAATTATTTTTCTCACATGCACTAGTTCAACATTATGTTGCTAACTGCTATGATCCAGTCCAGGCCTCAGTTTGATAATTGATTCTGTTCCAGACATAAGAGACTCCAAAGGTCTCTTGATCTTTTAACTTGTAACTCTTCACTAATGGTAATCAGTTTTGCATTGCTGCCTGTAATACATCACTAGAATTTCAGAGCAACCAGCAACTCAGTTAACCTTAGAGCCACACAGTCATTAGCTTTGCTATTTGCCTGGGTTGTTTTCCGAACTAACGCCCATGAATTAACAGTTCTAATGCCCTATGCTGTGTTGTCTCTTCTCCATGAATCCAAACTCCCCAAACATACAATACAGACTTGTGTTCCTATTTTCCTTTTGCTCCTGCATGGGGAATAAGCATTTCACCATGGTGCGTCTTATAAAAGGTCTTCACACAGTCTTGTGCCAATGGTGTGGTGGTGTGTTATATCTGATCAGCAGACACAAGTGTTGGGTCAGACATGCCAGAGATTTGCTGAAGGAAATGTACCTCTACAATACACAGTAGAAGTCACCTAGTAGTGTTTCTGCAAGACTTATTTTGTTTTCTCTTCAACTCCAAGCCTGAAAAGGTCATTTGGCCACTCAGTCTTCTCTAAGCCTCCTCTAACTTTTCTTAATTATCTACATCTTCAGAATTACTCTAAAAGTTTTATATTGAAAAAAATTAATTTTTGGACACAATCACTCTCTATACTGTCAAAGTTCTGCTTGGAGAAGAATTACACAAATAATACAGCCAATAATAATTGGGTGGCATCTGATGCTTCAAATAGAATATTAACTAAGTTAACTCCAAAAATAGTTGGATGCTTTATTCAGTGGAATTAAGGGACACTTTTTGAATGTTTTTCAGAACAGCAATTTCTTATATTTTGTGAATCATTTTAGATCCATTTCAGAGTTGTAAACAGAAAGAATCTGGCAAATAAAATATATTACCTACTTCAGTAAGTACTGAATTGGTAATTTAACAGTTGTATATAGTATACAAATATAGCACATTTTTTAAATCAATTAAAGTGATAGATCAAAATACTTATAAGGAGATTTTTGCCACAGATAACACAGACTTGAAATTTAGGGTCAAGAAAATGCATTTTTTTTATGGGGAAGAAATAATTAAGATTTCCCAGGCAACAAGCACTTATTCCCAGAAGAGACCCAATCTCAGACACACATGTATGGAGATCGATCAGACATACTGGCAAGCATTTCCAGCAATGACTAGCCTCCTCATTCCTTTAAACAAGCCCAAACTCACAGTACAATTTTGGAGTACTCTATGAGAGGTTCAAACATCTTCTCAAGCTGGGTTTCACTGCAAGTCATGGACCAAGCAACATGCTCTTTCTCAGTTTGCCAGGGGAATAGAATTACAAAGTTAGCTCAAGGTAAGATTATCATATGTAAGAGAGGAGAGGTTTATGTCTTGATACCATAAGGCATAAATACATAAGTTAAAGAAATTAGTTATATCTTCACATTGACTGATTTGCATTTATTTAGTTTGAAGACGTTTACATTTATTCAAGACTTCAGTCTATTATTTCAGAATTCAAAGTGTTTTTGTCTAGGCACATTTAAAGGAAATTATTTTATTTTATTTTTCTTAAAATAAACTAAGATTAGAACTTAAAAGTAGACAAATTTAAGGATACAGCATCCTTTTTTATTTAGTCTCACTCCTCATCTCATCTGTTTACCCTCTAGAATATTTTGAAGCAAAGGCTTAATTGAAGTTTTATTTTTTTATTATTGTTACATTTTTATGAAAAGTCTCAGTCACCTCAATCGACATAAGAGGTAGTTTATGTTGAATCTAATAATGAGTTGCCTTGGCCTAGGGATATAGACTCATGTTTTACCAAATACTCTTTTCCACTACAAAAGTGGTTATATGAGATGTTATTCCTCACAAAACAGAGAAAGTCATGACGACTTGTTAAAAAAGCTCATTGATGGGAATAGTAGTAGATGGGGTAGAGCAAAAGTGAGCAAAACTCTGCTGGTGTTTTCAGATTCTATTTTACTACTACTTTTGTGTTGGTGAAATCTGTGGAATTCTAAGAACACTTAAAAGTTTTGGTAGTTTTAAGACATTAGATCAGACACAGATGTGGGCAGTGGGTGGCTTTCAAAGAGACAAAAAATAGCCAAAGATAAATTCATTTTGGTCTGTCATGCTTTTAGCACCCCATTGACTACAAGTTCAATCATTTAGCCTCATAGACTTGAACGCATGCAGTTTTTCTTCTTGCTTTCTTTATGGAATTCAGTTGATATATATATGTTTATATATGTGTACATGTGTGTGTTCTTTAAAGGTTTAACATTAATATTACATTGCTGTCATTCCCAAAATGCAATAATTCCTATGCATAATCAAATGTGTATAGTCACATTTTATAAGTTGAAGTTGAGATTTTCTTCATAACTGGTCTTAGTCATCCCTTAATGCCGTTTACTTAAAATTGTTTCATCAATTAGCATTTAAGGAAGGTGAAGGCTTAATATTTAGTAGAAACCCTGGCAGTAGACACAAACTACAAAGTCATATAAAAGAAATTTTATCTTAGATAATGGTATAAAATAGACTCCATTCCTTAAATAATTAAATTCACCACCAACATGCATAAGACACAATGAGGTCAGTTGAACAAAGGTGTCAACAGATTAGTAAGAACTTCCTGGAAAGCGCTGATGTAATAGGGATGATTAAAACTCTTTTAAAGGGTTTCGAATAAAACAATTAAAAAATTAATTAGCATACGCATAATTGGATTTCTTTGTTGTATTATCAAACCAAATCCGTTCTTAAGTAAAATTAGTTTTTGCTAATTCCTTTTGAAACTAAATTTTTACCCAATCTTAAGTACCCATTCCTCCTTGTAGCCTCATTTCTGCCTTCATGTCACATGTGTCGTAGTACAAACCAACCATTTCCTCCACACCCTTTCCCCCTTCATGCTCTCCTTTCTGGTTTTGTATCTTTTTAATTTTTTTTTCTGGTTTCGTATCTTAATCACTCACTCACTTATATTCATACATATAATTACGATAAACAAGAATCTGAGAAATTTGTCTTTGATTATCTCACTTAACCTAATATTGTTCAAAATGATACAGCTTACACTACATTTTATGAATTCACTTCGTCTGCAGCTAAATAAAATTCGGTTATGTATCTATATGTATATATATGTATGTATATATGTATCATATTTTCATTTTCCATTCATCTGTCATAGACATTTAAGATGGTTCAATTTCCTGTCTATTGTGAAATAATGCAGCAATAAACATGGATGTACAAGTGTCTCTGAAGTAGAATTAGGAGTCCTTTCAGTATGTGCCTAGCAGTGATATAGCTGAGTCATGGAATATATGTCTCAGTCAGGAAAGTGCTTGAAATACAAACAGCTAATAAGTAATTTTGAAAGAACTCAACACACTTAGCCTTTGGGAAAATGTAAAACAAAATTACTTTGAGATTTCCACAACCCTAATCAGAATAACAAACATTAAGGAAATTAATGGTTACAGATGCTGGCAAAGATGTGGTCATAGAGGAAGCTTTCAACTCTGGTGGGAATGCAAAATAGTATAGCAAATATGGAAGTTTCTGAAAAAGAAATACCCCTCTATGTCAATTTGACTACATGGATCAAAAGATAAAGATGTCAAAATTACCCCAATAGTTCCAAAAATAGAAATGTTTCCCCAAGTAGACAGGCAAGTTATAGAGACGATGGTGACCAGTGTTACAACAATTATACTAAGACAAGAAAATGTGAAAATGGAATTGAATAGTTATGATTCATTAAAATATTTACAGAGGACTAGATTTTAGGGTATGATCCCTGTAATGAAAGAGTGTTCAGACTTGAAAAGGTGAGACTGTGTTGTGTTGATGGGAATGAAAACTCCCAATTTTACCACAAGGAAGATTATGTATACAGTGCTAGTTACTATATATTGCTAGTGGTAACTTTCATTTTCTCTTAGTGATTGTGATGGAATGATAAACGAGTACACATAAGCAACTCTAATGTTCTAATGGAGAAGTTTATGGGCAAAGCCTTTTACAGGTCCAACAGTAAAAGAAATGTGAAAGTTTCTATTTAGCTCTAATATGCAAAATTTAACTTACACGTACTTTGTTTCATGAAACAAGGCTTTGCTAAGATAAGCTTTAAACATGATGGCAAAATACACTATGTATCAAAATAATAACCTCAGAGTGTATATTTAATTTTTAATTATTATTTTCAAGGACTGAGGCTACATATGTACATAGTAATAGAAAATGATATCACAATTGATATATGAAGTGTTATAGTCACATAAGTGTAATGAGAGCTTCTAATTCCTTAAATATTGGTCGTTTCATTGGGACATTAGTACTCTTGTTTTCTAGCTTCCTTAACATGTGGTATTGTGCATAAAGCTAACGTAATCTTCTGAGTGCAATGACATTAAGCCTGGAGGAGTGCTCCCCAGTACTCCACTCTTTCTTCCACCTCATATATTTTCAAGGCCCTCTTCTGAAAGGTTCCATGAACATTCAGGGTTTGAGGTTAAAACAGATGTCATTTAGGACTTGTCACTAACCTGCCACTTTATCTCAGCACTTTAACCAGTTACGGTTATTTACTGTAACTGCCATTCACAACAAAGAAGAGTCGATGTGCAGCCAAATGGATGGAACTAGAGAAGCTCATCCTGAGTGAGCTAACCCAGACTCAGAAGGATGCACATGGCATCTATTCATTTATAATCGGATTTTAGCTATGTAGTACAGGATAACTATACTACAACCAACGCACCAAAGGAAACACGGACATAGACTTTTTTTTTTTTCCCTGTCAATGAGACACTTTTCCCTAGTCGTGCTGCCTTGTAGGCCCCCAGTGTCTGAGGAGGCTCTTAGCCATCATATGACTGCTGAACTGGAGCAGGAGACTGTTATGTAGGGACACTCCACTCCAGGGGAGTGGGATGGAAGGGAGAGGGGGTAAAGGGTGGGAGGGCGGGACTGGGAGGGGTGGAAAGAGGACACTATGATGGAGCTGAAGTAATAAATAAATAAATTTAAAAAAGAAAGTTGATAGGATAGAATGCCAGATCCACAGCTTAGTAAAATTGCTGATGATACATTTTCCAAAGCAGCCTTCATAGTACCTTCCAGTATGCTGAAAACTATCCAGTGTAGAAGAACCATATAGGCCAATCCTAGCTTGTTATCTTTATGTCATGAAGCAACAATGTGTGGGATATTCAGAAATAGAGTCTTAACATTTAATTATTTGGGGCAACCATGTAAAATAGCAATAGTGCGCTTCATGGGTCCGTGTGACGAAGAACTCAAAAGGAATTTGCCTAACAACAGTACAGAGATTTTTGTTATATAATCTATGACTCCTGAGGTAAGCTTTATCTAATCAAGCAGAATATCTTCATTCTAACTTAAAAAATAATTAGCTTAATGTGGTGGTTTGAAGAGGAATGGCCCCCATAGACTCATGGGTTTGGGTACTTGGCCCTTAGGGAGTGGCACTATTAGTACGTGTGGCCTTCTTTCATATACTCAAGCTATGCTCAGCATATGTGGCTCATACTCTCCTTCTGTTGCCTGTGGATCAAGATGTAGAAATCTCAGCTCCTTCTACAGCACTTTTTCTTTCTTCTTGCTACCTGTGGTAAGTAATCAATGAGGAGGAAAGGGTGATTTTCCCAAATGCTTCGTGTGGCCAGACTAATGTTTCAGAGACTTGGCAGTATGTTACACCTGCTTCACCAAAAAGAGAGTGATGACAAAGCAAGAGGTAAAGACCTGTCCTTGAGTTTTGTATTCCTATGTGCTCTGTTAAAATTCATTAATTTCTCTAGCTATCACCTGATCAAATTTTTTGGCTGCAAAACTTCATTTCATTGATTTTGGGAAATAAAAAAAGGAAAATTTCTGAACTTTAGCAACTTAAATTATACATTTCTCCTGCAGCCCTTTGAAGCAGAAGTGTTAATAGGTATCCAAAAGACTGTTAGATAAATCATTCAACATTATTCACAAGATATGCTTCTTCATATGGTGGACAGGTGTTTGAGTATATTCTGACAATTTTAGCAACCCCCCCGCCAGTGTCTTAATGAAAGAACTTGACCACTTTGCCAAAGGATATTCATCCAAAGGAGACTCAAAGAGCATCCTTGTGTGAGATAATGTTTTAGACTTCCGTGCATTTAAAATTTAAGAGGCAAGTATGATTGTTTGAATGTGAATTGTCCCTCATGGGCTTATATATTTAAACACTTGATCCTCAGTTGATGGTATATTTAAGAAGAATAATAACGTATGGCCTTGTTGGAGAAGATTTGTCATTCAGAGTGGCTTTGAGGTTTCAAAAGCCCATGCCAAGACCAGTATTGCCCTTTTTCTACCTTATGCATATAGATCAGTGTGAGCTCTCTGCTGCTACACCAAAGCCCTGCTTTCCTGCCTGCCTCCCATCATGTTCTCTGCATTGCTGGCTATGGATTAACTCTTTGAAACTCTAAGCAAGCCTTCAATTAAGCACTTTCTTTTATAAGTTTCCTTGGTCATTGTATCTATTCACACCAATAGAAAAGTAACTAAGATTGCTAAGTAGTTCAGACATATACTTCATCTTAACTATGTTATATATAAAAATTGATTATGAGAATAATATTCAGGTGCATAGTTCAGCTGCAGTATATTTGTCATGTGAAGAATATTCTTTTTGAAGTAATATTATCATGAATTCAATACCAGCCTTAGGCATCACATATAATTTAACTATTATAATTACATGAAATATATGTAGGTAATATGGATATAAATTTACTGTACATGGAATATTATCACAATGCATTATTTTGTACATATAAGCATGTTAAATTAAGCAAATTTAAGGTTTCTAACTCTAGATATCTACCATCATTCCTCAGGGAACAATGAATTCTAAATTACCCATGAGAGCAGAATTTTCTCTGGTTTAACAGGTATGGCTATGGAATGAGGGTAAGAAAATATTTGCATACAGGCTTTTAAATTTTTTAGCAGTTACAAACAGAGATTCCTCTTACAGTTTTTTTTTTACATAATTTTGTAATCTACATTAAATTATCAGTTGACATGTATTTAATGTTATCACTAATTTAATTTTCTTTATTGTAGTAAAGACATTGCACAACACTGGCCAATAAATGCTATATGCTAACATAATATAAAGCCAAGAACTTACTATTCACTAATGGTCAGAGGAGAATCTCATGCTATTTTTCAGGAATCTATCTCATTTTTTAAACTATGAAGAAATAACCCAAACATACATATAGCAGGTGGACTTGGGTGTCTGACTTAGACAAAATAATAAAAATTTTCATGACTGAAGGATAATCGTGAAGTATTAACACATGAAGATATAGTCTAACTTTCTTAGGAATTACTGATTGATCTTGATATGAAAGATAAGATAGTCATTCATTCCCTCCTTGGACCAAATATACAATACCAAGATGCCACAAAGGCTGTGGAAAATACAACTTGTACTCATGAGACGTACAAACACTGATAAAGCAGGGCCTCAAGATAGGGAGGGGAGAGCAAGTTATAATTCAAAATTAAAATACCAAAATAGAGACTGGAGAGGTGGCTCGATGGTTAAAAATTCATACTGCACTCCCAGAGAAGCTGAGTTCTGTTTTTAGAATCTGTGTGAGATGAATCACCACTGCATATAAATCTGGATCCACTTTTTGTGTTAGGATACCAGCAAAATTTCATAATGACTTCAAAGACCTTATCTTACTCTTTGAAGACTGTAGCTCACAATATAGTCAGACTGTGGGGGCACTGGAATTTTCTAGTTTGGTATTAAAATTTTGAATGTTCATGATTTAGCCTGTAAGAATAGTCTACACATATTTTTAGATATCTATAATTAGTCAATGCCTATGTTATATGGTTTGCATATGTTTTCTATAGTAAAAGATATGATTATATTCAACTTGAGAAATATTCCAAGACTCTTTAGCACATTTTATATAATATTTTTATTTATCCTTTGAAAATATTATACTTGAATAGATTTTGATTTTATCCATACCTCACTAACTCCTGTCTAGTTATGCTGAGAACTATCAAACTGTTTGTCTCTCAAGTTTATATCTTCTTTTATTATCAGTTATTATTAGTATTCATATTATTAATATCATCATCAATAGGTCATGTGTCCAGTCAGTGCTGCCCATATGTTCACTGGTGTGGGAAAATCCACTGGGATATGCTACCAGTGACAACTTCCCCAAAGCAAAACACTTTATCTCCTTCAAAAGAATCAGTCACCAATGGGGATGGAGCCTTGAATGTCCTCTTCCCATTCATTTTGGAATTTGCCTGGCTTAATTAAGAGCAAGTAAACACAGATGCTGTGAATTGATGTGTATATCAGCCATGCCATGAATAAAAGACAGCATTTCTCAGCTCGTTTCTTTATCCTCCAGCTTTTACATTCCCTTTGCCCAATCTTCAATGATGTTCCTTTAGCCCTGGATAGGGATTACCGGTATAGCTGACCCATCTGCATCTGATCACTCATGGATTTATAGAAATTTGGCCAGTTGTTAATCCAGGCTTAATCACTAACAAATTTCTACACTTTCATCAGGTATCCTTAGATTTTTAACCAACCTTCTATCCTCTACTCTGTTCTCTTACTTTGACTCAATCCAAACTTATACCTTTAATACAAAGTATTCTATTTCTGCCATTTCATATCACTTGTGTTCTACTAAACCTCTATAATTTTTTATTTGGTTGCAAGATAGAAGACTACCATGTATCTTTTGCATACATCTATAATTTTAGTTAAACCTCCTACTACTCTCAGTTCCCTAGTTTCCATAGCTACAATTATTTCAGTCCCAAGTTTTTCCCATTTCTACTTTCATTTTACCTATATTTTAGTATCTCTATTCCATTACTGTGTTCATACTCTGTAGCCAGTTTGTTTACTACCTTGTTTACACAAGTCTTCTAAGTTAAGCATCCAATAAACAATCTAGGAAATGTATTTGAGATAGAACATATGATGTTTGTGTTTCTGGACCTGAATGATACCATCATTGTATATTTTCAAAATCCATCCATTTACCTGCAAGTTTCAATTTTTACAGTTTAATAGTATTCCATTATCCACATATATTATGTATCCCTTGTCAGCTGACATATATCAAGACTGACTCAATTTCCTAATAATGGTGAATACAGTGGTGTTGAGCATGGTGTGCAAGTATATCTCTGATAGCATATAAAATACTCTGATCATATACCCAAAAGTAGAATAGCTGGGCTATAAGTCATATATTCATTTCTAGATTTTTGAGAGACTGTTATACTGCTTTCAAAAATACTTCAATAGTTTATATTTCTACTAACATTATACAAGGCTGTGCATTTCTCCACATCAGTGTCAGCATTGGTTCTCACTTGTATTCTTGATCTTGATCCAAGCCTGTTTGGAGTGATATGGAAACATAAAGTGTTTTTAATTTGCATTACTCATAGCTAAGAATGTTGATTACCTTTCACACTAGCTATTGGAATATCTTACTTCTGAGAACTTATTGTTCAGTTTGGTCACCTATTATTTTAAATTGAATTATTTATTTTCTACATGTTTCGATTTTGAGCTCTTTGTATATTCTACATAATATTCCTTTGTCAAAGATAAAGCTGGGAAATATTTTCTCCCATTCTATTGTCTGTTTATTTATTCAGTTGATATTCTACTGTATTGAACTTTTGGTATCCTATTTGAAAACTGATATTCTTATTTCCTGTTCTGTGGAAGTCATATTAAGAAAGACCATATCTGCGTTCATAAGTTCAAGTGTAAACATTATTTAACCTACAGAGATTTCAGACAATTAAGTCTTTTGATGGAGTCCATGGTTCATCTAAAATTCAGTTTTATGCAGTGTGGGAGACAATAATACAGTTTTATTTTCTGCCTGTTCAAATTCATTTTTCTATCACCATTTGATGAAAATGTTGGCTTTTTTCCTTTATAACCTGCCCAAAACAAGAGAGCTGTACTTAGGTGGAATAATATATTTGTTACCTTCCATGGCTCTTTGTACTTACTTGTGTGCAACTTCCATGTTTTTGTTTATACTGATTCTGCTATATAATTTGAAATCTGATATGGTGATATGTCGTATAGTATTCTGGTAGTTTAAGATTTCTTTGGCAATCCATGCTTATTTTGTGTGGGGCAGCCCATGTGAATGTTGGGATTATTTTTCTATGTTTTTGAAGTTGGCTGTTATTGCATTGAATATATAGCTAGCTTTGATAAGGTGACCTCTTTCAAATGATTTATTTTTTAAAATCCATAATCATGGTAGCCTTTCTACTTTCTAGTATATTTCTAACATTCTTTTTTTAAATTTATTTATTTATTGCTTCAGGTTATATCTCCTTCATAGTGTCCTCTTTCCATCCCTCCCAGTCCCATCCTCCCACCCTCTTCCCCCTCTCCCTTCTATCCCACTCCTCTGGGGTGGAGTGTCCCTACATATCAGTCCCCTGCCCCAGTTCAACAGTCATATGAAGGAAAAGAGCCTCCTCATACACTGGGGGCCTACAAGGCAGCACCACTAGGGCAATGTGTCTCATTGACAGGGAGGAAAAGAAAAAGTCAATGTTCATTAGTTCCCTTTGGTGCATTGATTGTAGTATAGATATCCTGTACTATATAGCTAAAATCCTACTGTAAGATGCCATGTGCATCCTTCTGAGTCTGGGTTAGCTCACTTAGGATGAGCTTCTCTAGTTCCATCCATTTGGCTGCAAATTGCATAATTTAATTGTTTCTGATAGCTGAGTAGTATTCCATTGTATAGATGTACCACAGTTTTTCAATCCATTCTTCAGTTGAGGGACATCTGGATTGTTTCCAGTTTCTAGTTATTACAAATAAGGCTGCTATGAACATAGATGAGGAAACTTCCTTGTGATTCGATGAGGAGTCATTTGGATGTATACCCAGAAGTGGTATGGCTGGGTCCCGAGGCAGAGCTATTCCAAGTTTTCTAAGATATCGCCAGACTGACCTCCATAGTGGTTGCACAAGCCTGCACTCCCACCAGCAATGGAGGAGGGTTCCCCTTTCTCCACACCCTGGCCAGCATGTGCTGTCATTTGAGCTTTTGATCATATCCATTTTAACAGGTGTGAGATGGAATCTTAGAGTCGTCTTGAGTTGCATTTCTCTGATGATTAAGGATGTTGAGCATTTCTTCAAGTGTCTCTCAGCCTTTAGGATTTCCTCCTTTGTGAATTCTCTGTTTAGCTCATATTCTTTAGGTCTATAATCATTTTATTGCAGCTTATTTCATTTTTGATGCAATTTATTCTTAGATATTTTATTTGTTTTTTCTAGTCACTCTTAAGAAGTGAATTGTTTCTTATTGGTTTTGCAATATATTTTCATTGATATATAAGATACCTCATTGGGTGTTAATTTTGGAATCAGACACTTGGATTATAGTGTTAATGACATTAGGTTTGGGTGCAAGCTTGAATCTGTTACATATAAAATCATATCATCTAAGAATGGGGATATTTTAACTCTTTTCCATTTCATACTCCTCTTGTTTATTTCCACATGTTCTTAGTCTAGCTATGACTTCAAGCACTATATTAAAAAGGAGTAGAGAGTGGTCATCCTTTTATTGTCCTTGATCTTAGAAGAATTGGCATGATTTTTTTAACTTAGCATTACCTTAGGTGTAGGCTCCTTGTATAAAACCTTTATCATATTAAGATTTGCTGTTTCAACTTTTCCATATTTGCTGAAACTTTCTTTGTTTCTTAGTGTGTGGTAGAATGTGAATTCTTTTAGGTGTGATGGAGTGTACTCTAGATGAGTTATGGTTCTATTTGTTTTATAATCGCATTAAACTTCAGTGTTTGTCTCCTTCATTTTGGTCCTTATGAACTGTAGCTGGTGAGAATGTGGTATTTAAGTGAGCTACTATCATTTTGTGAGAGCTAATCTGTGGTTTCTCATCTACTTTTATTTCTTTTATGAAACTGGTGTTCACTTCTATTTGTTGTGTGTGTGCTTACACTTGTAATATCTGCATATAGTGCTTGTGAGACAGACAATAACAACCCAGGAATTTCCTCAGTTTTAGTCTAATCAAAGGAACGAGTGTGTGTGACACATATCAATGATATCTAAATTCTACACAGATACTTTCTCTAGTCAGTTAGGAAAGCCTCTGAATACTTGTTATTTGTATATGTTAAAAATGCTTGCTAAAATAAATTTATAAAAATGAAAAGACTTCTGAGTGTATCACAATTGTGTTCTGGTTTTTAAAGCTCTTCTCAGGATAGGAGGGCACATGAGAGGGAGGAGATGTTAGAAAGTCTCAGCACCCCAAATTGGTCACAAAGCTATCCCAAATTTAAAGTAATCATGCTTAACTACATCTGACTTTGTCTGAGTATTCTTAAAATTTTGCAGTGTAATAGAGAGCTTTTACCCAGGGGTGAGGACCCAGTCAGACAAGAGAATTTTCAACAGGATATGTCTTTCTCAAATTCTAAAATTTAGATATGCTGGATATTCACTGAAATTACATCTTTGTGAATGCATTGTGGTTTGAAAATATTACAATTAAGCAATGGATTTCCTAGCCACATAAAGAGTATTTCTATAATCTAGCACTTGGAAGGTAGATGCAGGCAGATAGAGCACCTTGACTTATCCTAGTATCTTGAACTCAGAAAAGATACACAAGCCAGCAAATGCTGAATATTAATTAACAAAATTTTATAGTGTATTATTATTTGCCTCATGTAATTTACTGAATACCATGACTACTCTCCTTAATGTAAACACAGAATGGCTATGTGAACAGCCTTTCATGGCATTGCCAATTTGAAAAACCTCATTCAAACCTTCACAAATTTAGTGCCATGTGATGTACCTCTAAAACTCTGGTTTAACTATACTCTGCTTGTCACTTCAGAGACTCAGTTATAGCAGATCGTCCCACTGGATGGTACTAGCCCAATACAGACACTAGTTCTTGGACCTTTTTGTGTTATGTAAATGCTATATAGGAAGCACTTTCAGTTAACTATCTACTCATTTGAGGAACCCATGTATGTATATTTTTTTTTGCAATTTATTCCCCCAGTCATTAGACACCATTTCTGACCTGAATCCTGGCACACATATGCAGCATTCCATCAGAAACAGGATATTGGCATTGTCAGGGACTGCTTGCTATGAATTTTTTGCACCTTTGTCTATGAATGTGAGCACTTTGATCATTATTGACTACATGACTGAACATTCCTGCCTCAGTGACTGAATCCATCCCTGCTTAGCCCATTCTTTTCAGTTCAATGCCCCAGGGTCGGCAGCCTGGAGTTTCTGTAGTACTTCCTGCAAGTGGTGACAGCTGCATCAAGAATATCTTCATGGTAGGCACTTGAGCTGCTGGCTCAGCATAAGATGTTTCAAGACTCTTTTTTTTTTTTAATTCTCATATCTCTTAATTACTCTAAACTTCAAGTGAGACGAAAGAATCAGATGTATTCACATCTGCTGACTTTGTCCTGTAGCTTCTCTCTTCTGTAGCTTCTTTGGCAGAGTTCTCTAGGTTCTTCAGATGTCACTAAATGCCACTCTGAGGTGCACATGTAGTTTCCAGAAAAACAGGGAAGAAGAGTTCTTCTAAAGAAGGCATACAGACATCCCCCCCTTTCTTTTCTCAATGCATATTAACCAGTGCAAAACTTGAACATGAAGACTGAACAATGAAAGGTTTACATGTTTAGTTCAACACAGCAGGTAAAAACTGATGTGAAACACATGATGCCAGGCCATGTGAAGCACCTCATTAACTAGATTAAAAACATTAATGAAAATGACAAGATTGAAAAATGGCTTTCACAAAAAACAAAAAACAAGACAAAACAAAACAAACAACCCCACTCACTGAAGCAAGCCCTATTCCTGCAGTTCCATTAGACTGTGGCTCTTGTAACTGGTGTTCACCACTGGGATGCCATATGCACCTTCAGGAAGAGACACATCCTTTATCCTTTGTTTCTGCATTGACACATGAGTCGCATTACATAAGAAACTTGGACTTCACTCTGCCTTAAGTCCTTAGTTGTACATTGAAATCATTTATCATTCTCATTTTCTTAACTAGTTATGACAGACAAATGAAAGTTTTATATTGATGCTTTAATATTTCCCAATGAGTTTAGAGAAATTCCCTGCTATAAATTCATTGTAACGTTTCTCACAACTAAAAAAACGAATTTTAACTATTGCAAAGTGGTTATAGAATTATTACGACCCCTTAAATAATACACTATTTATGCATTACTCTCTGTCTCTGTATTTTATTTCATGAAGTTATTAGATATCCCCAGTATTTTAACAATCACATCACAGATAACATTTTATTTGCATTTGATAGACAACAGCTACTCCTGCAGTGAATTAGTTTGTGCTATGGGTTTCTAAGGTAATTAAATAAAACTATTTGCCATGGAAACCAGTGTTTGAGGCTAGATCATCTTGAGAGAATATGAGCACATACAATGTTGACACTGTCTTTCAGAGGACTTGAGATTCACAATTAGGCAGCATTTGTTCATATCTCAATAGGTTTTCAGACTGTAAGCAACATAGTTTATAAAATCTGAAATGATTCTCAGGCATTTCTACTTCATATTGAGATGAAAACAAGTTGTATTTCTTTTTGAAGTTTTCATGGTCTGTGACAAATCCTTATACACCACTAGAATCTCAAAATTACCTAATTTTTGAACATGGCAATTTTATTAGTTTGAATTCTCCAGAGAGGTAGAATTAATGTGATTATATGTGTATATAAACATTTGAATGCAACTTGATTAGTATCAAAATATATTTATAAATAGCTATAACATTAATGTGTATATGTAGCACATATATAAGATAAAGTTAAGTTCATACATTATAGGTGTATATTATTTTGAAGAGCTGATTCTTGCATTTCTGCACACTTTGGGAAACTGTCAACTGAACAGATGATTTTATAATTTAGCTGAGTTAATAATTGCTGGAGAGGATACTATGGATGATGAAACGAAGAATAATAGTTCTGTAGGAAGAAGGTAATTAACCTTCACTGGGTAGGCCAAGCATTTCTCCCTAAGGGACCACTTGAATTACGAAAGATGAGAGGACATTAACTTCATATGGAATGCAAAGAAAACTCTTCCGAGGAAAATTTTGTACATGAAAATAAGAACATAGAATGTTCAAGTCATGAAAAGGTTAAGAATTTAGATGTAAGAAAGCAGGATGGGGCAAAAGTTTTAGCAATGTGAGCAGTGGTAAAGAAGGAAGAAGCGTTCCTCAATGTCTGGGATTGAAGCCTACAAGCGAGCTTGTATTCTTTGCTAAAATTTCAAGAAAAATAAAGGAAAAGAAAACATCTTTGTTGAGCTTTGGAATAACCAGGCTAAACTTTCCAAAGCAAACTCTTCAAGTATAGTTAGTTATCAGTTAAGGAGTTAGACCTGCGATTCTGCATCCTAGAGGAGAAGTTTACTCCAGAAGGAATCAGAGTGAGATGCAGATGGTATCATGAAGACAATGTTCTAAACCCTCAGACGTGGCTGGGTGCTCCTCCCTAGTGGTGCTCATCACCACTTTGCAGCTACTAACAGTCATGGCTAATTAAAGATTGTAAAACAACATTTTTTAATTGTTTATTTATTACTTCAGGTTACATCTCCATCATAGTGTCCTCTTTCCACCCCTCCCAGTCTCGCCCTCCCACCCTCTACCCCCATCCCTTCTCCTCTGGAGTGGAGTATCCCTACATAACACATAACAGTCCCCCTTCCCAGTTCAGCAGTCATATGAGGGCAAAGAGACTCCTCATACAATGGGGCCTACAAGGCAGCACCACTAGGGCAAATTGTCTCATTGACAGGAAACAAAGTCTATGTTCCTGTTCCCTTTGGTGCATTGGCTGTAGTATACTTATCATGTACTATATGGCTAAAATACGATTATAAGTGAATAGATGCCATGTGCATCCTTCTGAGTCTGGGTTAGCTCACTCAGGATGAACTTCTCTAGTTCCATCCATTTGGCTGCAAATTGCATGATTTCGTTGTTTCTGATGGCTGAGCAATATTCCATTGTGTAGATATCCTCAAGACCCAGCCATACCACTTCTTGGTATACATGCAAATGATTCCTCACCAAACCACAAGGACGTTTCCTCATCTATGTTCATAGAAGCTTTATTTGTAATAGCTAGAAACTGGAAACAGCCCAGATGTCCCTCAACCGAGGAATGGATAAAAAAAAAAAAAAAACACCAAAAACTGTAAAACATCATTTTAACCTTAATGTCACTATAGTTATGCAATATACTGATAAAATTTTAAAAATTAGAATATTAGTGTTAATAAAGTTTAAAGTAAAATGAAATAACATTTCATTTTAAGAATTGTAAGACTTAATAAGAATTAAATAATATATATTAGGAGAGAGAGAAAATAGATTAATATTATGTATTTGTGTGTTATGTGTGTAAAAACCATTAGATCTTCCTTTCAGGAACTAACCTAGTTTTCTAAAAATCTCTCAAAGCTTTTATTTGTAAAATGTTTATAAAGTACTCTCTTTGATTTATAGTGTTTTTGTACATGTTTAACAAGCATGTGACTAGCCATTAGTTCTTTGAGAATGTCATACAATGTATTTGATTGTAGTCAGTAGTCACTCCCACCCACAATATGTTCCTATATCTACCCCTCTTTTTTTACCCATCCAACTTTTGTCCTTTTTTTTTCTTTTAAATCTAGGACCAATTTCCACTGCCCAACATTATTGTTGTTCACTTAGTTTGAGCTACATCCCTTTCTTACAGCCAATAGGCCTATGGCCATGGGAGAAATTTCATGCCCAACTCCCATTTCCAAGATGACATTTTTGCCTGGCTTAGGTTAGTGCAGGTGTTCTGTGTGCTATCACAATCTCTGTGAATTCATATGTAGAGCTTCCCTTGTGTTGACAGCACTGTTTCCTTGTAGATATCCATTACCCCTGCCTCTTATATTCTTTCGGCTCCTCTTCAACAATGATCCCTAAGCCTTGGGAGAAGGAGGTATACCATACATGTTCAACTTAGAGTTGAGCATGTCACAGTTGTAATTGAAACTGAATGTAAGTACAGAAAAAAAAAGTCACACGTTAATATGGACTTTAATGTATAAGAAACAGGTCTGGCTGAATTTCATGGAGCTGAATTCATACAAAAAGCAGCAGACAAGGGAAAAAGATGTTACCAGCCAGTGGAAACTTTGTTCTTTCCCTTCTAGCCACCATCCCTTGCCAGCAATACACACACATTTATTTTCTCTGTAGAAAAATCAGCCTTACTCAAAGTAGATTCGTTCATTCTGCATTAGACTCAAAGAAAATTTCTAACAGTACTAAGCCAGTAGAATAAATATTATTCTTCAAAGCATATTATATTACAATTTCCACCTATGATTTATAGACTATTTTAAGGCAAAGTAAAAGTTATGGCACTTTATTAAAAAATGAAAACTAACATTGATGGTATAACCTTTAAATTAAAAATGAAATGTTAAATATTTGTTATAGAAATTATTAATGCTTAATTGGCGCTGAAATGCTTAAAATACCTTTTTAATAATTCTTAAACAAAACATACATAATAATGGATGCATTTTAATAGTAAAAATGTCTTGTACAATTCTCAGGAGCTTTTGAAAGTTCAGAAGAATAAGGCACTCCATTTTTTTTTTTTTACTAAGATGTTCTTTGATTTGATTTGCTTGGCTATATATATACATATATATGTAGTTATATTTCATAGATATATTTTATTTATATATAATATATTTATTAAATTAATAAAAATATGTTAAATACATTATATATTATATATGACATATATATATATTAATATATGAAACTAAAGCTTTTTGCTGATGTATTTGTCTCTAAGTTTCCAGAATAGCTTGTCACATTTCCCCCTCCAATAATTGCATGAACTTGGACATGTTAATTCAACTCTTAAACTACCATTTCTTCCTGTATGAAAATCAACACCACCTGCCTTCCAGGCATC
Source organism: Lophiomys imhausi (assembly GCA_907164525.1). Taxonomy (NCBI): domain Eukaryota; kingdom Metazoa; phylum Chordata; class Mammalia; order Rodentia; family Muridae; genus Lophiomys; species Lophiomys imhausi. Next base: position 3,164,199 of record CAJQZJ010032395.1, on the reverse strand, counting down.
TTGAAAGCTATTGGTGATGCATTGCAGTATGTGACATGATATAAAGGTTTAAAAATATTATTACAAAGAGAATTGATGTTATTTTATATTCTGTTGTGTATATTTTGTATTTTCATCTATATCTAATTTGTTCTTAAATTATGTAATAAAGGCGAAGCAATTGTTTGATTCAATAATTATCATGAACACAACACCTATAGCTTTGTGCATCCTGATATTATGTATGTTTGTTTGTGAATATCTTTTACAAGAGAGAAACTAATTTTTCAAGAAGCCCAGATATTAAATTAAGGCATTTGAATTATTTTTGAAATTTAATCAATTGCTGCTGTAGGTCTTAAGGCAAATGAGAAAGTTTAGATTTTACTTAATGTCACAATGGTTATTAAAGGATGGGTGATGTGAAAAGACTTCAGGCACTCCTTGAAACACATACTCAAGGAGAAACACTCATCTTGAGTAGCCTGCCGTCATAACTCACCTCTTTACTGTTGACAATATGTCAGTTCATTTCTTCTCATAAGTGAGATTCATGTTTTCTTAAGTCACCTTCACATTTCCTTTATTTCTTTCCCTTATTATCTTCAAAGTTTTGAAAGTTATCAGACTTTACCATGACCCTTTTTCAGGAAGAACTCATTTTCCATTAACTTACACTGATGGAGTTACTTACAAGTCAGATAGACTTATATATAGTTCTTGTCTTTCCTAAAACCCGAGATAAAGCATTGTGTGTCTGTTTGGCATTTTTCTCAGAAAACTGGGATTAGTTCAACCTCAAGACCCAGGCATACCTCTCCTGTTCCATCATACCACTAGGACATTTGCTCATCTATATTCATAGCAGTTTTATTCTTAATAGCCAGAATTGGAAAGAACCTAGATGTCCCTCAACCAAAGAATGGATAAAAAAAAAAAATGGTACATTTACAAAGTGGAATACTACTCAGCTATTAAAAACAAGGAAATCATGAAACTTGTAGGCAAATGGATAGAACTAGAGAAGACCATCCTGAGTGAGGTAGCCCAGACCAAGAAAGACGAATATGGTATGTACTCAGTGATAAGATATGACCATATTGTAAAGAATAACCATACAATAATCCATGGACCCAAGGAAGCTAATTAACAAAGAGAGCCCAAGGGAGGAAACGTGAATATCACTTAGAAGGAGAAATAGAGTGGACATCAAAAGCAGATCAGGAGAGGCAACAGGGTGGGAGACAGGGAAGAGAGATGAATGAACAGGAGCAGGAAAACGGAATGGGAACAGAGGGAACAGGAGTTGGTAGGGCCGGGAGAGAGAGGGGAAGCTATAGACTTGTAATGAGGTTGGCTCCTGGTAGGATATGGGGTTACTCTAGCTGAGTCTCCTAGCAGAGGGGGATATGGGGACTGAAGTGGTCAACCCTTATAGCCATGAGGACTTCCAGTGGAGAGAGGGGAAACCAGCCCACCCAAAAAAACTGTTGACCCCAAATTGTCCTTGTAAGGATAAAGAAACAGTAGAGTTTGAGGAAATGGCCAGCATATGATTGGGGCAAGTTGGTGTGTGTGTGTCTCGAGGGGGTGGCTCCCTTCTCTGGGAAGAAGGGGAAGAGGAAATTGGTTCTGAGGGTGGAAGGGTGGGAATGGATGGGAGGAGGAAGGGGGCTGTGATCTGGATGTAAAGTAAGTAAGTAAGTAAATAAATAAATAAATAAACAAACAAATAAATAAATAATTTAATTTAATTAATGAAAAACTGCAACCCATTATATTATGCAGATATGTTTTTGTTTTAATTCCTGGTGTGGGATATGGGCCTGCTTCAGATTGTCCATAGATGCTAACTGCGATTTGCCTCGTGATCTCCTGTGGGGACTTGGTTAGGGAGGTTTTGTTCTATGATTTAGTTGAAGATATTTTCTGAGCCTTTGGGCTGTGATTCTTCTCCTTCTATTCCTATTATTCTTAGATTAAGTCTTTTTATAGTGTCCCAAATTTCCTGGATGTTTTGTGTTAGAAGATTTTTAGGTTTAGCATTTTCTTTGACTAATGTGTTAGTTTCCTCTATTGTATCTTCTATGCCTGAGATTCTGTCTTTAGTCTCTTGAATTCTATTTGTGATACTTGTATCTGTAGTTCCTGTTCTCTTTCCTAGTGTTTCCATCTCCATAATTGCCTCAGTTTGTGTTTTCTTCATTGCTTCTATTTGCATTTTCAACTCTTAAACCATTTTATTCATGTCCTTCTGTTTGAAATTTTTCCTGATATTTCTTTAAGGAGTGTATTCATTTCTTCTTTTTTTATTTAAATAATTTATTTTTTATTTCTTCAAGTTACATCTCAAACACAATCCCCTCCCTACTCCCCCCTCCAGTCCCACCCTTCCACCCTCCTTCCCCTCAACCCCCCATCCTCTTCCCTTCTTTTTTTTTTTTTTTTTTTTAGTTTAAGGTATTTCTTTTTCCCCCCAAAAGCTCTCCCTTTCAGTCCAAAAAATGGTTCTTTTTCTTATAACTATAAATACAATACAAAACAACAGAAATAAATAGGGCACAATTATAAGAGTTATATGGCTTAGCATACATTCCCAATGTCCAGTCCTCAAGAGATCTGCAGAATATGGCATTCAAAGACGTTTTCTTAACTTAAGATTTTTTGATATCGAGACATGTCAGCTCCTGACAGCACCCCCTATTCTATTCCAAGTAGAAGATGAGCATCGAAGAATCTCCAGTGGGAGATGATTGAATTGGTGGTAAGCCTTTCTCTTGGCAAGAAAAACCCCTTGCTTCAACTGTAGACAGACTTCTGTCCAAAAAGGACAAAACTTGGAAGCAGGTAAGTCGACAGCCTAGCTCTGCCAAGACAGGGTAAGTAAGTCCTTCATATTTCCTGCTCTACAATCAATGTCTGTCAGAGAAACGGGGCCAAATGGCTGAAGATTGATGCTGTAGTGTATGGAGAGAAAATGGGAACTGTTCAGGCAGCCACTGGTATGTCATTTCTTAGTTTGGGAAGCTGCAGGCCCTGCACTTCCTATATAATCAGATATATTTATCCCTCTCAGGTCTCTGAGGTGGTTGAAGAATAGATAGCTAGAGTCTCATTGCTAAATTTTGAGTTGTTTAGGAATCAAGAGGGTGTTCTGGATCTAAGAAGATATTTTTAAAATTGTGAGACAAGTTAGTATGAAAGCTGAGTTAGATATAGAACTTTAAACTCATGGAGATGGTTAGATAGTAGAATGTTAAAGTCAGGTGCCAAATACATATGGACTGGTCATTTCTTCTTTTAAGACCTCTATCATCTTCATAATATCATATTTAAAGTCATTTTGTTGTGCTTTAGGTGTGTTAGATTATCCAGGGTTTGCTATAGTCGGATAACTAGGTTCTGATGATGTCATATGGCCCTGGGGTTTTTCATTTGATTGTATGTTTGTGGGTTGTTTTTTGTTTTGTATTGTTTTGTTTTTATGGTGTCCTTTAGCCATCATGTTGTTCCTGATGTTGGCAGGTCTAGTGCCCCTGATGGCAATAGGATTCTTGTTTTGCAGGTAAATCTGGTAGTCCCAGATGGAAGCAGGCCTCTGATTTCTTTCCCTTGCTGGCAGCTGGCCTTCAAGGATACAGAAGAACAGGGAGTCCTTGTTGGCTTCTAGCCTCTGGTGGGCTCTAATGGCTGTTGAACTCAGGAATTGCAGGTAAGCCTGGGTCCTGGGAAATGGCACAAGGAAGGGCAAGGTTCAGACCACACTGCTACTTGATTTTTCCTAGCACAACCCAGCAGGCAAGAGATTGGGCGACGGGCCTCACCTGGTATTTCCTGATGGCTGCCTGATTCTGGAATGTTAGCTAGAGGTGGCACCTGGGAGATGGAGTTTAAGGGAGCATAGGGCAGACAGCACCGTGGCAGGGTTTGCCCAGCACAATCTGGCAGGCACAGAACTTGTTCCCTTTTTTTAATGAAATCAAAATTCTTATTACATGATCTTTCTGAAGGGAAATAGAGGAGCAATGGGTCTGGGGAGATGGAAAATAAGGGGTGGCCTGGGAGGAGTAGAGAGAAGGAAGGCTGCAGTTGGAATGTACTGAATGAGAGAAGAATAAATAATAAGAAAAAAATCTCCCATAGAGTCACATATTTCGTATTTGATCCCCATTTGATGACACTTTTGAGGAGAGTTTGTTTCCTTCAAGAGAGGCAGCCTTGCTGAGGGAAGTCTGTTACAGGGTCAGTCTTTTAGGGCTTATATTCTTGTTCCATGTACATTTCTCGCTGTTTCTGTTTCCTAGATGTGGATGAGATGTGTGAGTTTCTGATGGCAGAGAGACATGACAGCAGATAGAGTCCCTGTGTGGAACAATACTAGTCAAATAAGCCTTTCTTCTTTAAATTACTTTGGGTAATTGTATATTTCATATCAATTAAAAAATAGATGGTGCTATACCTGGGGGTAACTCTAACCAAGCATGTAAAGGACCTATATAACAAGAACTTCAAGCCCCTGAAGAAAGAAATGGAAGAGGACTTTAGAAGATGGAAAGATCTCCAATGCTCATGGATAGGTAAGATCAACATAATAAATATGGCTATCCTTCCAAAAGCAATATATAGATTTAATGCAATTCCTATCAAAATACCAACACAATTCTTTATAGACCTGGAAAAAGCTATTCTCAACTTCATATGGAACAACAAAAAGCCCAGAATAGCTAAATCAATCCTGTACAATGAAAAAACATCTGGAGGTATCACCATCCCAGATTTCAAGCTGTACTACAGAGCAACAGGAATAAAAACAGCATGGTACTGGTATAGAAACAGACCAGTGGATCAATGGAATCGAATTGAAGAACCAAACATGGATCCACACACCTATGGCCAACTAATCTTTGACAAAGAAGCCAAAATGGCACAATGGAAGAAGGACAGCATCTTCAACAAATGGTGCTGGTCCAACTGGATGTCCACTTGCAAAAGAATGAAATTAGACCCATACCTATCACCTTGTACAAAACTTAATTCCAAGTGAATCAAAGACCTTAACATAAGGCCAGCCACACTAAAGATACTAGAAGAAAAAGTAGGAGAAACCCTCGAACTCATTGGCACAGGTGACAACTTCCTGAACAGAACACCAACAGCTCAGGACCTGAGATCAACAATCAATAAATGGGTCCTCATGAAACTGAAAAGCTTCTGTAAGGCAAAGGACACTATCATTTGAACAAAATGGCAACCAACAGATTGGGAGAAAATCTTCACCAACCCCACATCTGATAGAGGGCTATTATCTAAAATCTACAAAGAACTCAAGAAACTAAATGCCAAGAAACCAAATAATCCAATCAAAAAATGGGAGATGGAGCTAAATAGAGAATTCACAAAGGAGGAATCCCTAAGGGCTGAGAGACACCTGAAGAAATGTTCAACATCCTTAATCATCAGAGAAATGCAACTCAAGACGACCCTGAGATTCCACCTAACACCTGTTAGAATGGCTAAGATAAAGAGTTCAAATGATAGCTCATGCTGGCGAGGGTGTGGAGAAAGAGGAACCCTACTCCATTGCTGGTGGGAGTGCAGACTTGTGCAACCGCTATGGAGGTCTGTCTGGCGATATCTTAGAAATCTAGGAATAACCTTGCCTCAGGACCCAGCCATACCACTTCTGGGTATACACCCAAAGGACCTCTCACGGAGACATAGGGAAGTCTCCTCATCTATGTTCATAGCAGCCTTATTTGTAATAGCTAGAAATTGGAAACAACCCAGATGTCCCTCAACTGAAGAATGGATTAAAAATTGTGGTACATCTATACAATGGAATATTACTCAGCTATCAGAAACAATGAAATCATACAATTTGCAACCAAATGGATGGATCTAGAGGAGCTCATCCTGAGTGAGCTAACCCAGTTTCAGAAGGATGCACATGGCATCTATTCACTTATAGTAGGATTTTAACTATATTGTACAGGATATCTGTACTACAACCAACACACCGAAAGGAACAAGGACATAATTTTTTTTTATCTTTTTCTTTTTCCTTCTTTTTTTCTTTTTTCTTTTTCCTTTTCCCTTTTCTTTTTCCTCTCTTTTTTTGTTGATATTCTTTGTTTTTGTGGGTTTGTGTGTTTGTTGGTATTTTTTTTAGTATTCCCCCAGTAGCAAGGAGACACCATTCACTGGCAGTACTGCCTCGTAGGCCCCCGGTGAATGAAGAGGCTCTTGGCCCTCATATGACTCCTGATCTGTGGTGAGAGACTGTTAGGCAGGGACACTCCACCCCAGAGGAACAAGACGGAATGGTCAGGGGGTAGAGCATGGGAGGGTGGGGCTGGGAAGCGGGAAAAGAGGACAATATGATAAGGATGTAACCTGAAGCAACAAACAAATAAATTTATTAACTAAAAAAAAAAAAGAAAGGCAGGGGGCAGGGCTGAAACACTGTGAATGGAATAGAGGATACAGCCATTCGGCCTGGTTTTGCAGACCTCCAGGTGTAGAGAAGACGTGGAGCTAAGGTAAAATACAAGAGAATTGTGGTATTGGCCCATGCCTTTGACTTCAGCAGAGACGGGGGTCGGGGGGGTGGGGGGGTGGGAAGCACCGTAGAGTTGGTGGTCTTATGTATTCTGGAGTCATACGGAGCGGGTTGGTGAGGGTGCATACTCTTAGTCCCACCATTCAAGATGAGTACACCCTTGGTCCCAGCTCCCAGCACACTGGACACAGAAACGGGCAGATCCCAGAGCTCAGGGTCAGCCTGATGCAGGGCAAACTCTAAATAGAGAAAGACTTCGATCCAGGAGTGGTGGAAGACATCTTTGGTCCCTTCAGATGGGAAACACAGGTCCCTGATCCCAATAATTAGAGTTCAGAGACACACACATGGGATTTGGAGGGACCTAGGTTTGGAGGCTACTTACAAAAGGCCTTCTCGATGCAGGCAGATTGTCCTTTGGGATCTCAAAATATATACACTAGAGCTGGTTTAGCTCCAAGGTGACAGAATGATTTCTTCTTTAACCCAGATTGAAAGATAACGCTTTGTATGTTGTCAGAAGGCCAAATTTGCTTCAGGAGAAGTACTACCTAGCCCCCCCCATTCCCCTCCCCCCCAAAAAAAGAGGGCAATTTTCCTAGGGTTGGGATTGGGGCAGGGCTCTGTTCTTATCGTTCCAGGAGAATTGAAGCGTCAATTAGGGGAGCCCGGGGATGGCTGGACAGCGGAATCCTCAGCAGAGAGCAGAATCAGGCATCAAGGAGGACGAGTGACCCAGTTGATTCTGCCTGGCAGACTTCCTCAATAGCTGTATCCATCGGGGGGGCCTGCAACCACCACAGCAATCCAGTGTCACTGGGACCGCTCAGCTTTACACAATGCCCCGGCAGGAACCTCAGTGAAGCCTGCAAGATCAGCTTCTGCCTACAAACCCCTTAGGTCATCTAAACAGCTGAGAACAGAAGGACTGAACATAAAAGGAGTGTACTAACATTTTTAATCATTTTTCCCAATTGGGTTGGGGCCCCAAACAGGTCTACTACGACCCAAATCAGCAGGAAGTCACTTTAAGAGAGCGACGTCCCATGCCCAGTGGATGGGGAAGGTGTTTCTCCGCCCTTCTTTTAGGTTATTTGAAGGATAACTGAAAACTCTGTTATGTAGGGGAAGAGACTACAAGCTGATAAATGGTCCTGTCTTAATGGGTTTTGGAAGTTAGCCCCAGGGAATTCCTACTTTTCCTTTTCTGTATCCTTCTTCCTTTCCTATGTAGGAGTGCATGGACTTGAGAAAAATGAGATACAGACATAGCACAGGAAGGTCCAAGAAGAAGGAGCAGATTATTGAATATGCCCTTATACCTTTGTATATTGATACAAAATTAGTAGTTTATTTGGCTAAAGTGGTATTGACCATTGTTTATTGTGCAAAAATAAGATTGCATTGGATTACATCGGTATTGATCTTTGTATATTGATACAAAATTAAGATTATAATTGGCCACAATGGTATTGACCCTTGCATATGGACGTAATATTAAGATTATATTGGGCTACATAGGCATTGATCTTGGTATATTGATACATAATTAAGAGTATATTTAACCACAATTGAATAGATCTTTGTATATTGATACAAATTTAAAGGTAACGCTTCCTAATGGTATCATACCTAGAGATACTTAAAAATAAAATGTGAAGCTCTGACCTCTTGATACCAACCATCTAAAACGGTCTAGGATAGTTAAAACAAACTCCTAGTCATGCAAACATGTCACTTTGTTAGCTACTATGACAGTCTATCACAGATATTCTCTAAACTACCCAGTAATCAAGTTGCTAAGAGACAAGCAACATTTGCTTATCTAAATACAAGAGATGGATAGGGCATCTTCAAAAACCCCAAGAGATCTGCAGAATATGGCATTCAAAGATGTTATCTTAAATCAAGATTTTTTTTGATATGGAGACATATCAGCACCTGACAGCACCCCCTATTCTACTCCAAGTAGAAGATAAGCATCGAAGAACCTCCACTGTAAGATGGTTGAATTAGTGGCAAGACTTTCTCTTGGCATGAAAAAACCCCTTGCACCAACTGCAGACAGACTGCTGTCCAAAAAGGACAAAACTTCGTAGCCGGGAAGTCGACAGCCTAACTCTGCCAAGACAGGGTAGGTAAGTCCTTCATAATCCCTGCTCTACAACAAATGTCTGTCAGAGAAACAGGACCCAAAGGCTGAAGACTGATGCTGGAATGTATGGAGAGAAAATGGGAACTGTCCAGGCAGTCATTGGTATGTTCTTTCTTAGTTTTGGAAGCTGCAGGCCCTGCACTTCCTATATAAGCAAATATATTTATCCCTCTCATGTCTCTGAGGTGGTTGAAGAATAGACAGCTAGAGTCTCATAGTTAAATTTTGAATTGTTTAGGAATCAAGAGGGTGTTATAGACCTAAGAAGATACTCTTAAAAGTGTGTTGCAAGTTAGTATGAATGTTGAGTCACATATAGACCTTTAAACTCATGGAGTTGGTTAGATAGTAGAATTTTAAAGTCAGGGGCCAAATATGTATAAACTGGACATTGGGAAGGTATACTGGGCCATTTAACTCTCATAAATGTGGCATATTTATATCTATTGTTTTGTATAATACTTACTGTTATAAGAGAAGGAACCATCTGTTGGACTGAAAGGGGAAACTTCTGGGGGGAAGAGGGTGGAAGGGTGGGATAGGAAGGGGTAATAGGGAGGGGTTTGTTACTGAGATGTAACTTGAAGAAAAAAAATAAAGTATTTAAAAAAAAAGAAAAAAAAGATGGTGCTATTTTATATTATATTATCCGTTACTATTTATGAGAAAGATTATTTTTTCATAAAATTCATATGAATTAATAACATTTGTCTGACATAAAACCATTAGTGACCAGCTATGATACCCAATTTCTATTTCTTTTGGATTTAGGACAATAATATTTACAACCATATTGATTTTCCTTATCTGAATGAAGCCAAACCACAAAATTTGTTCCAACTTTCTCCCATCAATAAACCTGAAAAGGATTTAAAATCTACTTATGTATGTAGAGTGATCATATCAATTTTATTGGCTTAATATTCACAACTTGAGAGAAAGAGAGCCTAAGAATTCAGCATAAATAATGAAAGTAGCAATGTGGGGGTCTTATTCAAATCACTTTAGCAAGTCACCTTAGAGGTATATAACACTATTTAAGAAGAGGTCTCTGCTTAAGGGTGACACTCTTGGGTGAAAATATCCTTGTGGTTTCTCTGAGTATTTTTGGGCCATTACTAAAAACCTGGCAGGCTTCTTGGGAACATATTGTTTTCCCACTTGTTCTGCTATGTGCACTGTTATATCCCTGGACTTGAGTCCCAGCAGGTCATGCTCTTCGTGGTATTTTTTTCTTTATGCCTAAGTCTTACTATTTGAGGTCCCACTCAGAGGTTTTATTCATGTCATCCTTGTGATCACTCTTCCCCACTGTGACTCTATATTAGGCACTTTCTACTGTCAGTCCTCTCCCATCAAGGCTCCTTTCCGCAGGACCTGATTCTACAAGAACCTTTCTCTTGTGGGCTCTCTCCACAGTGAGATGACTCTCATATCTTTCCAGAAACACCTGTGTGTGAACTTTGTTTTGCTACTTCTTATTGTTATCTTTCCATGATTTTGAATGAAGACAAATACAGGGTCCTGGTTGTTTGCTTTAAGTGGTTCCTTTGCCTCTTGCAGCCCAGATCTTTCCTGGTTCTACTGACCTGCTGTAGACACCACCAACCTTTCCTTTCTTTTTGATATCTTTGGTATTCTAAATGCATTTCTCTTCAATACTGTGGACTTGCCCATGTATAATTTAGTAACAAGGCAAACAGGAGACTTTACATTACTTCATTTACATCAAACACATTATGATAATTTTCAAATAACTTCAAATAAATCTTTAATTTTAAACCTCAAATTATTTTTCTAAATCAATAAAAGTTTTTGAATATCTAATTGTTTAATTATAAGCAAAATCTGTGTGAAGTTATGCAATGGAAATTAGAAAGAAAAGAAAGTACCAGCAAATAATTAAATAAATTGAAAAGTAATTGTTATAGCTTCAAAAATCTTTCCTCTAATGTTGTTGGAAACCATGCAAGGACCCTTGCGCCAAGGATGAGCTGGCACAAAATCATTGACCCAGATTCCTTGTGTCCAGCAAGTGGTAAAAGCAGACCTGTTTATATAAAAAAAGAGGGATCTCCCTTTATAACCTCTGCCCAGAGTCCCATTGGCTCCTGAACTGCAGGCTGCTGTGTCTCTTCCTCATTGGCTTGTGTCTCATTATGGTGAGGCATCATCAATCTCTAGGCATGTCCAAGCAGTTGTCAGGTCGACTACGTTCATGCATGCCCAGACAGGTCTTACACGCCAGTTGCATATGGAAGCCCAACCATGCATGTGCTGTTTAACAGCAGGCCTTGTTTCTGCTCAAAGGCAGAACTTTTTCCTCCTATACTCTAACCAAGGTTCATTTATTTACATTAGCAATATTGAAAGTGCTCCCACCTTGTCTATAGATAATTTTCTCTAAGATATCACAGTAGGAAACTTCACCCTTGGATAATATACAACCATATATACACTAAAGTTATTCATATATAGCTATTTTCATATGTTACACATATATGTACACATACATATATGTTTAATATAGAATAAATATACAAAAGCTTAATTTAGAAAATAGGTATTGTAAGAGATTGCAAGGAATTAAAATTAAAATTATTATAGCAATGTTCTGTAATAAAAGCTGGGAAAGCTGCTGAACATGTCCCTCATCAAGACAATAGTTTGGACCAACATTAACAGTAAAGAAAATGAAGACAGAGATAGAAAAACCACTTGGTAAGGCCCATTCATCAATCATTTATGCTGAACATTAAGCTGAATGTACTCTAGTGGTTTGCCCTAAAGAAATGTCAGATTTTAATATTGCAAAAGTAAAAAGGAGAACTGAAGAAATACTCATATTTGTGGCAAAGTTATTTACTTTGCCCATAAGTCAGCCCTCCAATTAAATAAGTGAGGCAAATGTCAGAGACTGGCCAGAAAACAGTCAGCTTCTGCATAAACAGTGAAATCAATAAGCAGTGTGTGTGTGTGTGTGTGTGTGTGTGTGTGTGTGTGTGTGCATGTATATATGTGTGTATGTGTATTGTATATGTGTTTGTATATGTATTGTATTTGTGTTCGTGTGTATGCATGTGTTTATATATGTATGTGTGTATCTGTTTGTGATATGTGTGTGTGTGTGTGTGTGTGTGTGTGTGTGTGTGTGTGTGTGTAGAAAAAGGAGAGAGAGAGAGAATGGAGATCGATTCTCTGATCCTGCACATGGTAAGTGAATATCTACCACTGAACTACATCATAGATAACTTTTGTATTCTTATTGTGAGACAGAACTTTACTCAATAGCTGGGACATTCTTAAACCTATGAGCCCCCACCCTCAAGCAACTACAATTTCCAGGCCTGGCTAAGTAGCTACTGTAGATAAACCTGCTAAAGTGAGAAATAAGTCAGATCTTCAACCACACACAGAAAGTAGAAACCACAAACTGAAAGTATGGTGATGCTATGAAACATCAAAGCACACATGCTTGACTTTAATTCTCCAATAAGACTCCATCTCTCAAAGGTTCCATAACATCTTCAAAGACTGCCACCAACTGAGAAATAACATTAAAATCCCTACTCTTTGAGAGGCATTTCTCATTGAAACCAACACAGTCATGGAGATAGATAGATAAACAAATAACAAACAAATAAATAGCAAATTATTGCTAAGGGAGAAGATATTATCTCTGGAAATTTGTATATAATTTCCAGGAAACTTCAGGAACTCTTCTCTCACAAGGAACTAGCTATATTAGAGTGGATTGCAAATTTATATCCTGCCTTTGATTCACCAAGGAACCTGTAACAATTTGCCCATTCACAGTATTTGATAGCCTTAAAAAAGTTGTGAGTTACCAATCTAGATCTACATGGAATCTTTTCTCTGGTATGTTTCCATACTTATATGGATTGAATAGACATTTGGTCATATAAATGCAAGAAAAATACAAAACATATATTCACTGAACTTGGTTCCTTGATGTTTAAGATGAAGGTAACTGAAGTCCTCACTTTTCTCACATCAGCCTGTCCAAAAACCCTTCCATTTAAAGATGCTCTCTCTAGACTTGGAAAATAAATGGGTAGATGAAAATCAGGGCACACAGTTGAATGGGAATAAACTGTTGATCCAGTCCTTGATTGTTATCATAATTAAATCAATTGCTATTATCTACTCATGTTTTTTGTGACTTATCACAATAGATAAGTAAATTCAAAAGTTCTTATAAATCTTTAATTTTGTTTTGTTATATCTGGCATAAACCTTGTCACATGTACTTGGCCCTGCTTCACAAGCATTTTATTCCCAGATGAGACACTGGGTGCTGCAAAGCACACTAAATAATTTGCTCGTTCTCACAACTGAAGTTGTTATTCATGGTGATATGTCTGAAAACTCACTCCTCTTAATTCAAATATTAATATTGATGTGATATACAATATCCAACCTAATTCCCATGTGACTCTTTTGCTTCAGTTTTACATAGTGAGTATCTGCACTCCTGCTTTTATCTGTTGAGTGGAAAGTTGTAGTATAAGAGTTAATGTTACTAGACCCATCCTATATTTATGAATGAGTAATGAATTGAAGAAAAAAAACTGACCAGACTTCTTCGATTTTCACATGGAATAGCCCTACATCATATCACCACAGTTGAGGAAGAATAGCACAATAGTCTGAAACAGCAAATTATCTAATTATTGTAGTTATTAGTAATTATAAACTGTAAGATCAGGCTGGTGGAGTAGCCGGCAGCTTGACAGAGGATCAGGTGGCTTGGCCTGCTTGCCTCAACGGGGTGCCTAACTTATCCTGGAGAAAGAGCCCCGGGACCAAGGGTGGCCTATACCTCCTGTAATCTAAACTCAGTTAATATAAATTGTTATATTAGGCCAGTAGAATTACCAGCGGCTTGGAAGGAGATTTGCCTGGGCTCTGGGGGAGTCCAGAAGTCCTAAGGCTGGGGACTGCTTAGATTGAGGGCCTTTAAGCCGCCACAGCCTTTTCCCCAATAATTAAATACACCAAGACCTTTTAATGTTTTAACGCTTAGCCCTTAGCTGGGCAGACTCTCTATTAGCTACACTGTTAACCCGGATCACCAAATCCCAAACTGCCATGTGCCTGCGATTACCTTCCAGCATTCTCCAGAGGTCTGTCTCCTTCTGTGTCTCCTGGCGGGAAGTGGAAGAATCTCTGTGTGTGCCCAACTCTGTTCTAATCTCAGGAAGTCCCGCCTTCCTATACTCTTTCTGCCCAGCTAAATGGCCATAAGCGACTTTTATTAACCAATCAAGAGAATGCCTCAGAAGGGGCGGTAACCAGATCTCAGCACTGAATTCAACCTATAAGAAGCAATGATATTAGACCTTCCTTCAACATCTCCCCCTTTAAGTCTAACAAAAGGCTCCTTTTCTTAATAACAATAAATATAATAAACACAATACAGTAATAATAACAGTAAATACAATAAAAACAATTATGAAAACTAAAAGGTGTGACATACATTCTCAACATCTAGTCCATATGTATTTGACTAGTTAACTATGACATATTCTATTACATATCTCTGTTGATGAGTTTAAGGGTCTATACCTAATTCAACTTCCATCCTAACTTACATTATTAACTAAACCATCTTAACCTTAAAACATCTTTTTAATTCCTAGATGATTTAAAATTTACTGTGATGCTATAACTTATGTAGTCTTCAATCACATCAGAAACCTGAGAAGGATAAATATATCTGAATATATAGGAAGAACAGAGCAAGTAATTTCCAACACTATGAAATGACAGACAACTGGCTGCCTAGAGAGTCCCCAGTTTCTATAATATTGGAGCATCATCTTCAGCCTCTGGTCAAGCATCTCTCATAGACTTAGTTTTGGAGCAGAAAATAAGATTTGCCCATTCTGTCTTTGAAGAATCAGGCCATCAATTTACCTGCATTGAGCTCTGGTCCATCTTTGGACTGTATATAGTCTGTTGAGAGAGCAGGGGCATTTTTGTCCAGTAGGAATTATCTCCTGATGGGACATTTCATGATGCTCATTTCTCCTTCCAAACCCAACGGGAACTGTCAGGACCTGACAGTCTAATGTCAAAGAATTTCTAAAATAATAAAAACATTGTTAAATTCTACAGATCTCTTGAAGATTTTTTGAAGACCATCTATCCATATCCATTGAGTAAGCAAATGTTGCTTGTCTCTAACAACTTAATATCTGATTAACTTACAACCTCTGAGATTAACTAACTTAATTATCCTAATAAAATCACAAGTTTGAATGACTATCAACATGCGTTTCTTAATCATCCTAAACAGTTTGTGATAGTTACTGTCAAAAGGACTAGAACTTCACATTGCAAATTTAAGAATTACATAGATACAATACCTAGTCAAAACATAGCCTTTATTTTGTATCAATATACAAAGATCTATAGGAGTAGATTCAATAATCTATCCTTTTATCTTATCAATTCTACATTATATATCCATATACCCCCTCTTTTTTTGTCAAGTCTTCTCCCCCTATATAAGAGAGAAGGAAGGACAAAGAAAGAGAAAGAAATCCCTGAGCCTAACCTCCTATACCTTGCTTAACAAGACCATATAACAATTTGTAACCATTCTCCCTAAACGACATCTATCATCCACCCCATTTCTGGGGAATGGGACGTTGTTCTCTTAAAAATTCTTCCTGCTGAATTGGGATGCAGAAAACCTGTTTAGCGGCCTAATTAAAATGAAAAAAAAAATGGTTAAGCAAGTAGATTGTAAAATTTGCTGTCCAGTCTCTATGTGCTCATCAATATGAATGTTCTGAGCAATTTGTAGTTCGAAGCTGGACTTTGGTAGGAAAGTTCAGTCCTTGAGGCTGGTCCATCTCAGTAAGCTGTCTGAAGTTTTTCTTGATGTAGATTTTTGAGGAAACAGCTATTGAGACAGTCTATGAGGCTAGATCATTTGGGTTACTTGTCTTGTCTTCTTTGGACTCTGTCCCTGTTGTTCTATAGCTTTTGTTGTCCAGTCTCTGTAGGATCAATCATTTTTGGACTAGCATTTTTAAAAATGATTTGCATGCAAAGTTTTTAAGAAAACCTAAGTATTTTAGGTTGACTCTTCTGGCCCATTTGTCTTATTGTTATTATCATTCAGTCCTTGGCTCTGGAAATAAATTTTTGCTCTAAATTTGTGTAAGTGGAAGGCAAAGAACAACTTTGTAAGTCCATTTTAAGGCATAAACTCTATCCATCCTGGATAAAAGATTAGAATATCATGAACACCATAAACTCTATCCATCCTGGATAAAAGATCGGAATATCATGAACACATTAAACTCTATACATCCTGGATAAAAGATTGGAATATCATGAAAACCATACAGTTAATAAAATACTCTTACCATGGGAAGACATTCACATTTCAGCTAATGGGAGGTTCTCCCTGGTCAGATCTAATCTTTGTAAGTTTTGTTGGTAATCACATTTTTCATTCCCTGTAGACACATAGGCATAACCATGTCCCCATCTTAAAACCATTGCAGGTTTCCACTCTAAAGTTAAAATATCCCTTATAATATTTTGGTTGATTAAATTCCTTAGTTTTTTGTATAACACAATGTCTCTCAGCTGCTGTGGTACACTTTTCACCAACATTTAGAAAATTCAAAGTTAGCAAAGCATTGTGTAATCTATCCCTGGGATTACTTAATTCCCCTTTTGTTTAAAAAGCATCTCTTTTAAGGTACGACTAGCTCTTTCTACAATTGCTTGTTCTGTAGGATTGTGTGGTATACCAGTAACATGCTTTATATTATAATATGCAAAGAATTGCTTCATTTTATTTGATACATATGCAGGAGCATTATCAGTCTTAATTTGTGTAGGTACACCCATAAATGCCTTTATTTCTAATAAATGTGCAATAACACAATCAGCCTTTTCAGAACTTAAAGCAGTTGCCCATTGAAACCATGAGTATTTATCAATGGTATGATGTACTTACATTTGTTTTTCAAATTCTTCAAAATGAAAAACATCCATTTGCCAGATTTCATTCTTTTTAGTACCTCTAGAGTTACTACCAGCAGGTAATGGAGTTTGGTTATACAGAGAACACATAGGACATTTTAAAATTATTTCACTGGCTTGTTGCCAGGTAATAAAATAAAGAATTTTTTCTTTAAACCTGAACTGTTAACATGATGTTTCTGATGAAATTTTGAGGCTTCCAACACATTTCCTATTAGTAATTGGTCAATCTCATTTCCTTGTGCCAGTGGACCTGGCAAACCTGTATGAGATCGAATATGGGTTAAATATAATGGGTTATTTCTACTTCTGATGACCTGTTGCAATTGTATAAATAAAGAAGTTAATTCTGTATTATCAGGAATAAATTCAGCAGTTTCTATATGCAACACAACTCTTTCCACATAAAGAGAACCAGTAATTATGTTAAGAGACTCAGGAAAATCTAATAACACCATAAGGATTGCATACAATTCTGCTTTTTGAACTGAGGTATATGGACTCTTGTAGGGGTTAGATAAATTAGATTTAGAAAATATATAGGGGTTTCTGATACTGTCTCTTAATTTGGGGCATGAAGAGCATTATCAGCATGAAGTCAGGAAAAACAGGAAAGACTCAATAGACTGAAAAACAAGGTTGAAGTCAGGAAAACAGGAAAGACTTAATGGACTTGAAGAAACAAAGTATCTGGCCTGACATTGTTTTCAGCTGCTAAGTGGGCGGAGCCAAAATTAAGCTGAAACAGAGTTCCTCCTATTTAAGGACAGTGCATGGAGCCCAGAAGAGGAAGAGGACCCTGATGCTAGAGAGCTCCAAGAGTCCTGCTGAAAAAAGTGCTGGCCATCATTTGATGGCCAGATTTCCCTGAAGCAGAAAGAAGCTGGTGAGCAAAGAAAGCCTGAGCAAGACACCAAAAGGCTAAGGACTAAACCCTGTGGCTCAGCTTTTGCCTAGAGGGGTTTGATCTGTCCGAACAGTGGCCTCAAAGAAATTGTGCCTGGCTTTAAGGACTGAGGCAGAGCAGCTGAGTTCCTGAATCAAAAGAAGTAAGTTGGCCTGCAGACGGCTGGGGTCTCCCACAGAGAAGAAAGCATGAAGCCTTATTTAAGGTGAGACTGCAATAACCAACTTACCCTGACGAACCTGCATCTGAGAGATCCAGAAAAAGGACTGCTAAGTGCGTTAAAGATTCTACAACAAAGACTGTGTTCCTGACGACTGAGGACTTGCCCCAGAGACTGTATCATTCTAAAAGGTTATGAAAGTAGTTGTTATAATTATCAATAGGTTTAGTGGATAGGTTAAAGGGGTTGTAGGAATTTATAGGATTAATAGTTAAGAAATTGTTGGGTGTTTGTTATAAGTGAATTTAGTAATAAATAAATAAGTGTTAAATAATAATTTAAAAGTTCGGTTACAGACTCTTGATTAACTTGCTGATCTTCTCTGTCTTATAACCTGCCATACTCATCTTGTTAGCATCAGTATAGAAGGTTGGTGAATCAGGAATTGGCATTCCCTTTACAATATGAGGAAGAATCTAATTAGTTCTTTTTATAAATTGTATATGTTTGCTTTTTGGAAATATGTTATTAATTACTCCCAAATAATTACTGCAAGCTCTTTGCCAATCTTCATTGATTACTCACAATGACATAATCTCAGCATTGGTAAGAGGCACTACTATTTCAGCAGGGTCCATTCCTGATAATTGACGTAGTCTTATTCTACCTTTACAATTAATTCAGATATCTTTTCTATGTATGTCTTTAATTTTTTACTTTATTTATGTGGTAAGAAAATCCATTCCATAATACCATCTTCCCATTGCATAATATGCCCTGTAGGAGAATGAGTTGCTGGTAAAATGACCAAAATACAATCAACTTGGGGATCAATTTGATCTATGTATGGATCTTACAATCTTTGTTTACCAACATTAATTCATTTTCTGCCTCAGCAGTTAAACATCTTGGACTATTCAGATTTGAATCCCCTTGTAATGTATGAAACAAATTACTTAACTTATAAGTACTTAAACCAAGGGTGGGCCTTAGCCAATTTATATCTCCCATTAATTTTTGAATATCATTAAGTTTTCAATTGGTCTCTATGGATCTGTACCTTTTGCGATCTTATTCTCTGTTGACTTATTTTATAACCCAAATAGTTGATTGAATCTCCTGTTTGTATTATTTCAGGAGCAATTTTAACACCCATAGTGGTAGAATTCTTTGCATTTCCTTAAATAAGTTCTCTAAAATAACTACATCAGAATCAGCCAACAAAATATCATCCATATAATGATAGATAATAGATTGAGGAAACTGCTTATACATTATTTCTAATGGTTTTTGCACAAAGATATTCACACAGAGTTGGACTATTCAACACACCCTGTGGAATCACATTCCAATCAATGATACCTCTTGATTGGTCTACTGTTATTAAGAGTAGGTACAGAGAAAGCAAACCTTTCCCTATCATTCTTATGCAATGGAATTGAGAAAAGGCAGTCTTTAAAATCAATTACGATTAAAGGCCAAGACTTTGGTAATAGAGAAGGTAAATGTATACCATGCTACAAAGGACCCATAGGTTGAATTACTCTATTCACAGCTCTTAAATCTGTTACCATTCTCTAAACCCGATTTCTTTTTCTTACCACAAACACAGGAGAATTCCATGGGCTGGTAGACTCTTCTATATGACAAGCTCCAGCTGTTCTTTTACAATTGCTCAAGAGCCTTCAATTTTTTCTTTGTTATGAACCACTGATCTTGCCACACTGGTTTATTTGATAGCCATCTAAAGGGTAGGGCAATTGGAACTTCAGAAGTGGCCCCTAGTCTAAATTTCAAAACTCAATACCTGGGGTGTCATGTGTTTGGACACTAGATCTAGCTTGCAGTTGTTGTTGAGTACTCATATCAATACCTTCCTCAAAATTATCTATAATCTCAATGTCTGGGATGTCCTGTGTTTGGACACTAGACATAGCTTGCAATTGTTGTTGAGTACACATATCAATACCATCCTCAAAAGTATCTATAATCTCAATGTATGGGGTGTCCTGTGTTTGGACACTAGACATAGCTTGCAGTTGTTGTTGAGTACTCATATCAATACCTTCCTCAAAAGCATCCATCATTTCATCATTTGTTATTTCTGGCATTGTAGGAATATTAATTTGAGTACCCCATTGTTGTAAGAGATCCCTTCCCCATAAATTTATGGGTACATCAGCCACATAAGGTCTCAACTTTCCTGTTTACCCTTCTGGTCCCACACAGTGAAGCCATCATACACTTTGTTTTACATGTGATAACTTACCAATTTTTTATAAAATTGTGGTAACCTTTTGAAGTGGCCAGTTTGGATTCCAAGACTCCTGTGAGAGGATTGTGACATCCGCTCCTGTGTCAAGCAATCCTTCTATTTCAATATCATTCATTTGTATTTTTTATTTTTGTCTCTTATCAATCACCATTATTTGCCAATACACACATTTTCTAGTATTTTCAACTGCTCCTGTTCTGCCTATTGGAACGACCTTGTCCTTGGCATAAGGAAACAGCAGCAGTTGGGCAATTTTGTCCTCTGCATTAATTGTCATCTCTTTCCATATGGATGTCATAATTTTAATTTCTTCCTTGAAGTCTCCATCTATAATACCTCAATGAATAAAGAATCCTTGACAAGTTAATCAATTTTTTCCAAATATTGATCCTATTGTCCTTAATGGTAAAGGACCATAAATATCAGTTGTTAACACATAACATTCATCTGTTTTTCATAATGTTTTAGCTTCATCTGTGTTCAAATCTAAAACTGTAGTACCTTAAGTTACCTGTAAAAGATTAGCAATGGTGAATTTTGTTCTTCCTGCCTGTTTGTTTCCCTCTGATTGAATGATGGATGATGGTTCACTTTGATTTGGGGGCCTGAACCAGTAGTCCCCTCCCCTTCTTTCCCAACAAGGGGTTACCTCTGACATCCATTTCAGCTCTACAATCCTGGGACCAGTGTTTACCTCTTCTACAACAAGTACAAAATCCTGGAGACCGTAACCTTCTATTGCCATTTAACGCCATTTGTTCCCTTCTACAACCATGTTCTGCAGAGACCAGGCTGTTGGGGTATTGTTAAGCATTCTAAATGTTAATTAATTGGTCCTGCTTGCTGTCTGATACTTACATTGACTCTGATTGGTTAAATAAAATGCCAAGGCCTGAGATTGGGCAAAGACAGAGAAAGGTGGGACGTCCTTAGATTAGAAAAGGAAGCCTGTGCTTGAGACAGAGGATTCATGCATTCCAGCCAGGAGCAGCAGGAAGGAGGCACACACCATGGGTTAGAGAAAAAAAACCTCATTCCACATGGCCAGGAACATCAGCATATCTTGGAGTAAAGCAGTCCAAGGGGATGTATGTGTATATGGGGTCATAATTGGGTAATAAATTTACGAGCAAGTTTAGATGGGCTAAGATTGCACAACTCAGGCCAAGGCTTGTTAAAAGCCACATGGTGTCTGTGTGCTCATTTATAATGGCTGCTTAAAGATTAACAGCCTCCGAAAAAAATTAACAATAATATAAATACTGGTTAAATAGTGTAATTAGCCATATTTCTTTTTACAAAAGGCGTCCAACTAGGGTAATTAGAATCCATGCTTACAGTGTGGGAAGGATCTGGTGATAGCTGGTTTCCTAGCCAAAGAGCGAGGAACCAAACCCAAATGCATTTCCAAGTTCCTGTTACCTTAACAAAAGCAGCTGCCTTGCAGCAAAGGCACAGAGCTAAAGCTTAGCTCTCCTTTAGTACTAAACAACTGGCAGCCTTCTAAACAGAATTTGATAGTGAAATTAATTGCCTAGATTAAAAATGGAGGAATTCATAATGCCTCAATACTTTTGGATTCCAATTGAGTTTGTTCCTCTTAGCATGCAAATGATTTTTACCCTGACAATTGTGGTTCTGTGTATCTTTTTTGAGAAAGTTCAGACTAGGATAGTCTTAAAGGAAAGAATTTACAAATGGAATGTTAAACTGCCAGTAATGATAATGAAAGAAGGAGGGAGGCCCTCCCTGATAAATAATACAAAATTGATGACAGCTGGAGCTAAGATCTCCCTGGGTACTAGGTGCCTGTCAGGAGTTTCTGGTATTGGCCCAACAGTGAAATATAGTCACAACTAGATTTCAAGGAATAATGAACAAAGCTTTAATTGCAGCATGGGATGACATGGTTAGACATGCCAAGACTTTTGGAATGTTGTTTCTTTTTTTGATTTTTGTTTAGATGCCTTTGATTTTCCTATATCAGAAAGGATATTTTTCTGGTTTGGCCTTGCTAAAATATGAGAGATTTCTGAAGATTTTGGGCAGATTTCGAATTGTCATTACAGTTCAAGGTTGCTCTCTGCATTACAGAGATACTAATATCTGGGATTTAAGTGAAATATTTGGGCAGGGTGATCCTGGCAAACCCCTTTCATCCCTTAATCCCATCACACTAGAGGAAGAAACAGGCAGATCTCTGAATTCCAGAACAGCCTGGTTTAAACAATGAAGGCAGGGGGGAACCCTGCTGAGAAGACAAGACTGCTTACTAAAAACAGTCTAGAATTCAAAAATGACATATTTTTTTCCATGATGTTAAGTTAGATAATGTTCTTACTGATCTAATTGATAAATACACATAATCTTAAATGTACATAAAGGGAAAAGGGTCACAAGCCAGTTTCCTTAGTTGTGGGGTTCCCACTGGAGAATTGGTTTCAAAAGATATTTTTTCCTGAAGGAGATATGTTCATCTCTGGGCGTGAAGGTGAATGCCTTTAATCCCAGAATTTTGGAGGCAGAAGCACGCTAATCTCTGTGAGTTCAAGGCTAGCTTGGTGCAAAGTGAGTCCAGGACAAGGAATCACAGAGAAATCCTGTCTCAAAAAAAAAAAAAAGAGATATAGCAAAAGAGATATATTCTGTTAATCAATGTAAGGACCCAAAGTTAGGCTGGGTAAGAAGAATATGCAAACAGCATGCCTCCCACAGCCCAGTTAAGAAAAGCTAACATAAAATAGCATATCATGCTATTTTACACCAATCTACCTAATAATGGAGTTTCCATGGGAGAACTGGAACTCAAACTAATACAAAATGCTTTAAGCAATGTTCTTGTTTAATAAAGGTAATTAAATTATTTAAATTCATACCTTGATCTCAAAACTTGGGAGACAAGGACAAATCAGGCTCCTTGTGTGTTCCAGGCCAATCTTATTAACAGAGCTCTACAGAACAAATCAAGACAGTCCAAGCCACAAATAAAAACCCTGTCTCAATAAGGATAGATATATCCACATAGAAATTAAATCTCCAAAGAAAGGAGAAAAGGAAAGAAAAAATATATAAATGCATACCTTTGTTCTCAAAACATGGGAGACAAAGAAAGAGACAGATTGGTTCCTTTTGAGTTTGAGGCCAACCTAATCTACAAAAGCCAGAACAACACAGAATAAACCTGTTTTAATCAATTAATAAATTTATGTCAACTGTAGAAGAGAATACTTAACCTCAATACAGTCTTATGCTGTATTTTCAATTTAAAATAGATTATATATAGCATATATATGTAATTATTACATGCCATATA
Source organism: Lophiomys imhausi (assembly GCA_907164525.1). NCBI lineage: Eukaryota > Metazoa > Chordata > Mammalia > Rodentia > Muridae > Lophiomys > Lophiomys imhausi. Next base: position 3,140,820 of record CAJQZJ010032395.1, on the reverse strand, counting down.
AAATATGGCATGAATGGAGACTTACAAATGTCTTTCTTCTGTTCAAAGAACAGAAAATATTCCTTAATTGATTTGTGCATCCTGCACATCCAAGGCATTTTTGTGATTGCAGAACTATATGTTACTTGTGAGAATTATATATTTTCAGAACAATTGGACCAGAGTCCAAAGAACACAAGACAAGTATCCCAGATGATCCAGCCTCATAGACGGCCTCAATAGCTGTTTCCTCAAAAATCTGCATCCAGAAGAATTTCAAACAGCTTGCTGAGATGGCCTACCCTCAAAGACTGTTCCAGACAAGACAGCAATAAAGCCTTGAACTTTCATACCCAACGTCCAGACTACAAACTGCGCAGGATATTCAAATTGCTGAACACATAGAGTCTGGACAACAAATGTTATAATTTACTTGCTTAACCTTTTTTTTTTTTTCATTTTATTTGGGCCCCTAAACACGTTTTCTGCGACCCAATTCAGCAGGAAGTACTTTTAAGAGAGCAACGACCCATTCCCAAAAAGTGGGGTGGATGATTCTTTGGTTATTTGATGTGTTATAAATGTTGTTTAGGGATAATGGCTACAAATTATTATATGGTCTTGTTAAGCAAGGTATAGAAAGTTAAACTTGAAGATTTCTTTTTCTTTTCTCTATCCTTCTTTCTCTCTTATATAGGGGGAAAGACTTGAAAAGAAAAAGATGGGCATATATGTAATATAGAAATGATAAGATATAAGGATAGACTATTGAATCTGCTCTGAAACTCAAAACTATTGTTATTCTTTAAATAAGGTTATCTTTTGATACATTGCTATAGAATTTTGTATATTGATACAAAAATAAGATTAAGTTTGATTCATTAGTATAGAATTTTATATTTTGATAATAATAAGTATATTTCAACTCTTATATGAGATAGTGTGCCTATACAACTCATTTAAAAGTACAGGTTTACTTCCAATCCTTTTATGGGTTGCTATTGTAATCTATTTAGGAGTCTGGATAATACAAGTTGACTGGCCAGTTGAGCTTCTGGTCATGTCAAATAGTCATCTTAATTTATCAAAAAATAGACTTAATATGTTACAGAGATAGTAAATGGTTAAAAATATACAGTTTGTTTGTTCATAGATAGATGATAGATTTATAAATAAATAGATAAATGTCTTCAAGACCCTCAGAGGCATACAGAAAATGGCATTTAAAGATGTTTTTAATATTTTAAGAATTGTTTGACATAAGACAGTCAGCTCTCTACAGCTCCCATTTGACTTGGAAGAAGACAATGAACATCAAAAAAAGAAATCTCCCATAAGGAGATAATTCCTCAAAAAGAAATCTCCAATCAGGAGATAATTCCTATTGGGCAAAAATGCTCCTGCTCTTTCAACAGACTATATACAGTTCAAAGATGGACCAGAGCTTAAATGCAGGTAAGTGGATGTACTGATTCTGCAGAGACAGAATGGGAAAATCCTTCTTTCCTCCTGCACAATTTAGTCTGTGAAAAATGCTTGGCCAGAAGACTGAAGATGATGCTTCAACGATATCAAGAGACATTTGGGACTCTCTAGGCAACAAACTGTCATATTTATGTTTGGAAGCTGCTCTTCTATGCTTCCGCTCAGTCAAATAATAACTTTATCCCTTGTTATGTTTTTGATGGGGTTGAAGGCATAATAAAATTTCAATTAAACTTAAATTATTTAGGATTTAAAAGGAAATATAGGATATGAAAGAAATTATTTAGGTTCAGAACTTTAGACACACCAAGATAGATGATTTTTTTCTTCTTCAAGATTGCCTGATACAAATAGGCTAAACATTAGGTAACATTTATATATAATTTTCTTGATTGTTTCATTTGTTCTTATTGTTTTACCATATGAGTTAAAAAATTTAGCCTTTTTTTAGACAAAAGGAGAAAATTGTTGGGGTATTGTTAAGCATTCTATATGTTAATTAATTTGTCCTGCTTGCTGTCTGTTATTTACATTGACTCTGATTGGTTAAATAATATGCCAAGGCCTGAGATTGGGCAAAGAAAAAGAAAGGTGGGACTTCCTTAGATTAGAACAGAAAGCCTGCCCTTTAGACAGAGGATTTATGCATTCCAGCCAGGAGCAGCAGGAAGGAGGTACACACCATGGGTTAGAGAAAAGAACCTCATTCCACATGGCCAGGAACGTCGACATATTGTGGAGAATGGCAGTCCAAGGGGACATATGTATATATGGGGCTTATTTGGGTAATAGAATTACGAGCTAGTTTAGATGGGCTAAGATTGCACAACAGGCCAAGGCTTGTTAAAATCCATATGGTGTCTGTGTGCTCATTTATAATGGCTGCTTAAAGATTACCAGCCTCCGAACATATTAACAATAATCTAAATACTGAAAACGCAATTTAATTAATTATTATTATTTTTTTTATACCAGGCACCTATAATTTTGAGTTCTGGAGGATTCAGCCATACAATATCTTTGGAAATGACCAAGTTCACCATTTTTAAAGCATTCATTAAGACCCCTAGAAACAGCTTATGCTAAGGCATTAGTCTGATGCTCCTGAAAACCAATATCAGCTGTTTCTCTTATCCATTTATCTACTGGGGCTCCTCGAGTTTTCAATGGCCTAATTGCCCTTTGACATTCAGCATTTGCATTTTCATATGCCAAGGCATTTATCAAGTCCTGTCTTGCATCAGGGTTATCTACATCTCTCTCCACAGCTGAAGTCAATCTCCCTAAAAAGTCTGAGAAGGTTTCCTGAGGACCTTGTATTATCTTGGTAAATGAAGTAAACCTTTTCCCAGCCTCAGAAACCATATCCCAGGCTCTCAGAGCTGTAACATGACATTGTTCTATCAGAACATCTTCAAATTGAGTCTGTAACCATATGTTAGCATAAGGTCCCTCACCAAGCATTTGGTGGATTGTGACATTTATTCCCCTTGCCATATTTTGTTGCTCTAATTTTGTGGCTTCATGTCTCCACCATGACAACCATTGTAATTGCTTGCTATCTTCTAGCACAGCTGATATCAGTCCCTTCCAATCTTGGGGAATGACTCTATTTTGTATAGCCCAATTATTTAACATTTGTTTAACAAATGATGAATGCATTCCATAAAAGACAATGGACTCCTTAAATCTTTTTAAATCCAAAATGTCTATTGGATGCCATGTTAATTCCTGATGGAGTTGACCATCGTTATTGTCAGGCCTAATTTGAAACATAACTGGAAAAGCTGATAGTGATTGTGTAGTACCACACAGCTCCTCTGGGGGCGCACTTGGTTCCACATTAGCACCATTACCTACCTGGTTTTCTACTGGTACACTTGGCGGCTTTTCTACTGGTACAGGGGGTGACTGTGGAGATCTATCTAGAAAAGAACTTGGCATTTTCTCAGTTCCAGTCACCTGCCCTGCCAGAATTTTCTTAAGCTCCTCAATCTGCATTTCCATAATTTTTAATTGTGTAACAGACGTCTTCCTTATGTCAAACCGAAAAAAAAATAAACAGCATAAAACATTCGGTCTGATTGAAAAACCATATAGAGATCAGCAGTAAACATTGCCATATTGCCAAAACTGGCATCATAGTTTCAAAATCTGTAGTTTTCTCTATAGTTTTGAAAATAAAATTACCCATAATGCCTTACTGCGTTGAGGGCCACCTGAAACTGCAAATTATCTAATTATTGTAGTTATTAGTAATTATAAACTGTAAGATTAGGCTGGCGGAGTAGCAGGTAGCTTGGCAGATTATCAGGTGGCCTGGCCTGCATGCCTCAACCAGTTGCCTAACTTATCCTGGAGAAAGAGCCCTGGGATCATGAGTGGCCTAAACCACCTATAATCTAAACTCAATTAATATAAGTTGTTATATTAGGTCAGTAGAATTACCGACGGATTGGTGGGAGATTCGCCTGGACTCTGGGGGAGTCCAGAAGTCCTAAGGCTGGTGACTGCTTAGATTGAGGGCCTATAAGCCTCCATAGTCTTTTCCCCAATAATTAAATACACCAAGCCCTTTTAATGTTTTAACGCTTAGCCCTTAGCTGGGCAGACTCTCAATTAGCTACACTAAGTTAACCGGGATCACCTAATCCCAAACTGCCATGTGCCTGTGATTACCTTCCAGCCTTCTCCAGAGGTCTGTCCCTTCTGTGGCTCCTGGTGGCAAGTGGGAGAATCTCTTTGTGTGCCCAACTCTGTTCTAATCTCAGGAAGTCCCGCCTTCCTATAGTCTTTCTGCCCAGCTAAATGGCCATAAACGACTTTATTAACCAATGAAGAGAATGCCTCAGAAGGGGCGGTAACCAGATCTCAGCATTGAATTCAACCTATAAGAAGCAATGATATTAGACCTTCCCTCAACAATAGTCTTCTACAGTGTGAAGACATTGTCATTGGTTCTCTGTTCTGTTTGTCTCATTTCTTCATTCTTTTACCTCCTTATAATATACATATACTTTAATTAATACTGCATAGTTTGTTTCTTGGGTAAATGAATAAATCAACAAACATATTGTGTGAACATCAATGAATATCTATTTCAAAGTCATGTAAAAGTCCCTGAGTGCTTCAGTTCAATAGTTACAGATGAGGACATAGACTCCTGTAATGTATAAAAGTATGGTTTCTATGAACTCAATGTTCTTAGCGACTTAGAAATGTGCATGTATGGCTTTGTACAGGTGAGCCAACATGTATATGAAAGAAGATGGGGGTGATAAGAGAGGGAATATGAGAGGGAGAGGAAGATATCACTAGACCATGTGATTGCCTTAAGAATGGGAAGTTTAAGGTGTATATGTCAACTGATTTCTTTCATTGTGAGTGGTGCTTTTCCTCATTTACAGATGACTGTGTGTGTTCTTGCATGCCTTAGTGAGATGGATTTCTAATATTTCTTTATCTTTCAGAAGGATACTATTCCCATCACAAGGACACCAGCTTCAAGATATCACCAAAGTTTAATCTTTTTGACCAGCATACATGAGTCAGAGTTCCAACACTTGATTAGAGAAAGAGTGTGAGACATGAAAGTAACAGGCAAACATCTCCAAAGAAGGAAACCTTTCCTTCCATCTCCCTCTCTAACTCTCTTCATTTCTACCTCCCTCTTTCCCTTTCTTTTTTTCTCTGACCTCCAATTTTCTCTGTTCATATCACATCATGATATTTTATAATACATAAAAGAGCTATAAAATAATGCTGAAAAGCCTGCACATACTGAAAACCATTAACTCAGAAATATTTTCCTCCTACTTATAATTGCACATATTTATTAGGGGCAATGTGATATTTCAATATAATTGTATAATATATAAAGTTTAGATCAAAGTAATTAGTATTTCCAACATATTTTTGTGTCAGCTACATCATCCAAAATCTCCTTTCCTGGTTATCTTGTTATTTTGTTCAATTGCCCTACAATTACTTATTTTATGTCTTTAACAATAGCCATTTTAACTATATTGAAATTGTAACTGATTATGAATTTTATTTGAATTTATCCAATTGTTTGAGGTGTTGGTTATTTTCAGTATACTTAAGTCTTTCCCAACAGATTTCTGAAGTCAAGTCAGACAGGGTTTAGAGTTGACAAGTTTTCCTAAATTTGTTATAGTTCTGAAATCGTATAGGGCACTATTCACTATTTGCAGAAAGAAATGCAGTGGGCTGTAGTACATTCAAAACAATGCTTGACCTCTCACCATTATGTAGGCTCAGACCCTTTTCTTCCATTTAATCTCTGATATCTCTGAGTCTACTTTTTCTCCATAATTTTGTTTAATGTAACTAAAAGCACAGCACAAATGTACCTAATAGTCAGATGCAAACCCAGGATACACTTTTTTTCAGCAAGGTTTACAGGAACCAGTACTTAAAAACAAACAAACAATCAATCATTGTATGAATATACTACATTTTATTATTATTTTGGATATGTGTATGTGTTTTCAGTTATGTTGAGTACAAACAGAATTACTGGATTAAGTGATTCCATAAAAATTATGTTGTTGTTTGAGTATCTTGTAAGGGATCAGTGCATTAAAATTTCATCCCTATTATGAAATACGAAATGCTGAATAAGAAATATGAATATAGTATCTTTACTCAAGGACTTGAGAAGTGATTAGGATTTTATGAAGGCATCAAGGTAGAACTAATATGATAGAATCCTATTTTACTTCTTGTTTGCATGGCCCTTTTAAGTTAATCATGATATATCTGGCCCCCCATAAATTAAAACTTCTAGGTCTGTGGAAGAAGGGGGCCATAGGAACAGGAAGAGATGGAGGACAACATTCAAGGCTCACTGGAGACATATTTACCAGAGATTCTGTGGCCTGAGGCTTCTTCCCCAAACAGGAAGTTCTCCTTATCCAGCTGCTAAACTGAAACAGTAGCTGCAGATTAGAGAATCTATTTCTGCTCAGAAATAAGTTTCAAAACTGCATGGGGCAACAAAAGAGAAGCCATCCCTGGAGCTGCTTCCGGACTAAGGCCTGCCATTTCTGAGGCTGCAGCTCCTTGCACCAAGTTCCACTTGTCTATACTTCTGGGAGTCTTCTAATGCTCCCTGGATCTGACCCATTCTCATAACATAAGGGATGTTGGCTCTTATCACATTAATTCCTCTGCTTGAAAGTTTGTAGTGCTTCACCTTGCATGTTTGAAAATATTTCTTTTGTTTCTTCTCTTTCTTCCTTTTTTTTTGGGGGGGGACTTAAAGCCTGTGACAACCCTGCATCAGTCACATCTATTTGCTTCATTCTTGCGCACTATCTGTTCCAGTTTTGTCTCTGTCCCTCATAAGTAATTCTCAAGCTCTTTCAAATATTTTTGTTACTGTCAAATCTTTCTTGGTGGTATGTGGTCAATGAACTTTGATATTATTATTACTATAAGGAGGCATCATGGAATATGCTAATAAACAGATAAACTTGATAAATAGTTGTTTTTACTTTATATTTAATCAGCCAACTTTTCCTTTTCCTTGTATATGGAGTTCTCAGTCCCTGATACAAATAATCTTGAAATTAAGTCAATATCTCAGTGGTGGGCTCTAGTTGTGTAAGTTAAAGGAAGAGTTGTAGACCAACTGATGTAAATTGTGAGCTCTGAAGGAGTGCACTAAATGAAAATGAAAAGTTAGGATGAATGCTATACTACTTGTGCCAGAGTTAGCCAAGTTGTAAATACGAAGGGAAAGATCTCAGAGGACATTGGAAAAGTTACTCCAGTGAACACACAAGCAACAACTACAGTAAAAGCAGCATGTTGTTGCTGTGAACAAATTATGAGCATTCTGGGTAGAAGATCACATCTTCAAATGTCCTTTAGACAAAGCCTACCTTTTTTTGACATCAGTGCCCTAAACTATCATCAATGCTATTAAGATGCCCAAGAATGATTGCAGAACAAAAATTTGAAGCCAGCAGAGTCTGTAAGTTCATGAATCTTAAAGAAAGAACTATCTCCATCATATGGCAGCATGAGCTGAAGCCCCAAATGTTAATGTAGAAGCTAGAACATGTTAACCAGAACACCTAGTTAGGGTAATTTTTGAAGGAGAATACAATGAGATACTTATTTTCTACATAGATAAAATACCTTGCTATTACACTAAGATGCCCTCTAGAATTTTGCTGTTGGAAAGAAGACACCACCTATCTTCAGAACTTCAAAAAGCTAGCTGACTCTCTTTTTTTGGGATAATGCCCGAGGTGATCTTAATTTTAAGCGGGTGTTAATTGCCTCCGTTGAGCAACATAAATCTTTAAAATTATACTAAATCTACTCATCCAAACTTATGTAAAGGAAAACCAGAGTCTGCACAGAAGTCTACTTTTTAGAACATGGTTTATAGAATACCTCAAGTCTATTTTTGAGTCCCATTGCTCAGAACAAGATAAAGTATATTTCTTCTAAATATTGCTCATTAAAAATATATGATATGTACTCACTTGTAAGTGAATATTAGCCATATAGCACAGGACAACCATCCTACAACCCACAAATTAAAACATACAGGAACCTATCATAACTATCCAGTGAAAAACCAGACCCAGCAGGGAGTCATGGACCCTATTGCTTGTTAGTGGAACACCTTACTCTAGCTGGGTGGCCATATCAAACCCTAGTACAAGAGAAAGCTCTTAGCCATCATGTGACTGATGAACTGAGGGGGTTTGATATATGGGGGCTCCCCCCATCAATTAAGGAGAGGACAGAGATGAGGATGAGGGAGAAAGGGAGGGTGGAACCTGGAGGTGAGGAGGGAGGGACTTTGATCCAGATGTAACTTGAAAAAATTAAATTAGTTAAAAAAAAATAAAAGATGTCAGAAGCTAATATGCACTGGCTAAAATAGTCAGTTCTTTTCCTCATGGGTCAGTGATTCAATCCACACTCACAATCTGTATATTGAGAATAACTTTGAAGAGTTATTGTAATCAGACATATGGCTACCTCAATGAAACCATAAGTGAATAACTTAAAAATCTTGAAAACTTCATAATATGTGATGCTTTTAAAAATGTAATTCAAGGGAAGAGGGCAAATATGAATGTTAAGCCTTCCTTCGAAGCTGACTACTATCTTCATCAATGAGATCAAACTGGCTCAAGATCCAGTGGAAGAAATAGCTACAAGTTTAAAGGAAATAGAAAGAATTGGAACTATAAATGGGACTTGTTGATGTGACTGAAATCTTTCTCTTTGTGATACAATTTTAATCAATATAGATTGTTTTCCTATGTATGTTGAGAGAATATAATTTCTTCAGGTGGAATGTATTTCTGAATAATATGCTGTAAACACTATTTAAATAATATTGAAGGATTTATACTACACATATCCCATTGATGAGGCAATAGCAAAGTTTCAGTGGATTGAATTCATAGGTCTGCTTTGGGTAAGAGGCTTTCAAACAGCATTGCTTGCCACAGAGGGGCCCTTCATGGAGGAGTAGTAAATCAAAGAGGAAAATTGATTCTTGTTTTATTACTTTAAATTGTAACAGTCACTCGAGTCTTCAGTGTGCACCATCTTAGTCACTCAGTTGTCAGCACTACTGAGACAAAACCCTTCAGTAGGCAAACATTACAGTTTGCAGAGAGCTCACTAATTTTTAAAGAATCAAAATACTAAGCTATGTATAGTATTTTAGGCAATTTTAACTGAACATATAATACTCTGCAATGTATAATGAGCACAAATTTCATACTAATTGAGATAAAACAATCATGGTTCTTTTGCTACAAGTCACTTTATTATAAGCTAACAATATCACTATGGTATGGATCTTATGTCTTGTGACTTCAAAATGCTTAATTATTAATGACAATATGATTTTGAGAGTTTAGAATGATATATCCAATTCTGCTAAGGTTAATTTAGAATAATCCCTCAATTAGTTCAATAAATGCTGAGAAAGGATATTTGTTTCACTTTGTCTTTTTGCTCAGTCCCTTTCATTCTTGCTTTGAACCTGAAATACTTTTCATTTCCTATTTTATGCTGAAGAAATAAATCAAATCTCTAATGGTGACATTATTAGGTGAACAACCCTCACTGATGAATTATTGGGCCTATTCATTTCTTAAAATTTCTTTAAGGTAATTTTAAAGTAGCCTTTCCCCCTTTTTTTCTTTTTTATGTTTATTTGTTACTTCAAGTTACATCTCCATCATAGTGTCATCTTTCCACTGGTTCCACCCTCCCACCCTCTCCTCCCTCTCCCACCCATCCCACTCCTCTGATGTAGAGTGTCCCTATATATCAGCCCCTCTCAATTCAAAAGTCATATGAGGGCTAAGAGATTCCTCTTGCACTAGGGGTCTACATGGTAGCACCCCAAGGCAAATTGTCCCATTAATAGGTAACAATGTACATGTTCCTGATCCTTTCGGTGTGTTTGTTGTAGGATAGTTATCCCATACTATATGGCTAAAATCCAATTATAAGTGACTAGATGCCATATGCATCTTTCTGAGTCTGGGTTAGCTCACTCAGAATGAACTTTTCTAGTTCCATCCATTTGGTTGCGAATTGCAGAATATCCTTACTTCTGATAGCTGACTAGTATTCCAATGTGTAAATGTACTACAATTGTTTTACCCATTCATCAGTTGAGGGACATCTGTGTTGTTTGCTGTTTCTTTTTATTTTCTTTTTTTTTAAATCTATTTATTTATTGCTTCGGGTTACTCCATCATAGTGTCCTCTTTCCACCTTTCCCAGTACTGCCCTCCCACCATCTACCCTCTAACCCTTCCATCCCACTCCTCTGAAGTGGAGTGTCCCTACATAGCATTCCCTGCCCCAGTTCAGCAGTCATATGAGGGCCAAGAGCCTCCTCATACACTGGAGGCCTACAAGGCAGTACCACAAGGGAAAAGTGTCTCAATGACAGGGAGACAAAACAAACAAACAAACAAAAATAAAAACAGTAACAAAACAAAACAAAAAGTCTATCTCCATGTTCCCTTTGGTACATTGGTTGTAGTATAGATATCCTCTACTATATAGCTAAAATCCGACTGTAAGTGTATAGATGCCATGTGCATCCTTTTGAGTCTGGGTTAGCTCACTCAGGATGAGCTTTTCTAGTTCCATCCATTTGGCTGCAAGTTGCATAATTTCCTTGTTTCTGATAGCTGAGTAGTATTCCATTGTGTAGATGCACCATAGTGTTTTAATCCATTCTTCAGTTGAGGGACATCTGGGTTGTTTCCACTTTCTAGCTATTACAAATAAGGCTGCTATGAACATAGATGAGGAAACTTCCTTGTGATTTGGTGAGGAGTCATTTGGATGTATACCCAGAAGTAGTATGGCTGGGTTCGGAGGCAGAGCTATTGTAAATTTTCTAAGATATCCACAGACTGACATCCATAGTGGTTGCACAAGCCTGCACTCCCACCAGCAATGGAAGAGGGTTCCCCTTTCTCCACACCCTTGCCAGCATATGCTGTCATTTGAGTTTTGATCTTAGCTATTCTGACATGTGTGAGATGGTATCTCAGAGTCATCGTGAGTTGCATTTCTCTGATGATTAAGGATGCTGTGCATTTCTTCAAGTGTCTCTTGGCCTTTAAGAATTCCTCCTTTGTGAATTCTCTGTTTAGCGCTTTTCCCCATTTTTTTCATTGGATTATTTGGTTTCTTACCATTTAATTTCTTGAGTTCTTTGTAAATTTTGGATATTAGCCCTTTGTCAGATACAGGGTTGGTGAAGATTTTTTCCCAATCTGTAGGCTTCCATTTTGTTTGAATGACAGTGTCTTTTGCCTTACAGAGGCTTTTCAGTTTCATGAGGTCCCATTTATTGATTGTTGGTCTTAGGTACTGAGCTGTTGGTGTTCTGTTTGGAGATCAAGGGGATACAAATTGGAAACAAAGAAGTCAAATTATCCCTATTTACAGACGATATGATAGTATACATAAGCAACCCCCAAAATTCCACCAGCAAACTCTTACAGCTGATAAACACCGTCAGCAATTTTGCTGGATTCAAAATTAATTAAAGAAAATCAGAAGCCCTTCTTTATACAACAAATAAATGGGCAGAGAATGAAATCAAGGAAACAAATCCCTTCACAATAGCCACAGTATAAAATACCTGGGGGTAACTCTAACCAAGCAAGAAAAGGACCTGTACAACAAGAACTTCAAGCCCTTGAAGAAAGAAATTGAAGAGGCCATCAGAAGATGGGAAGATCTCCCATGCTCACGGATAGGTAGGATCAAATAATAAAAATGGCATCCTACCAAAAGCAATATACAAAATTAAATGCAATTCCTATCAAAACACCAACACAATTCCTTATAGACCTGGAAAATGCTATTCTCAATTTCATAAGAAACAACAAAAAAATCCAGAATAGCTAAATCAATCCTGTACAAAAAAAAAAAAAACCAAAAAACAAAAACAAAAAACCATCTGGAGGTATCACCATCCCACCTACAGAGAAATAGTAATAAAAACAGCATGGTACTGGTATAGAAACAGACCAGTGGATCAATGGATTCGAATTGAAGACCCAGAAATGAACCCACACGCCTATAGTCACCTAATTTTTGACAAGGAAGCCAAAACCACACAATGGAAAAAAGACTGCATCTTCAACAAATGGTGCTGGTCCAACTGGATCTCCACTTGTAAAAGAATGAAATTAGACCCATACTTATCACCTTGTACAAAACTTAAGTCCAAATGGATCAAAGACCTTAACATAAACCCAGTCACACTAAATCTACTCGAAGGGAAAAACCCTTGAAATCATTGGTACAGGTGAGAACTTCCTGAACAGAACGCCTTTTCCCTTTTTTGTTTATTAATTGGACAAGTCAATGAAAATTTGAGGCAAAGATTTTTTAATGAAAATATTGGGGAAAATATAGTGATATAATTTACGAATACATATTCATTTTTATTGTTTTATTAAATATGTAAAAATATCATAGCCATTAACATTTAAATTACTATTAACTGGAGCACAATGAGGTGTAATATACTTTTTATATTCACTTTGATATATTTCCTTGGTAATTATCTAGTCTACATTTTTATGCTACTTGATCATATCTATTTTCTTAACACTAAATTATCTAAAATGACTTAAATTTTAAAAGTGGATAAAATAAGTCCATTTGTCATTTTTTTTAATGTGTCATTTTGGGTGGGGATAAAATGTTTGTTATGCATAAAAGGCTGAGTAAAATCCACAGCTACCGCCACAAAAAAGTTGCTATTGAATAAAGTAACATCAATGTAGCTTTGATTAAAATAGTAATTACAAATCATCAAAGAGCACTTTGTATTTTAAAGTCTATTTTCCAAAGCATTATTTCTTTAGCTTTCACAGAGTTTATAAGTATTACCTTAATTTTAAATGTATGAGTCTCAGAGAGATTATTATTTCTTAAATAACACTGGCAGAAAATAGTCTAAATCGTTTCCTTGCTTCTAAGTCAATTTTCTAGTTTATGAAGAAACTAGGCTGGCAGAGGAACACATAGTCAATGGAATTACAAAGAGAGGGGCTCGGGTCTGTCTCCAAAGGAAAAGAGCAGCTAGCATTCATTGCCAATATGTGATATGATTTCACAAATTCCAATGTAAATACAAATGTATTCCTCCAGAGTGAGGATGTGAATTTGTTTTTTAGACTATGTAATGTATGTCTATAATAGAATTTGATATTTCTCAGGCTTGCTGAAATGTCCTATTTCTATTAGTCAATTAGACATTGTATTAGGAATAACATATAGAAATAGAGAATATTAATTATTTCATAATATTTCATAGAATCCATTGCATTTGAATGCCGTAATATGCTATTGATTACTTTAACAGAGAGAAAGACCAATAAAGAAAAGCAGCATTGGAAAATTATTAGCAAGAATTTAGCTTATATGACTTATTATTTTATTTATATTTATGAAAACACATCTTAACAGGAGAATGTATCATATGGAGGAATTGTAAATACAGAAAAGATTTGTTTGATAATATGTAGCATTTCTCCTGATTAAACCTGTCAAGCATTTTAGATATTTTTGTGTTTCACTTTTTGTAGATAAATATTTTGTAATACAATTCTCACATATATATAATAAAAGCTTTTCACTGAAGGCATTCATACATGCCACTACTACTGTTATCAAATGATAAACTATGCCATCACCAAATTGATTCCTAGTGTCTTTCATGAACAACCATAGTCCCACTCAGTAGCTATAATAATGTCTTCTAATTTACTGAAAATAGTCTTTTTTTGTTGTTGACTCTGAATACATATCTATTTCCAAAAAGTTCATTGAACATATTTTCCATTTGAATATTATTTTTCCATCATTTTCTTGACATACATTCAGTGCACATAAAATAGATTTTATAAAAACAATTTCTTTTAAATATATTGTGCATGTTGACCATGTACATTTATATGTATACCATTCTCCTCCCGACTCAAGACTATCATGAAAAATCTCTGTTCTTCTCTCAGTATCTCTTTTGAATTTATGTCATATCAGTCTGTCTAAGATGTACTACATATAAAAATATATAAACCCATGTCAAATATATGAGATTTGTCTTTCTGAGTCAGGTGTATTTTGTCAATAAGCTAATCACCATTTGCCTCCAGTTCCCAGAAAATTATATACTTCACATTTGCAGTTATATATCACATATTCTTTATCCATTAATTTGTTAATAGATATCAAAGCTAATTCCATAATTTCAATACTACAAATTGCATGCAAAAACATTAATGTATAGATATCTTCTTGGGTGTGGTGGTTTTATTTTATTTTTATGAGGACACTCATATTAATTCCCATATAGGTTGGGGCTGTTTATATTCCAATGAGTGGTCCCTGTGTCTTTGGATTCTCAGGAGCACTTATTGCCATTTGTTTACTTACTGATAGTCATTCTTGGTGGGAAGAAGTCTCAAATTAGCTTTCATTTGCATTTCCCTGATGGCTAAGAACTTAGAAAATTTTATATCATATATTCACACCCATCTAAATATTCACTCTTGAGAACTATACTAGCCAATATTTCATTAGTATACTTTTTATTTGGGTTGTTTGTCACTTTACAAAATCTTCGGATTTAAGGTATTATCCACTGTCATTCTTTGGGATGTCTCTTCACTCAGTTAAGTGTAACAGGTATTGTTACTATCATTGTTTTTCTGTTAAGGATTGATTTTTCCCTTCTGGATCATTTGGGATTTCACACACACACACACACACACACACACACACACACACACACACACACAAAATGAGATCTTTTTCTCTATTTGTAGGAATATCTTTAGAATTTGATGAGGTTTACATTGAATCCTTATATCATTTATAACAATATAACCATTTTCATAATTTTAATTCTGACAATATTTGAGCATAGGGGGTCTTCATCTTATTAATGTCTCCTTCAATTTCTTTCTTTACTGATTCAGTTTACTTATTATGGAGATCTTAGGCTTCCTCGATTGAGTTCATTATTAGGTGGGGAGTTTTGTTGTTATTTGTAAGCTTCTGTGGGTGGGACTTTTTACTGATTATTTTTCAGCAAAATAATTGTTAATATAAAGTAATCTTATTGATTTTTGTGTGTTGGTTTTGTTTTCTTCTATTTTAGTTAAGATGTTCATCAATTTGGACATTCATGGTGGACTCTTAACATATCCTAACAGAAGATCATATTATCTGTAAACAAATACTTTTACCTCTTCATTTCATATTTGTATAACTTGTTTTCTTTATCTTTGTTCTCTTTGCATTAATAGAACTTCAAACACTAAATTGAATAGGTGACAAAAAGGGGAAAACCTTTCATTTTCAATGTTAAAGGAAGTGCTTTTATTTTTGTTTAGTTCCTTGGTTGTTATGTATGGGTAATACTGACTTAATAAACTTCATTTTATAACACTAATTCCCTTCGTATTTTATGGAAAATAAATGTGTGTGTTTCTGTGTGTATGCCTGTCTCTGTCTCTGTCTCTTTCTGTCTCACGAGCATGTATGTGTGTGTGTGTGTGTGTGTGTGTGTGTGTGTGTGTGTGTGTGTTTATACATATCCACAGAGGACAGAGAGAGAGAGAGAGTATCAGATACCTTTTAATATAATCCTTTGCTTATTCTTTGGAGATAGGGTCTCTCTTGAATGGGGATCTTCCATTTATCCAACTAGACTGCAGACCAGCAAGTCCTAGGGATGTGTTTGTTTCTTCTCCATCTGGTGCTAGGGTTATGGTGTGCACAAATACCTGGCTTCTTATGTGGGTGCAGGGATCTTCACACTGCTCTGGGTACTTGGTCAGTCAATGCTGTTACTCACTATGCCACATAATTCTTCATTGTTACTTTGGGACTTTCTGTATAGAGTTTAACTAAATTTATCCCATTTTATATAATGTTGCTTAATATGTGTTATCATTAAAGTAGCATTGGAGACACACTAAAGAAAAGCGGTTTTCTTCTTGTCAAAAAAACTAAAATCTGTCTGTAGATGGAGACTTCACATTGTCTCCCACATAAAAGTTAATATGCTTGAGCTAGTCAGTTCTACGGAAAAGGAACCACACTTCAAAAATTTCATTTGCCTGAAGATTTCCTAAAGAAATTGAAGCAATAGTTATCTCTTCAGTGAGATACCATGCTTTTCCTTAACAGAATTCGTGCTCTCTGTCCAGTTATTATAAAACTACCATGAAGTTCTATGTTGTCAGGAAAACCTCTCTGCTGTTTCTGTCTCTTGGATGCTTGCTTCCACTACATTACTTAGACTCTCCTCACTGACATTTGGATGCTTTTCTACCATGCTGTTGCTTAAAATTATGATATGGTTTTCTTCTTATCCTCTTCCTTCTCCTCCTTCTCCTTATCTTGCTCCTTCTCCTTCTCCTTCTTCTACTCCTGACACATAGAAACTGTCATGGTTAACAACTCATATTTTAACCTGAACTCATATTTTGTTCTTAAATACCAATAAGCTTTTCTTAAAGGTTTCTTCTAAATTCATTTAAATTATTTCATTAACAAAACTAATTTACTCAGGAGAGGAACCCTGATTTCCCTGTTTGCACTATAAGAATCCTAATGCATTATAGTCCAAATTCTTCCACCTATGTGTTTGTGCAATTTCTCCATTTATTTTACTTGATTGTGTGGTATGAAACTACAAAATTGTATATGATTTTTTACCTTAGGGAGCCAACCAGTTTTCAGTAGTTTAACACACCACAAATATTTATATTAACCTTCAACAATTATTGAGTGTATTCATATCAGGTACCAGATTCTGGTTAATATTCCTCCTCTTTTTGTATGCAGCACCTTTTCTGTTAGTAAGATATGCATTTACTTTTCATTTATTTTTAAATAACTCGTTATTGCTAGTTGTGTTACCCTTTTAGCTGTTCTTTGTCTTATGGGATAACATGTGATATTACATTTCCCAGCCTGGTCTCTACGAAAACAAAGCTCAGTGTCTTTTCCCTGAAGCCTGGCAATATCTGCTCTTTCGGGAGAAGACCCATGCAAAAGATTATTTGACTCCTTTAAAGGGGTACACTCCTCTTTCAGGTCTGTGCCACTGTTGGCGTGTTTAAACCTCACAACAACTATTGAGTTGGGTTTCCCACAGACTTTTGTGGTATGGGTCTTCTAGCTTCCTTCTTCAGGTCCTAGATTTGAGATGAGACTTGTAGTTGAGGATAAAGATGAAGATGAAAAGAAATGAAACATTTAATCATCTAAGTCTTGCCATTAATAGTTCATAATTTCTGTTTTATTCTTCAAAGACAAATAACCAGGTCCAACTAATAAAATAAGTTAAGTGGGCATAGATACCAGAAAGTTGGAAAGCTTAATATCCATTTAAAAGCAATATGTATCTTTTAAGATAGAAAGCATTCTCGACTAACTTTCCTAATATATTTTTCATTGAAAATTTGTCCCATTATGGATCCAAGATTATTAATATATGCATGCCATACTAGCTAACTAGTATGCTTCTTTAGTCTCCCTCCAGAAAGATAATGAGGATAATCAAAGTACTTTAAGATCTGTCAGTTTACCCTTTCTTTTACTGAATGTATTTTAAAATGTTAGATTTGTGTATTTCCTTAAGAATTACCAAACTAGTAAGTATTTACATGTCTTATCCAAATGTATTTTAAAACACACAATTGTATTAATGACAACTCTATTGTGGTTTGAATGTCCAATGTCTCCCTTAAGGCTTATTATTTTAAACACTTGGTCCTAGCTGGTGGCACTGTTTTTGTGAGGATGTAGAATCATTGGGAAGTAGAGTTTTTCAAGACGATGAGGGTTGCTAGAGTTAGAATTTCAGATTTTTTAGCCAGTCTTATTTCATGTCTTTTCTCTGCTTCCTATTTTCTCCAGAAACAAGAAAGGGAAAATTCCAGCTGAATACTTCTGCATCACAGACTGTCTTGCTACCATACCTCCCTTCCACGATAGACTACTTCCCTCAAACTGAGTGAAAATAATCACCTTTGCCATCAACTTCCCAATTGTCAGGTCAGGTCATAAAAATTAGAGTAACTAATACCAACATTGTGATCATATGCACTTTAAGATGAATGGTGACAGATAACAGCATTTCATGAAATATATATGATGAATGACTTAAAATGAAGTTTTCAAATAAAAATTAACATTATTCAACTAAACTAAAAACAATTGACCCAGTTTGCTGAAGAAGGTAAACTTCTGTCAAAGAAACTGGCCATGTGCATTGTATTACCTGTCTGGTACTGTCTTTTTTTTTCCCTTTAAAAAAAAAAAATATTTATTTATTTATTTATTATTTCTTCAAGTTACATCTCAATCACAATCCCCTCCCTACTCCCCCCTCCAATCCCATCCTCCCACCCTCTTCTGCCTCAACCCACCCATCCCCTTCCTTTTTTTTTTTAAGTTTAAGGTATATCTTTTTCCTCTCAATAGCTCCCCCTTTCAGTCCAACAAATAGCTCTTTCTTTTATAATAATAAATACAATACAAAACAACAGAGGTAATTAGGCCACAATTATGAAAGTTATATGGCTTAGCATACATTCCCAATGTCCTGTCCATATGTATTTGGCACCTGACTTTAACATTCTACTATCCAACCATCTCCATGAGTTTAAAGTTCTATATCTAACTCAGCTTTCATACTAACTTGCATAGTAATTTTAAAAACATCTTCTTAGATCCATAACACTCTCTTGATTCCTAAACAACTTAAAATTTAACTATAAGACTCTAGCTATCTATTCTTCAACCACCTCAGAGACCTGAGAGAGATAAATATATCTGATTATATAGGAAGTGCAGGGCCTGCAGCTTCCCAAACTAAGAAATGACATACCAGTGGCTGCCTGGACAGTTCCCATTTTCTCTCCATACATTACAGCATCTATCTTCAGTCATTTGGCCCCATTTCTCTGACAGGCATTGATTGTAGAGCAGGAATTATGAAGGACTTGCCTACCCTGTCTTGGCAGAGCTAGGCTGTCGACTTACCTGCTTCCAAGTTTTGTCCTTTTTGGACAGCATTCCGTCTACAGTTGGAGCAAGGAGTTTTTCCTGCCAAGAGATAGGCTTGTCACTAATTCAATCATCTCCCACTGGAGATTCTTCGATGCTCATCTTCTACTTGGGGTAGAATAGGGGGTGCTGTCAGGAGTTGACATGTCTCAATATCAAAAAAATCTAAAGTTAACAGAACAACTTTGAATGCCATATTCTGCAGATCTCTTGAGGTTTTTGAAGAGGCCCTATCTATCTCTTATATTAGGATAATCAATTGTTGCTTGTCTCTTAGCAACTTGATTTCTGATTAGCTTAGAAAATAACTATAGTAGACTGTCATAGCACCTAACAAAATGACAGGCTTGCATGACTATTATTTTTGCATTTCGTAATTATCCTAAACAGTTTATGACAATTAGTAGCAAAAGACCAAAACTTCACAATTCATTTTTTTTCTTTATCCCCTGATCCTTCCATCCCACTTGTCTGGAGTGGAGTGTCCCTATATAACAGTCCCTCATCCCAGGAACTATTTTCTTTTAAATTTCCATTGATTTGTGTTGTGAATGTGACAAAAGCATAAATAATTTTTAATGATGACTTAACTGAAAAGTCTTATTATATGCTGCTGAATGAACTCTATTGACATGATTTGGGTATGGTAAGTGATATACCAATGACTTAGCATCTCACTTTTTCACTACCAAAAAGTCTAGGTTTCAGTCAGAACCACACAATCATTGTACAATATACATTTTTGAAAAATCATCCATCAGTTAGGCATTTCGTGTTAAAGTCCATATTCTTGAATTCTCTTTGGTTGTGACAATCCAGTTTTACCAAAGTTCACATGATGGCATTCAGAAACTTAGGACATTCATTGTTTTATAAAATTTATTTTAATATGGCTAACCAAATGAAGAATTCATGCATGCATTTATTATGTTTTATTTAAGCCATCCTTCTTTCTTACTTCTTCAACTCTTCCCCCTAACCATACTCTAGCTATTATCTCAAAGTCTAAGGTGTTGTCTCTCTTATTTTTTAATAAACATATAGGAGTCTACTTAGTGCAGCTAGGATGTGCACAAATATAGGGCCATCTAATGGAGCATGAGGGCCTCTCAGAGGCCACATCCATGAAGCAATCAGACTTTCTGTCTTCCAGAAACATTGTTATAACACACATGAAAGCCCAGTATGTTCTTAACATTGTATTCAATATGTTTGGATTGATAAAAATGAAAAACATTGTATTCAATATGTTAGGATTGATAAAAATGAAAAACAGTAACTGAGAAAAATATCATACATTTAGTGGGAAATAGAGATATCAATAGTGCATTCTGTCATGCAGCAATCATTCAGAGCTGTTGTTTATATTCTGATCTCATTCTATATTAAATGAGGTAAAAATATTAGAATGGCATTTTATCAGCAGGAGCTGAGTTGTAATAATGCTTTTAACTCTTATGGGAGGCTTACTTTATACTCAAGGTAGAAATGGGTTATAAATGTCTATTCTGAATATGAATTATTGTAAATTTATTCTTATTTAATTAATGTCACCATTAATATGGTCCCAAATAGTTAGGATTCTCATTAATATTTCCAAAATTTTATGATCTTTGTAAAGGAAGAATCAGGATAAATAAAATTCCATGTCAAATGTTTATTTCGGAAAATAATTTAAGTTCCAATAGTTGCTAATTTAGTAAGATACCTATGTAGTATATAAATATGTAATATATTCAAATAAATATTATTGCTTTCTTGAGAGATAGAATAACCAGCAATTGAGCTTCCTTGGGAATTGAAAGTAAGGAATCACAGCCCAAGCCTCTTCTTTGATGGAAGGATAGCTAGGCACTTGCAGGCAAACCGTATACTTGGAACTGCTTTGGCAATAGACTTAGTGTTAGGTAGGTTGACATATGAAGAATGACTGTATAAAATTACTGAATGTGGAAAGTAAATGTATGTATCTTTGATCAGCAAAGATAAGTAAACATCAAAGCAATGCTTAGTAGTGATAAACTGTGCCTATAACTGTAAACCATTTTGATTTCATATAAATTTAGTTTTTCAAAAGAAATTTATCTCTGTCTTGCTGCATAAATATGTATAAACTTGTACTTCATACATGAAAATGAAATTGCAGCACAATCATTATTTCTACAAAATGAGTACTAGGGAAGTTTTTCTATCTATGTTTTATAGTTGTTTTAGTGAGTTCATCATGCTGTTTAAATTAATGATAGGTACTTGTGTTTCAGAATACAAGTGTATAGAGAAATAGAAATTTGGACAAAAACATGTTTTAATAATGCCATCCTACCAGAGCACACTACTAATGAATATTCAGGTTCTACTGTTAGGCAGTTTCCATCCATAAAACTGAATTCTGCAGATGAGGACAGCTCAGCATGAATCACAGTTGCCCTGATTTATTGAGTCTATTTTGACCTTGGGCAGGCTATTTAATTTATTTGAGGCTGAAGGGTGGTATTAATGTCTGAAGTTCCCCTCAGTCCCTCTGTTGAAGCCCTACTCCTAGTTCTCACAATGTGACTGTATTTCAGGATGGGGTATTTGTTGGTGATTCAGGTAAAAGAGATAATTTTGAGTGGGCTCTGATTTAATATGCCCAGTGTTCTTATAAAGCAAAACTATGGCACAGACTTGGGGAGCAGGGAGGACAAGTGAAGACACTGTGACAGCATGAAGTGACAATGAGAAGAGAGGCCTCAGAAGCCAGATCTTGCTGCCACTGCACCTCAGATATTCAGCCTGGGACAAAATGCATTGCTGTTGTTTGGACATCTGATCCCAGGTGACCACAGCAGAGTCAGATCCACGAAAATCTTAGAAAATGAAATCCGAGAACTACCAACCAAAGGTGTTCTAATAACTGCTGTGTTGTGTGGCCCTGCACTGCTTCTCAACTTCTGTTCCTTATTCTGTCAAATCCATCATCAGTCATTTGACGTCAGGAATGGCATTTGGTTCTTGTTATAATAGAATAAATCAAGAGGTGGCTTTGTAAACTGTTATAACCAGTTGCTTTCATTTCTAACAAATATAAACAAAATTGTATGTCTTGGAAACATGGCCACACATAGACTGTCTCCAGTCAGGCCAAGATCATTCAACTTTAAAATAAAGTCTGCAATCATAAACGATCAAGGTCCTTCTGAAAATTTAAAGTCAAGAACATAAGATTAAATAGTATTGGTTATGCCAGAAGTGGTTACTATGGAGGAAAATAAATATTAGTGTTGGAACAATAACTCATAAAATGAATACTTTTATTCTATTATGAAATTTGTGAATA
Source organism: Lophiomys imhausi (assembly GCA_907164525.1). Classification (NCBI taxonomy): domain Eukaryota; kingdom Metazoa; phylum Chordata; class Mammalia; order Rodentia; family Muridae; genus Lophiomys; species Lophiomys imhausi. Next base: position 3,118,397 of record CAJQZJ010032395.1, on the reverse strand, counting down.
ATATAAAAAAAGTTTAAAAGGTATACAAAATTATAATATAGTAAATTGTGAATAGAAGTTTAGTATTTTCTCTTTAAAAATAAATACATTAATTTTTTCTTTCTATTTTGGGGGGCAGGGAAGTGGGGGTGAGATACATTCTCTTTGTATAGCCCTGGCTTTCCTGTAACTCACTATGCAGACCAGACTGGTCTAAAACTCACAAAGGTCTGCCTGTCTTTGCTTTCTGAGTGGTGTAATTAAAGACATGGAATAATATGCCAGGCTAATATAAAATTTTTATATGTCATGAATTAAAAAACAATTTAATAAATGACAAGAAATATGTAATGAATGCACACAGAATTATGACCAAAAAATTGGAATAAACAAACTTTCCTAAGACCAACTCTTAGTAGATGGCATTTTCATAAAAATTTCTACTCTTTCTTAAACTTGGTTGAGAGTTTCTCCATTTCATGATTTTTATTTGACCGAAGAAACAAAATGAATGCAGTGTCTTGATGTTAAATTAAAGCTGATGTTAAATGAAAACTAGTCTGAGTTGATAATTTTTCATGTAATGGATTGGCTAGTTAATCAGACATAATTAATTTATAGTCTTTAATTAAAAAGGACACTCACAGTGATACCAGAGCCAGTGATATAAGAGTTCAACCCTGCACCCTCCGTGCAGAGCAGTAACTCAGTCAATATCTGGTCACATCTGATTATCATCACACACTCAAGGAGTGCACAGCTATTCACACTGGGGTTTATCAGGAAATGTGAACTATTCCTAGCTTTGTATATATATGAATTTAACCAATATTACCTAACTTAGCTCATTTAGTTAAAGGTTGTCAATTCAGAATTGCTCTATAAACCCTTGACATGACTCTGGTTGTCGCAGTTCACTGCTCAGACTGTAGAGGCTGAAGGCTCTCCCCTGCTCTCACTCTCTGAAGCTTTTGGCTTACAGTCCTTAGCTAACTGCTGCTTTGTTCATGGAGGTGGACTTTCTGAAATCAAATGCCCCAGTCCCTCAGCTTATTTTATCTGATGTAATTGTTTCCCAAACTCAAGCCTTAGTCACTCACTCTTCAGGTAATATACTGAAAATTTATCATTAAATATTCAAGTCCTCCAGAATTCTATTTTGGAATCTGCATTTTTTTTCTCCTTCCACTTGCCTCTTTTTGTATTAACCCTTCACATACCACAACTCAAATGAAAATTTAGCTCTAAATCAATTCCCACACAAAATTAAGTTTCCATTCAATAACCACAATCCTATTTCTTCTTTATATTCCATTTAACTCATAGATAATTAATTCACTCATCTAACTCCCAGCCCAACCAATACTATATTTATTTCTTAACACAGAAATAAAGTAAGCAAAATTCTTATTTTTTCCAACCCTATTTCCTATAAAATGATAGATAATGTAACTAGTGAAAATGATGCTAAAGATATAATGTTTAATTCATTGATTTCTCTCTCTGTTGTATTTGGGTAAATTAATCTGTGTGTGCACATGTATATGCCAACAGTACATACTATGACATATTCCTTAGTTTCATTACTTATTCTTATTTACTTTTGTATTCATTTATTCATTTATTTACTTACTCACTTGATACAGGAACTTTTGCTGATCATAAAGTTTTCCATCTCATCTAGAATGGCTAGTCAGTGATTTCCATGGTCTGACTGTGTCCATCCTTATGTTCTGAGGTTACAGATACATTCCACAAGCTATGACTTTTAAATCAATGGTAGGTATCTAGATTCAGTTTTTCCTGTTTGCACACTAAGTAATTTACTCATTGTGCCATCTCTCTAAGCCCAAGTATTTTAATAATTTATGATCACTGTACTAAATTATGCACAGACATTGCCATTTGTTTCCCTAATAATCAATCCTTCCACACATCTTGGCTTTAACCCACAACACTGCTTCCCCAGACCTTATGCAGTTTAGAATCTTACTAATTACTTCATTATAAAACTGTTATCTTTGATCCCTTCTTGATTGCCTTCATTCTTATTGTGATTGAGTATTTCTTAGTTCAGTTGAAGCTGGACAGTCAGCAGGAAAAAGTCCCTTTTCTCTTTGGCTTTTTCAAGTACAATAGTCAGTGGGATCCTGTAAACAAGATCAGGTTACTATATCCCATCATTGATGAAGGTCTACAGAAAAGATTCAGGTTTGGTCTACAATAATCAGTTTTGCCTCAAACCCTAGTATTCTCATTAACAGTGACTTTGTGAAACACATTCCCATTATTTTCTGTTGTGGAGATATATCACATCTTGGTACTAGAACTTTGCTACTTCTGAATTAAAATAAAATTCTTATTATTTATAACAACATTCTATATTTGTATCCATTGCATATCTATCTAAACAACGTGTTATTTTTTTTTCAGCTCCAGACCAATGTTGTTATGGCAGTGTGATACTAAGCTCTTGGGCTATTATGGATCTCTACCTCCCCACCACCCTCAATCTTAATATTTTTGAACACTTTCCAGCATTGTGCTGGCAAAAGCTTTTTTTTCTGATAGTACTGACTCTATTCCTCAAGTTTGCGTACTGAGTATTCTTAAATAATTTTACTCAAAATTCTATATTTATGTTACTGTAACTCATGTGGCACCTTCATCAGTGCCACCCTAATAACCAGCAATATTCATTTCACAAGTCAGTTCTCCCCACCACTCTCTGTAGCAACAATTGTAATTCATTTACCTTCATATTCATCATTTGAACAAAAGACTTTTCTCAGCAAGGAAAATATTTCCCTGGGAAAAGGCATGCACAATTTCTCTGTGGCTTCCAAGCTTCTTTTCTCATGTCTTCCCATGATACGGGTAGAGATATATCTCCGGTGAGAACCACTCTTTCTCTTTTAGGAGCTATTTTTAGCCACCCCCCCCAAAAAAAACAGTTTTCAAAATACATAAATGATTCTCTTTGACCTTCAAATAATATCCAAATATTAAAGTAATTTCCAATGGCTTAAAAGTTCACTTTCAATTTATTTCTAGAGGCTTTGTGTCATTTTGTATAGATTCCCCCATTAAACCAACACAACAACTTAGTTATTTGGACTATTATGTTTGCATTTGGTTTTAAAATTAATTATACACATTTTAATCTTCCTGGAATTCTTCCACCTTAATTCTGACACTTCCTCTAAAATTCTTTTTCACAACCAGATATTTTTATCTACATGAGATTCATAAGTATATGTTAGACATGCATTTCAATTCCCTAGTACCTAGTGCCCAACCCCCCTCTACCTTTCTCACTTGTATTGCTTAAAGATAGGTCTTCTCAACCAATTATATTGAAAATTCTCCAAGAGCTGGAGAAACAGCTCCTCAGCATACAATTACTATTTCCTCAATGTGATGAAAAGCTGTCCATCTGTAAGGAGTTAATGGCATGAAATAACTTATTTCACTTATCTAGGACATATTAATTTCCTTGATTCCAATGAAAGGAATCACACAGGTTTGGACTTACAGAACACAACATATTAATATAAATAGTGTAATTTAACTACCCTGAAATATTTTAATGATGTTTCCAAGAAAAATAAATGCATTTTATGTTTCTGAAGGTAGAATGAACTTACAAAGCAATAGCTCTAAAGGAGAAAAAGAATACACATATGTTGAAATTGTTCCCAGAAATAAAAAAAAAAAAAGTCTAAAGAGATGCTTTAGTTTAGAAGAAGATGCATTTTCAAAACCAAATGAGGGACAACGCCAGTGCAAGGAGGGAGATTATTTAGTTGCTGACTTCATTAGTATTTCACAAAATTTTTCAGTGTTCTAAATTATTTGTAGGTACTTAAAATGTTGGGAGAGAGCTATATTTTTTCAGAACTTGCATTCTCTTTCCACTAGAGATAACAGTATAGTGTTAATCTTCACGAATAACATTCCCCAAGCCCAAACCTATGACATGGCTTTCATAAGAATCAGAGTAAGAATGGACTGAAGGCTGGGCTGAGACCTATCAGATATGTTTCTAATTACACTGTGATTTGTATTCTCTTGGGTATTTAAATGTTTCCAACATAATGAGTTAAAACCTATATCTGTTTCTTGGACACTGTTACAGAGGGTCCTGTGCTAGGAATTTACCAAGCTTGGATGCATCTTTTGAAATGATGAATAATTTTTTATGTGGGTTTGTGTCTGTAGCTTAATCTGGAAAAACAACAGCTCATATGTGAGGGGTTTGGAGCCACAGTTCTCTGCTACTACCTTACCCCAGTGGCTCAGCATCTGGTCCGAAAGCCTAACAAAGTTCGTGGTCCCTGTTCCGGATTTGTAGCTATACCATCCCCGGGGCTATCCATAGCAGTCTAATGGATAACGAGAGAGGAACATTCAGCTGTCATACAGTACTTCTCTGGGCATTGCTGGGGTGTCAGCCCAGAGCTCATCCACTCTTAGAGTGACACTGCCATGGATATTAGGTAGAAAGCTGCACTGCATCGTCTTTCACTCACCATTCAGGTTTAAAGAGCATCAGGATTGTCACCTACAGGGAACTTGCTGTGTCTTTGGCATGTTACCTCTCAAATTATTTCATTAGTCCACTCTAGATGTCAATTATGTACTCACTTGTAAAAGAAGATTTCACTTTTATAAGAGTATCAAGGTAATGGGATAGGCAAATGTGATTATGTATGCCAATGTTATGTGTATCTGTTTTGGATAAGCTTAGAATTATAAAAGGACATTTAGAGACAATAAATGTTAGATTCTGTAAGAAGCAAAAGAATTAAACATCCACAAATTGGAAATACTTTAGTACTTGTGTTTAAAATAAAAATGTTTTCCTTCTTTTATTACTTATGTAATCTGTTTACTTTTATGTGTGTATGTGTGTGTGTCCTTTGCCTGCATTTATATCTGTGTACTATTTATGATTTGTGACTGTGGAGGTCAGAAAAGGACATCATATCTCCAAGACCTGGAGTTACAGATGGTTGTGAGCTGCCATGTGTGTGTTGGCAGCCAAATCCAGGTCTTTGAAAAAGCACCCAATGTGTTTAACTGATGAGATATTACCCTAGCCCTTCTAGTATGTTCTAATCCAATATATTCAAGAAGTCTGTAATGCTCTCATAATGTGATTCTATGATATTTGTTTCTTGGCTTCCTGAGTTCTATTATGCTAGCAAATAATATCAAAATATCCAGAATAAAACATGCCTGTTGCATTTTCAAATACATAGAAAGTTATTGGGTTATGTAAAGACATATATGCCTCCAATGCATAAGCACTAACATTGACTTTAGAATTTTTTTCAAAAAGAATAATTAGAAATAACTCTTGGTAATGTCTCTTTTACAAATGTGGGTACCCTTGTATTTGGGGCACAGACATTCAATATTAAGATGTCATCTTGATGGATTATTTTCTTTGACAAATACATATGTCCTTCCCTATCTTTTTTGATTAATTTTGGTTGAAAGTCTATTTTATTGGATATTAGGATAGCTACTCCAGATTGCTTCCTTAGATGGTTTGCTTAGAAAATCTTTTCCCACTCATTTACTCTGAGGTAAACACTATCTTTGCTGGTGAGGTACATTTCTTATATGCAGCAAAATGATGGGTCTTGTTTATGGATCCATTTTGTAAGCCTTTGTCTTTTTATTGGTGAGTTGAGTCCACTGATGTTGAGAGATATTAATGACCATGGGTTGTTATTTACTGTTATTTTGATGTAGGTGATGGTAGTGCATTTGTGTGTTTCTTTTGGTTTAGCTGCAATGGAATTATTTGTTTTCTGTGTTTTCTTGGCTGCTGTTCCCTTCCCTCAGTTGGAATTTTCCTTCTAGGATCTTCTGTAGAGCTGGATTTGTGGATAGATCTTGTTTGAATTTGGTTTTGTTGTAGAATATCTTGTTTTCTTCATCTATAATGATTTAAAGTTTTGCTGGCTTCAGTAGTCTTGGCTGACACCTGTGGTCTCTTAACAATTGTAGGACATCTGATCCGGGCCTTCTGGCTTTTAAAGTTTGTGAGGATACCTTGGGTGTAATTTTTGATGGGTCTGCCATTATGTGCTACTTGGCCTTTTTCTCCTACAGCTTTTAATATTATTTAATTGTTCTGTACCTTCAGAGATTCAATTTTTATGTGACAGGAAGAATTTCTGTCCTGATCAAATCTGTTTGATCTTCTGCATGCCTCTTGAACTTTTAATGGTGTCACTTTCTTTAGGCTTCTATGATTTTATTAAAAATGTTTCCTGCTCCTTTGAGTCTGGAGTCTTCTCTTTCATCTATACCTATAATTCTTAGGTTCCATCCTTTCATTGAGTCCTTGATTTCTTGGATGTGATGGGTGAGCACTTTTTTAGATTTCTCATTTTCTTTGATTATTGCACTTATGCATTCAATCGAGTCTTTCACACCTGAGATTCAGTTTTCCATCTCTTGTATCCTATTGGTGATGCTAATGTCTGTAGTTCCTGTTCTCTTTCCTTAGTTTTCCACCACTAGGTTTGTCTCTGTTTGTTTTTTCTTTGTTGCTTCCATTTCCAGTTTCAGGTCTTGAAGTGTTTTATATGTTTGCTGTTCCAATTTGATTGAGTTTTCTTGTAATTCTTTAAAGACTTTGTCCTCTACCCTCTCTACTTTGATTGAGTTTTCCTGGAGGTCTTTAATGGAATTCTCCAATGGTTTCCTCTGTAGGATTGTGGCTTTTTTAATTCTTTAAGGGATTTGTTTTCTTCTTTTAAGGCATCTATCATTTTCATAAATGTAGATTTGTCATTATTTTCTTGTGTTTCAATTGTGGTACCTTTGTCAGGGGTTCCTGTATTAGCATGGCTGAATTTTGTTGGAGTCATATTTTCCTTACTTTTGTCAGTTCTGTTCTTTTGCTGGCCCTTAGCCATCTGGTTGTCCTTACCTGCTTGTTCCTTGTACATTGTGGACTTGGTGCCAAGGAAGGAGCATTTGTGTGGAGGCTGCATGATCTTGGTAACATGTTGCTCTCCACAGGCTTGGTGGGGCCTTGTATTGGTGTCTGGTTCTCAGTGGTCCACCTGTGACTCACCCCTTACTGCTGTGTCCCAGCTTGGTTTTCAGGTCAGGGATTGGGGTGGGATGTGGTATTACCTTCTACAGGTTCCTGATATCCAGCTGATCTTCCTAATGATACAGGTGTGGGTCAGCATGCCACAGACTGTAGGTTAGATCTTCAGTTTCCCTGAAGCTTAGGCATCAGGTCTGTGGTCAGGGTCCTCTCAAGCTGCTCTCTGGGGATCCCAGGTTCAAATCGTGCCACTCAGCCATACCCACTGTGATCTGTTGCAGCCCACATCACTTGGGTAGTGCTCAATGGTCCAGAACTGCTTCCTTGCCCCAGACCTGGAACTGTTTGCAGGCAATATGATAGTACACATAAGTGACTCCAAAAATTCCACCAGAGAACTCCTACTACTGATAAACACCTTCAGCAAGGTGATGGATAAAAAAACATAATTTAAAAAATCAGTAGCCTTTCTTTACATAAAAGATAAATGGGCTGAGAAAAAAATTAAGTAAATAACACACTTCACAATAGCCCCAAATAATATAAAATACCTGGGAGTAACTCTAATGAAGCAAGTGAAAGACATATACAATAAGAACTTCAAGTACTTGAAGAAATAAATTGAAGAGGATGTCAGAAGATGGAAAAATCTCCCATACTCATGGATAGGTAAGATGAACATAATAAAAATGGACATTCTACCAAAATCAATACATAGATTCAATGCAATTCCTATCAAAATACCAACCCAATTCTGTACAGACCTTGAAATAACAATTCCCAACTTCATAAGGAATAACAACAACAAAAACCAACCCAGAATAGTTAAATCAATCCTCTACAATAAAAAACATCTGGAGGTATCACCATCTCAGATTTCAAGCTACACTACAGAGCAATAGTAATAGAAACACATCATGGTGCTGGTGTAGAAATGGACCAGTTGATCAATGGAGTTTAATTGAAAACCCAGAAATAAACTCATACACTTATGGTGACGTAATTTTGACAAAGACACACACACACACACACACACACACACACACACAAACATACAATTGAAAAAGGAAAGCCTCTTCAACAAATGGTGCTGGTCTAACTGTATGTCAATATATAAAAGAATGCAAATAGACCAATATTTATCACCTTGCACAAAATTTAAATCCAAGTGGATTAAATACCTTAACATAAAACCAGACACAAATATAATAGAAGAGAAAGTGGTCAAAAGCCTCAAAATCATTGGCACAAGTGACAACTTCTGTAGAGAGCTGCGATGTGCCACGCCCTAAAGATGGCGCTGGTCTCCGCCTTCCACCAGCCTGACGGTGAGTGCTCTCTATGATAATAAGTTCATATTTGGCAAAGACCGCTGATCTGGCTTGCTTCTGCATACGTGGGCCTCTAAGATAGCACCACTTGGCTTTACTTGACTGGCTGTTCATTTTAGTATTTAGCCTGTGGGTTGGGTCTGCCTGGGCATTCGGAATTCAGAAGACTGTTTTCAAGGGACCTGAATAAACTGCTGGAGAAGAGCTTTTGTGAGTTGCATCATCCTTGCTGGTCGAGGGGGACGCGACAAGTGGTGGCCCTTATGGGGACCCAGAAAAGACTCAGAACTCCTGCAGTCAGGGGCGGCGCGCTGGTAAGTTCCTGGGATAAATCAGGACAATAAAGTTTCACGGAGATAGCGAACACAAAGTAAAGATTCGCGGATAATAGCGAACATACGGTAAAGATTCTCAGAGATAGTGAACGAAAGGTAAAGTTTCGAGGGGAAGCAGCGAACTGAAAGTAAATTTTTAAACATGGAATTGTCTGAGTCACACCCAATTTTTCTGGCTCTTCAGGAGCTACTTTTAGCTAGGAATTTGAAGATTAAGAAGTCTACACTAGAAAGATTTTTGAATGAATGTGATTCCGTGGCTCCGTGGTTTGCGGTGTCCGGGAATCTTACGGTATCCTGCTGGGACAAATTAGGCAGGGACTTGGATTTTGCTTGGGAGCAAGGGACTCTGAAGCATGGAGTAAGACCGATTTGGAAAATGGTGAGGAGTTGTTTAGAAGATCAGAGATGTTGTAATGCAATCAAAGAGGGAGAATCAGCCTTGGAACTGCTGCAAGGGGAAAGATCTGAGCAGGTAGACAGTGAAAAGGAAAGTAACAAAGGCGAAAGATTTGAGCAGGCAGACAGTGAAAAGGGAGGCAAAAAGAAAGTTCCTCTCTATCCCGATCTTAGAGATTTTAGAGATTTTGAGGACTCAGAGAGCACGGATTCTGAAGGAGAGCTACATGCTCTAATAGAACAGTTGGAGAGGACTGTTATTAGAAAAAGGGAAAAGAAAAAGGTAAAAGAAAAGGACATGTCGGCGGCAGTGTGGGTGGAGCCTTTGCTACAGCGCCTGACATGTCGGCAGCAGTCGGAGTGGGTGGAGCCGTTGTTACAGCGCCTTCAGCCACGCTGGCGGCGGCTGGTAAAGCCGTTGCCATGGCGCCTTCAACTCCTCCCCCATATCCAGAAGCCACTCAGATAGATCAGCCTGTTCAGTCCCTGAAAGTAGGGAGATCTTTTTGCCCGGGGATGTGGACACAAGTAAGAACAGAGTTACAGTTTGCCTATCCAGTATACCAAGACCCACAAGGGAACAGGTACGAGGAACCGCTTGATTTTAAGGTGGTTAAGTCCCTTGCAGAGTCGGTTCGTACCTATGGTACTACCGCTTCTTTTACAATGGCTCAGGTGTTTGAGCAAATCAATTTAATCACAACCAGAGCTTGGAAATCATTGCCTAACAAAGGGGAAGTGAATGGCAATCTAACCAAGGTTATTCAAGATCCCCTGGAGCCTTTCTCAGACTTCGTGGCTATAATGGTTGAAGCAGCTGGAAGGGTATTTGGAGACCCTGATTTGGCAATGCCCTTAATTAAACAACTTGTGTATGAGCAATGTACAAAGGAATGTAAAGCAGCTATCACCCCTTATAAGAACAAGGGGTTGGAAGCCTGGATGCCTCAGTGCAGACTGCCGCTACCTTGAATAATTTGTCAGCCAATGTAGCCACGGCCTTGGATGTATTGTGGCAGGTGGCCCAGATTGGCTGTGAGTGGAAAATGACTGGTTTGTGTGTGACCTCTGTGCCATATCAAAATTATACTGTAGCTGCAAATTTGTCTAAGCAACTCTCTCAGTATCTTACAGGAAATTGGTCTGGTGAGTTTGATAAGCTGATGCAGAATCTGAGAACTGCCATCGTGCATGTGAATTCCACCTGGGTTGATGTCTCTGTTGCTGAAGGACTGTCAACATGGATCCTCTGAGCCATGAATGATCTGAGGGAATGGGTGCCCATGGAGGCATGCTCTTCCTAGTCAGTTTCATTTCCCTATGGTGTATCTGTAAGATGAGGATTTCACAGAGGAGAAGTAATGCCATGCTGGTGCAAGCCTTTGCTGCCTTGGAGGCTAGACAGCCATGCTGGGCACCTTTTTGTAGAGGATCCACAGGAGAGGAAGGACCTTTTCCCTGGACTGGATGTCAGGAGCGCAGAGCAGTTTGGGTTCAACAAGATTATTTTTCCTTTAGCCCCATGATTAGTAATATAGTGAATAAGTCTTGTACAGGAATGCTTGATATATCTACTAGGGATCCTCAGCAGACTGCCACCAATCCTTTTGATTTGTGGCTTTTGTGTGGAGTAAATGGAAGTTGCATGGACTTGGGACCTGTCATTATGCTCGGGGGAGGAATTTATCAAAGAGGTAATTTTTCCCTAGGGTCCGCTACCAATCTGGATTTCTCTAGCAGTAGTGGCTCTGGTACTTGGAATTCTTTGTTTCATTCTTACCGCAACAAGAACTTTTCAGCTTCGCCAGTATGTCTCTGGCCTCCTTTTCTGTGGATTGTAAGTAATGGGAGTGCATCCTTGGGTGAAGAAAAGTTAGTATGCACTCTGGGCACATGTTTTTATGCCCTATGCTGGAATGCCACAGCCTTTCCTGTGGCTGTGGTGACTAGAATGCCTCGATATGTACCAGTTCCTGTAGAGGCCCCTAATACCATGATGCTATTCAGGTTTAAAAGAGATTTTGGCGTCACTGCAGCTATTGTTACTGCTATCACTGTTGCTGCTGTGGGAGCTACTGCTTCAGCTATTGCCTTGTCTAGTTCTATACAGACTGCCAATGCCCTGAATAACATCTCAGCCACTGTGGCACAGGCATTGGATACTCAGACCTCTATGAATTCTCATCTCAAAGGAGGTCTTATGATAGTTAATCAACGCATAGATTTAATACAAGAACAGATTGATTCTCTTTGGCAACTAGCACAATTGGGGTGTGAGTGGAAAATGCAAGGTTTGTGTGTTACTTCCATACAGTATCAAAATTTTACAAAGGCTTTTAATTTGTCTAGACAATTGTCAAAGTTCCTCTTACAGGATTGGTCGGCTGAGTTTGAAAATTTGATGAGAGAGCTGAGAGCAACAATTGTCCACATCAACTCCACTCAGGTGGATCTGAGCCTGGCTACTGGCTTAACTTCTTGGATACAGACGGCTATGGATCATCTTAAGGAGTGGGCGGGCATAGGCTCTTTGGCGATACTAATGATACTAGCCTCTCTGGTTTGCCTATGGTGCATCTACAAATGAGAGCCACACAAAAGCGTAATGCAGCCATGATTATACATTCCCTTGTCGCCATTGAGGCGGGCCAGTCCCCTCAGGCATGGCTCGCTGCCGTGAAGTAAATCTTCACTGAGCATAGTCCCTGCCCACTGAGGTATTCGTTCCACAGATATTAGGGTCTAGCAAGTCAGTGACGGAGTTGACGGGTAAGTCTCGGCCACCTAAGACAGGGCAGTCCCGAGTGGGGAGGCTGACCCAGAGACGGGTAAGAGTTTGAGCACCGCCCTCCTACAGGCTCAGGCCCATGGTGAGATCCCCAGATAGAGGGATTACGAAGCCTTTCCAGGGACTTCTACCAACTTTAGAAAAAATAAAAAAGGGGGAACTGTAGAGAGCTGCGATGTGCCGCGCCCTAAAGATGGCGCTGGTCTCCGCCTTCCACCAGCCCGACGGTGAGCGCTCTCTATGATAATAAGTTTATATTTGGCAAAGACCGCTGATCTGGCTTGCTTCCTCATACGTGGGCCTCTAAGATAGCACCACTTGGCTTTACTTGACTGGCTGTTCATTTTAGTATTTAGCCTGTGGGTTGGGTCTGCCCGGGCATTCGGAATTCAGAAGACTGTTTTCAAGGGACCTGAATAAACTGCTGGAGAAGAGCTTTTGTGAGTTGCGTCATCCTTGCTGGTCGAGGGGGACGCGACAAACTTCCTCAACAGAACACCAGTAGCTCAGGCTCTAAGACTAACAGTCAATAAATGGAATCTTATGAAACTGAAAAGCTTCTGTAAGGCAAAGGACACTGTCATTAGAACAAAATGACAACCTACAGATTGGGAAAAGGTCTTTACAAACCCCACATTCAATAGAGGGCTAATATCTAAAATTTACAAAGAACTCAAGAAATTAAACACCCAAGAAACCAATAATTCTATCAAATATTGGGGTACAAAGATAAGCAAACCAAGAATTCACAAAAGAGGACTCTCTAATGGCTAAGAAACACTTAAAGAAATGCTGAACATCCTAATCATCAGAGAAATGCAACTCAAGACAACTCTAATATTCCATCTCACACCTAAACTAAAATCAAAATCTCAAATGACAGCACATACTGGTGAGATTGTGGAGAAAGGATAATATTCCTTTATTGCTGGTGGAAGTGCAAACTTGTACAACCACCATAGAAATCAGTCTGGTGATATCATAGAAAATGTGATTAATTCTACCTCAAGACCCAGCCATACCACTTCTGGGCTTATATACAAAAGATTCCTCACCAAACCACAAGTACATCTCCTCAGCTATGTTTATACAAGCTTTATTTGTAATAGCCAGAAACTTTAACAAACTCACATGTCCTTCAATCAAAGAATGAATAAAAAAGAAAACCTGGGGTACATTTACATAATGGAATACTACTCGGCTATCAGAAACAAATAAATCATGCCACAACCAAATGAATGGAACTAGAAAAGTTCATCTTGAGTGGGCTAACCCAGACCCAGAAAGGTACCCATGGCATGTTTTCACTTATAACTGGATTTTCACCATATTGTACAGGATAACTATCCTGTCACTAACAAACCCAAAGAAACAGCAACATGGAATTTGTTACCTGTTAGTGGGACACTTCACTCTAGTGGAACTGTCATGTAAGCCCCCAGTACAAGAGGAAGTTCTTATCTCTCTTGTGACTGATGAACTGAGGGGGGCTAGTATGTGCGGGCACCCCACAATGGAGGAGTAGGATAGGTGGGAGAAGGGATATAGGGTGGGAGGGTGGTACTGGGAGGGGTGAATAGATCGGGCTGTGATGGAGATGTAACTTAATTTAATAAAGAAATGTAAAAAACATAGCTTTTATCTCTTATAGCTGCACATTCCTTTCACTTGATAGGAGAGATATAACAGTATCATGCTTAAAACCTTTTGAGTTTGTGTGTAAATTCAAATATATCAGAATTTATGTGAAAAGGATATATCCTGGTAAGGCAAACAATTACCAGATTGAATGTCTAGTTCTAAGCCATATTTTAGTTTGTTACCTCTTAGAACTAATTCATAGAAATTAAAAGATACATTAACTAATACATCAAAGTGTGTCCCCAGGCAAGAGCTTGTTCAAATGTGACACTCATGTTTAAATCACAGTATCTCCTTATACACTAGGAGTCTAATTCCAGCTCTAAATGTTGCAGGAACCAACACCATGTTCTTCTAGGAATTTCAATGTAGAACATTATGTGTGGGCTGAAAATATATGATGCTGTGAGCACCTTGTTATCACAGGAAGAAAACACAGTTGAATCCAAAGGCATAGTCTAGGCCTCAGTGCTCTACAAATGTTGTCTCTCTTATAATTTCATTTCCAAAAATCTGTAGTTGTATAGAGCTACGATGATGTCTAATTGGAAAAGTAATCCTGGAATGATTTGTATTTAAAAGTAACTGATATATGTACAATTGATATATTAGTAAGTATGAACAACTCTTAAAAAGAAAAGTCTAGGAAGGAAAATATAAGCTCCCATACAAGTGTCCAAATGGGAAGCTTGTATGAAAACTTGTTATTGACTTTTCCCCTCAGAGCCAGACTCTCTACCACAGACACAGCTAAATGATTATTATTAGTATTTCTTTGTTTTCAATTCTCAGATGAACTTGGTTGCCCTTCTTAAGATAAACTGCCAATTCAGTTTTGTTATGAATTCCTTCTTTTTCAGACTTTTCTGGGGCCTCTATTGAAGGAAAATAGGTTTCACAATTCTTTTCAGGCAGTCAGCGATGTATCTTCCTCTGCTCTGGGTCAAATTTCTAGATGTCTCATCCAATGACTCACAATGTCCTTAAATACAAGTTTTCAGAAGGAATGATTGGTAAGGAGTGACATTAATTTTAGATTTTGTGTCAATCTGCCTGCTTGAATTCAACTTCAACTGTAGAAAGTTTTTTTTAATGTTTATTTATTACATCAAGTTACATCTCCATCATAGTGCCCTCTTTCCACCCCTCTCGGTTCCACCCTCTCACCCTGTCCTCCCTCTCCCACCCATCCCACTCCTCCAATGTGGAGTATCCCTACATATCAGACCCTCTCAGTTCAACAGTCATATGATAGCTGTGAGTTTCCTCTTGCACTGGGGGCCTACATGGTAGCACCCCCAGGGAAAATTGTCCCATTAATAGGTAAAAAAGTCTATGTTCCTGATCCTTTTGGTGTGTGTTGTAGAAAGTTTTTGTATATCATGATTTGTTTGGTAAGTTTCTTTTGTTAGAAATGTTCCATGCATGTGTAAGCAGACTGAAAATCAGATGTAACACTACTGAGTACAATTATTTTTTTATGTTTATTACTTCAGGTTACATCTCCATCATAGTACCCTCTTTCCACCCCTCCCAGTCACACCCTCCCACCACTACTCCATATCTCTTCCATCCCACTCCTCTGAAGTGGAGCATCCCTACATATCAGTCCCCCACCCTGGTTCAGCAGTCATATGAGGGCCAAGAGCCTCCCCATACACTGGGGGCCTACAAGGCAGCACCACTAGGGTGAAGTGTCTCATTGACAGGTAACAAAAAGTCTATGATCCTGTTCCCTTTGGTGCATTGGCTGTAGTATAGTTATACTGTAGTATATGGCTAAAATGTGATTATAAGTGAATAGATGCCATGTGTATCCTTCTGAGTCTGGGTTAGCTCACTCAGGATGAACTTCTCTAGTTCCATCCATTTGGCTGCAAATTGCATGATTTCATTGTTTCTGATGGCTGAGTAGTATTCCATTGTGTAAATGTACCACATTTTTTAATACATTACTAGGATGTGGGACATCTGGGTTGTTTCCAGTTTCTAAATATTTTAAATACATATTTTCTTCTCCATTTATTCATCTGTGTAACTCTCACAATCATTTTATTGAGTTATGTTGGCATATGACTCTTATCATCTACTTTCATTGCTCCATTGTGGAACAAAGATTCCAGGTATAGCTTCAGCTGTCTGGAGACTGAGAAAAAAATAAACTTGGGTTTCATTCAGTCATATATCTTCTATATATGTGTCATACAAGTTCAAGAATGGAGGACAATACTCTCAGTGTGTAAAGTGATGACCAATGCACATATATTATTGATGTCTTACAAAATAGCAAATGCATGAAAGTAAGTCTCCATGTATAACATTTTTGTTTATGTTGGTGGTTTGTCTGTTAGTTCAAGTGACTGAGTTGAAATACTTGAAATATAGTGTAAAGTCAAGTAGCTGGTAAAAAGTCTTGAAATATATATATGTGTGTGGTTTGTAGTAATAGGTCCACTGGATAATACCACAGTAAGAATCAACATCCCCTGATATTTATATGTAGACTATGTCAGTTCAACTCTAGATTTTTCCACTTAGTACTTGAAAATATGCCTATATAGAGAGCATTTAGGGGAAGATATGAAACATGGTATCAATAGAAAAATCTCATTCTTATCAAGGCAAGCATTAAACTGTCATAGCTACTCCTTGAAGAGACCTGGCAAACAATGGAATACATATCTATCAGAAATGTGTGGCTTTCTTTTTTAACTTGATATTTCTCTTCATTTAGCTACATTTAACCTGATACTTCTATTAATTTAATTTTATTTAAAATCCCGCCAAATATATGAATTATCTGTCATATATGACTTTGTCATTATCCAAAGTTGAGCATTATGAATGACATGTTATATTTTCTATCTTATCATCACTTTTTGCACCATAAACTGGATCTCCAGGGCAGCTAACCTTACAGAAGCATCAGATTGATAAGTAAGATTCAGTTATAAAGATTCCTCCCATAATCCATTGGTTGCCCCCCCCACAAAAAAAGCCCATTGCCAATTAATGGGATACCTCCACTCAGGGTATTAGTTAGGAGTGTTTAAGTGAACCCTTAAAACAGTTCAGGCTGTCATCATTGCTGTTGCTTTCAAACAGTAACTTGATGGTAAGACAATAAACAATATGGTCACAGGTTATGGAGAAATAAAGTGGGTACAGCTCAGGGTGCTTTCTCTGTACTGGTTAGATTATACAGTACTGAAAAGTCCTTTACTTGCTGCTGGGGGAGAAAAGTCATCAACAGCATTACTAAGCTATGAACATTATGAACTGCAAGGACCTTCATTACAAGAATTTACCATGGGTTCAATAGTGACATAGATGAATGAGGATAACCAAGTACTTAATGATTGGAATTAAGATCTATTCTATAGCAAGAAACAAATTCCTGGGTATTGTAAACATATCCAGGAGCTTAAAGTTGGGGTACTTATTAGTCTCAGGAGTGAATGAAGCTCACAGCTAGTCAAATTTCAGAGATCAGTGTGGAATACTGAGCAACAAAAGGAGCATATGTGTCAGACCATCAAGGCTTAGGGACCGTAAAGGAGTAGAAAATTTGTAAGAGTCAGAGAAAAGGGAGAACTGGAGGGAAATTGTGTCTTTTGGTCATGACAGGTCTATCTCATTCATGAAATCTTAGTAATTAAAAGGTCTCCAGAGGAGCAAAACATTAGCATTTTAATACAGATAAGGGAGAAGCTAACAATTCTTTTGTTTTTAATGTTCAAGTTACATTTTCATCACAGCCCCCTCCCTTCACCTCTCCCAGTCTTACTTTCCAGCCCTCTCCCACCTATCCTATTCCTCTGGTGTGGGGAACCACCCTCAGTTCAGCAGTCATATGAGGGCTAAGAGCTTCCTCTTGTACTGGGGGCCTACATGGCAGCTCCACTAGGGTGAAGTGTTCCACTACAGGTAACAAATTCTATTGTCCTGTTTCTTTTGGACTGTTGGTTGCAGGATACTTATCCTGTACTATATGGTTAAAATCCAGTTATAAGTGAATGCATGCAATGTGTTTCTTTCTGAGTCTGGGCTAGCTCACTCAGGATGAGCTTTTCTAGTTTCATCTATTTTGCAGCAAATTGCATGATTTCTTTGTTTCTGATAGCTATAAATGTACCACAATTTTTTTTTATTCATTCTTCACTTGTGTGGAGCAAATGGGTTACTTTCAGTTTCTAGCTATTGTAAATAAAGCTGCTATGAGCGTAGTTGAGGAGATGTCCTTGTGCTTTGGTGAGGAATCATTTGGATATATAGTCAGGAGTGGTATGGCTGGTTCTTGAGGTAGAGCTATTCCAAGATTTCTAAGATATCACCAGAGTGATTTCCATAGTTCTTACACAAGTTTGCACTCCCTCCAGCAGTGGAGGAACGTTCCCTTTTCTCCACAATCTTGCCAGCATGTGCTGTCATCTGAGTTTTTGATCTTAGTCATTTTGGTAGGCGTGAGATGGAATCTCTGAGTCTTCTTGAGTTTTCACCTTGCAAAAACTTAACTCCAAATAGATCAAAGACCTTAACACAGAGCCCAACAGATTAAATCTAATAGAAGAGAAAGTGGGGAAAAGACTCAAACTCATTGGCACAGGTGACAACTTTCTGAACAGAACACCAATAGCTCAGTCTTTAAGACAATCAATCAATAAATGAGACCTTATGAAACTGAAAAGCTTCTGGAAGGTAAAGGACACTGTCATTAGAGCAAAACAGCAATCTACAGATAGGGATAAGATCTTTACCCTATCTGACAGAGGGCTAATATCTAAAATTTATAAAGAAGTCAAGAAATTAAACACCATGAAACCCAAATAACCCAATCAAAAATATGGTACAGATCTAAACCAAAAATTCACAAAAGAAGAATCTCTAATGGTCAAGAGATACTTGAAGAAATGCTCAACATCCTTAATCCTCAGAGAAATGTAACTCAAGACAACTCTGAGATTCCATCTCACACCTGTCAGTATAGCTAACAATTGTTAATGATATCTGAGGAGCTATTGATAGGTGATGTGTGGGGAAGGAGATTCAACTCACTTTAATTGTATAGATGGTAATGTTTGACTATCATGGATAGGCCAACACTCATGAGGATACGAGAAGCACAAACTAGACTCAGTAGGTTATTTTTTCAAAGTAGAGGACCTATTGTGTCCAATGGATAGTGGGCGGGTCTGAGTGCAGTGAAGAGGAGATGCTGATGGTGAATGTAACCAAAATGCATTCTGTGTATTTAAGAAAGTATCAATGAATCAATTTAATGTTGTCCTAGTTACTTTTCAATTTCTGTGACAAAATACCATGATGAAGACAGCTTCAAATGAAAAGCATTTAATCTGGGGCTTATGTTTCCAGAGGGCTAGAGTCTATGACCATCATGGTAGAAAATATGGTACCAGGTAGGCATGTATGGCATTGGAGTAGTAGTTGAGACCTCATATCTTGATCCATAAGCATAAGGCAGATAAGCATAACTGAGAATGGCATAAGCTGCTTGAAATCTCCAAGCTCAACTTTAGTGGTGTATCTCCTCCAAAAAAGCCACATTCCTAGTCCTTCCCATTAAGTACCATCATTTGGGGATCAAGCATTCAAATATATGAGCCTCTTATGTCCTTTCTCGCTCAAACCACCACAAATATTATATTTTTAAAAGATTTAAGAAATTTTTTTGTAGAAAGATTATTATTTAATCGATATTTACAATTACCTGATAGTATATCTTAGATGTTTCCACATTAACTTTCATGTGCATACAATACTTATTATCTGATAAATAAACAAATGTGTTATTTTGAGGCTTATATTCTTATTATCAAAACTCAAAAGCACTGACAGTATCTGTTGAAATATTGAAGAATATCTGTTATCAGATTATGGAAATCTTATACTGCAGTACATTAATTTTTATAATAGGTAATAACATTATTAACAAAAGTTATCCTGTAAATTATAGATTTTCAGGGTAATATTTTGTCATTGTCATCAAATAGAATTCATTGTACTGCTCCTTATGGAAAGGAACTAGTTGATTTTATTAATCTTTTATGTTAACTAGAGACAATATACTTTCTTAATGTTATAAACAATGATGACCTGCCCATGCCAATTTTGGAGTACAAATTTGATTCTCTGGTTCAAGATATTTATATCCTTAATCTTAATGGCCCATTTTATAATTTGTGTATGCTACTAATCATTTTTTCAAAGTATGTATTGCTTAAAAGTCATTTTTCTTACATTCATGTGGATACCCTTAACAACAATTTCTCCATTGGTTTTATGTATGTAATTTGTTATAGAGAGCCATATAGTTAGTTCATTTGGTATTAGTGTACAATAATAGAAAAAAATCCAACTTGGATTCATGGTATGGTTATCACCTCAATTGTTACGCATAGATAGATAGATACAGAGAAAGAGAAATATATATGTATTAATACACACACACACACACATATATATATATATATATACCAAAATTATGTAACTGTATAAAGAACACTGTGTTAGAAATATAATAGAAACATGAGTCAGTAAAAGTGGTAATTGAAAGGATATTGTTCAAGAAATTCTTCAATTAGGCAAGGTATACTGATGCATTTTGTGAGAAATTAAACATGGAGAAATTATGCGTTAATCACAACACAGTCCAACTCCTCTAAACCAGACACACAACAAATTTAATGCTATCCAAGGAAAAATTAGGTACATTGAATTTAAGAAGCAATATTGTGAGCAGATTACAAACAAATTCTACCTAGAAATTGTGGGGGCCTATGCAGATATGTGTTTAAATAGTCAAAGGTCACAAACTTTACGTCCAGAGAAAATGTCTTAAAATAACTTGAGGTTTTTGTTGGTTGGTTGGTTAGTTAGTTAGTTAGTTTATTTGTTTTACTATTTTTAGTAAATAAATAAAACTATATATGATTCATTAGTCAAATAGAAATCTGAAGAGAAAGGTATTTTGTTAGTCGAAAGGAAAAAGATATCTGATGAGAATTTAGTATGCAGACATGAAATGATGTGAAAAGTTATATATTGAAACTATTTTAATGACTTTTATATTCTTTCTGATTTTACAAATGAATGTTAATGATTTAAACCAATAAGTAAAATGCTGTAAATATATAAAATTTATGAATATTAAGATATTTTAGCAATATTGTACATTTAAACAGATCTCATTGTGACTTTTTTGCATTTTATGAAGTTGTAAAATATTAAAATGAAACAAAACTTTAAGTTTTGTGTAACATAAAAGTGATTAATAAATTATAACCCAAATATGAATATTTAATTAAAATGGAGCATCAAAACACACAACAAATAATTGAAAAATAAAAGAGTATGAATGTACATAAATTAAAATCTAGGAACTATATTTGAATAAATTAGCTGTTTTTATTTTTCAAATATAGCTAGTTTTCATTAAATGACTCATTTCCTATTTGCATTTTCCTATAAATACTTCCCTTTCACTGTGTAAAGATATCATATTTTTTATTATCCATCCATCTGAAGATGGGGATCCAGTATGATTCCCTTTTAGCTATCATAAATATTGCAGAAATGAGGATGGACACACATGTATCTCTATGGTAGAACTTCAATTCCCTTGGACACATACCCAGGATAGTACAAATAAGACATCTACTAGTTCTCTTTTCAGTTGTTTAGCACAAATCTTTTCTGATTTCTATAAAGTTTGAGGTGGTTTGCATTCCTACCAGTGGCAAATATAAATCTATATGTAGATAGATATAGTTTTGATATAGATATAGATGTAGATGTAGATGTAGATGTAGATATAGTTTAGGTGTAGATGTAGATTAGATACAGATATAGATTCTTTTTTGCCTACATTCTATTACTCATTGAAGTTTTTTTCAGAATAATAAAAAAATCTTCAATCTGATGAAGATAATGTAGCTTCTAAAATTGAATTTAATTACATTTCTTGGTGGCTAAGGATGTTGAACACATTTTAAAGTATTTGTTGGCCATTTCTTCTGTTTTCATTTGCTTATTCTGTTCATTAGCTCATTGATTAATGATTTAAGATTTGTTGTTTGATGCTAAATTGTTGCAGTTCTGTATTTATTTCAGATATTAACCTCTATCTAATGTATAGTTAGGAACAGTTTTCTTCAAATTTGTGTACTTTCTCTTCTCTCTAGTAATTAATAACTGTTACTCAGAAGTTTTTAAATTTCAAGTCATCTTACTTGTCAATTCATACAATATTTTCTCTCTATTGAGTCTTTTTCAGAATGTTTACACCTTCATCTATACTGTGCAGTATTCTTTATTTTCCTTTAAACATTATAAAATTTCAGTATTATATTGAATTTTGGATACAGATGCATTGACATAAATTTTGCATACTAATTTTACTTGATGGCAAAATAGTCTCTTTGTGGCCCATTTGTGAAAATGTTAGAACAAGTTGGTGTGGGTTGTTTTCTGGAACCTCTCTTCTATCCATCAGTTCATTCCGTGTTGTAGCTCTCACTTTTTTCTGAACAATAAAATTTGAGGTTATCTATAATAATATCTCAAACATTGTTCTTTCTGCTTAGGATTTCATGAGCCAAACAAGATATTCTGTTTCCATATATAATTTGAGACTTGTTTCTGATTATATGAGAAAAACTACGAGAATTCTGATGAGTATTTATTGCATTGACCTTATAGTCTGATTTTGCTGATAAAACTATTTATAATGTTAATTCTGACAATGAAGGAATATTTAAAATCGTGCCATTTTCTTGGATCTTCTTCAATGTCTTAAAGCTTTCATTGAAGAAGTCTTTTCACTCAACTCATTGGTTATGTTTGGTCCTAACATTTAAAGCTATTGTGAATGGGATATAGTTCCTAATTTCTTTCTTGGCAAGTTGGTCATTGGTATGCAGAAAAGCTGTTTATATGTTACTTTGTATCTTGCAATTGTTCGGAAAATGGTTATCATTTCAAAAGTCTCAGCTAGTGAAGCAGCTTGTCTCTTTTAGTTTAGAAGCATGTTTCATGCTGCCTGCAAACTAGGTAATTTTACTTCTTCCTGTCCTATTTTTTTTTCCTTTTCATTGTTTTGTGTCAGTGATCTTGCTGATAAGTTTAGTACTACACTCAGCAAAACACAATAAGGAGAGAATGAGTGCCCTTATTTCATTCTAGGTTTTAATTGAGATAATGTTTACTCATTTAACATAATGTTGGGTTTGGTGTCCCTAAAATCATTATCTTATTGAGTTATATTTCTTACATTCATAGATTTTCAAGATTTTTTGTAATCATATAGCATTGGTGAGCATTGATGTTTTTGGCTTTAGCTAAAATCATTGTATTCTTTTCATTCATGAGTCTCTTTATGGGTTACATTGCATTGTTTAATTCACATTTACTGAGTCAAGCTCAGTATCCCAGGGATGGAATGAAATCAGTTTTGGTGCATGATCTTTATAATATGTTTCTGGATTCAGTTTCTTATGTTTTTTTTTAACATCTATGTTTTATAACAAGAAACAGAATTTTTACATCTATATTGGTTAGTGAAATTTTCATATGGTGCTTTTTCTTTGTTATATCCAGACATAGTTTTAGTACCAAGGTAATATTGACATGGTACAATTAGTTTACCAGTGTCTCTTTCCTTTCTATATTATGGAATAGTTTTGAATAATATTGATATTTGTTCTTCTTAAAAATTAAGATTATATTTGGCCACATTGGTATTGATCTTTGTATATTGATACAAAATTAAGGGTAACGCTTCTTAAAGGTATTGTTCGTAGTAATACTTAAAAATGAAATGTCAAGTTTTGACCTCTCGCTACCAACTGACATAAACTGTATAGGATAATTAAGAAACGGAAACTAATAGTCATGAAAACGTGTCATTTTGTTAGTTACTATGACAGTCTATCACAGTTATTTTCTAAGCTACTCAGAAATCAAGTTGCTAAGAGACAAGCAATATTTGCTTATCTAAATATAAGAGATAGATAGGGCATCTTCAAAAACCTCAAGAGATCTGCAGAATATGGCATTCAAAGATGTTTTCTTAACTTAAGATTTTTTGATATCGAGACATGTCAGCTCCTGACAGCACCCCCTATATTACTCCAAGTAGAAGAATGGCATCGAAGAATCTCCAGTGGGAGATGATTAAATTGGTGGTAAGCCATTCTCTTGGCAAGAAAAACCACTTGCTTCAACTGTAGACAGACTTCTGTCCAAAAAGGACAAAACTTGGAAGCAGATAAGTCGACAGCCTAGCTCTGCCAAGACAGGGTAGGTAAGTCCTTCATAATTCCTGCTCTACAACCAATGTCTGTCAGAGAAATGGGGCCAAATGGCTGAAGATTGATGCTGTAATGTATGGAGAGAAAATGGGAACTGTCCAGGCAGCCACTGGTATGTCATTTTTTAGTTTTGGAAGCTGCAGGCCCTGCACTTCCTCTATAATCAGATATATTTATCCCTCTCAGGTCTCTGAGGTGGTTGAAGAATAGATAGCTAGAGTCTCATAGTTAAATTTTGAGTTGTTTAGGAATCAAGAGGGTGTTCTGGATCTAAGAAGATATTTTTAAAATTATGAGGCAAGTTAGTATGAAAGCTGAGTTAGATATAGAACTTTAAACTCATGGAGATGGTTAGATAGTAGAATGTTAAAGTCAGGTGCCAAATACATATGGACTGGACATTGGGAATGTATGCTAAGCCATATAACTCTTATAATCATGGCCTATTTATTTCTGTTGTTTTGTATTGTATTTATAGTTATAAGAAAAAGAACCATTATTTGGACTGAAAGGGAGAGCTGTTGGGGGGAAAAAAAAAAGAAGGGAAGAGGATGGTGGGGCTGAGGGGGAGGAGGGTGGAAGGGTGGGACTGGAGGGGGGAGTAGGGAGGGGATTGTGATTGAGATGTAACTTGAAGAAATAAAAAATAAATTATTTAAAAAAAAAATTAGCCTCCAAAACAATGGAGAAGTAAGTTTAATGTACTGAGGTCAAACATTTCCCTGAATTGATAAACATTTTTCCTAAAATGACTATTTTTGATAAATTCCATATTCTCGATGCTATGACATATATAAATGGTTAATGATTCTAATAATGAGCAAGCATGTTTTATTCCTTATGATTGAATACTTTCATTAGAATTGAAGATGGGGCAGAGCTACTAGTCATACAGCCATGATAATGTGCATCCCTCTGAATCTGGGTTATCTCACCCAGGATGAGCTTCTCTAGTTCCATCCACTTGGCTGCAAATTGCATGATTTCATTGTTTCTGATAGCTGAGTAGTATTCCATTGTGTAGATGTACCACGTTTTTTTAATCCATTCTTCGGTTGAGGGACATCTGGGTTGTTTCCAGTTTCTAGCTATTACAAATAAGGCTGCTATGAACATAGATGAGGAAACATCCTTTGATTTGGTGAGGAATCATTTGGAAGTATACCCACAAGTGGTATGTCTGGGTCCCGAGGCAGAGCTATTCTAGGTGTTCTAAGATATCGTTAGACTGACCTCCATAGTGGTTGCAAAAACCTATGCTCCCACCAGCAAAGGAGGAGGGTTCCTCTTTCTCCACAACTGCACCGGCATATGCTGTCATTTGAGCTTTTGATCTTAGCCATTCTGACAGGTGCGTGATGGAATCTCAGAATGGCCTTAAGTTGCATTTCTCTAATGATTAAGGATGCTGAGCATTTCTTCAAGTGTCTCTCAGGCATTAGGGATTCCTCCTTTGTGAATTCTCTGTTTAGCTCTGTTCCCCATTTTTTGATTTGATTATTTGATTTCTTGGCAGAAAACTACAAATTAATTATTTAATGTAGTTATTAGTAAGTATAAACTGTAATATTAGGCCGGCAGCGTAGCCGGCAGAGTAGCCTGCGGCTTGGCAGAGGAGCAGATGGCCTGGCCTGAGTGCCTTAAACAGTTGCCTAACTTATCCTGGAGAAAGAGCTCCAGGACCAAAGTTGACCTATACCACCTATAACCTAAACTCTGTTAATTAATATAAGTTGTTATATTAGGACGGTAGGATTACCGGCAGCTTGGCAGGAGATTCACCTGGGCTCAAGGGAAGTCTGGGCATCCAATAGCCCAGGACTGCTTGGACTGAGGTCCTATAAGCTGCCACAGTCTTTTCCCCAATAATTAAACACACCAAGACCTTTTAATATTTTAATGCTTAGCCCTTAGTTGGGCAGACTCTTAATTAGCTACTCTAAGTTAATCCCAAACCAACATGTGCCTGTGAGTACCTTCCAGACTTGTCCAGACGTCTGTCTCCTTCTGTGTCTCCTGGCGGAAAGAACGAAAGTCTCCATGTGTGCACAATTCCTGATGTGATCTGAGGAAGTCCTGCCTTCCTATACTCTTTCTTCCCAGCTAATTGGCCATAAGTGACTTTTATTAACCAATCAAGAGAATGCCTCAGAAGGGGCGGTAACCAGATCTCTGCATTGAATTCAATGTATCAGAAACATTATTAGACCTCCCTCAACACTTAGCATTTAATTTCTTGAGTTCTTTGTAAATTTTGGATATTAGCCCTCTGTCAGATATTTTTCCCAATCTGTAGGCTGCTGTTTTGTTTGAATGACAGGATTTTAAACCTGGCAATTATGCAGTGTATGGTTTGTGCTTGTCTAGTCAGCATTCCATCCAATCAGAAAGTGGTAAGTTAAACTGATGTTATTTGTGGCATTATTGTACCACTGAGCACATGTTGTTAGGTAGTTTGTTGTTGAAGCTCATAGAGTTAATGTTTGGGTTGTATTGATAACTTTCCTCTTCAAGTAGAATGTATATCACCTCTCAGTACTATGAAATCTAATCAATATATTCCACATCAGGAAGTCCACCTTGATTTCTCCCTATTCAATGACTGGCATATGCGATATCTTTAGCAGTAGACTCAAGTAGAGAAATCATGTGGTGTATCCTTTTAAAATTTTTACAGAGTCTAGTGCAAATATTTCTGTCTCAACATTAATTTATGGCTCTTTATTTTCACATCCTTAATATAATCATAATAGAAATATTAACTCAAATTTTATGTCTGTGAATATAATAATTTTAAATTTAGAAGATAAAGTGCACAAATTTGTATATCTTACTGTATATACTCAGGTCTGTTTGTGCATATGAATGTATTTATATTAAATTCTTAATAAGAGTAGGACTAAAACAATTTATGGCATATCTATAAATAATGATTTTCAACATCAAAATCAACACACATTTCACTTCCTAATACTTGTGTTTTCATTTCCTGGTTTTTCAAGGTGTACACTGCCATAATTTGTTCTGAGCTTTAGGAATTATTACTAATATTTGTTTAATTTTTTTCTTTTTAATAAAATTTAAGTATCAAAATAAACAAATTCAGAATATTATCAGTTCCATATCATGGATGACTAAAGTTAGAAATTGTATCTGATTATAGAGATATTTCATATCTCAATAGTGTTTTTCTTTTTGCTAACACACATTGTTTGTAGGGAGCATTATAGTATGAGTTGGGTGTTTGTGATTTACCAATTTATGCTACAAAGTGTTAGAAGTAATAAATATTCCAATAAACCTGTACTTTAAGTGCAATTTTTAGGTGGCCATCTGAAAACTTATAAATGATTGTAAGTATAAATATTATATTAACATTTGACTTCAATAAAAATTTCATGAATGCTATCATAACTAAATTGCATCACACTATTACCCTTCTAGAAATATATAAATGTGGATGCATATAAACACTCATGTAAAACACCAACAGAGCTAAGCCATCTTAATAATGTTTCCTGTGGTGTATCACCCTTAAGTAGTCAGTAATGTTACTGTAGCACATTCAAAATCAATCAGCAAAATCTTAACTGATGCCTGCTGGTTCTTTTATAAATTCTTGCAATAATGTAACTCTTTAGATTAAAAAAAAGGAGAAAAAAATCAATTTGTAAAGCTCTCAAAGGTGTGGCAACTTTGTAATTTGTACAATGTTTTCACTGATGCTCATTTTAAAAAGGAATTATCTTTCAGAACTAGCTAAATTGGCATTTTCTCTCAACTATTACATTATTGCCAACCTGAGTCCTAGGCCTAGACTTTGATTTGTGATTGATCTGGAGATGTCCTTACATCTCCTCCTGTTGCCTTCTGACTTGTAAAGCTAACACGTAGCATGGACTTAAGTAAACTAAGCCCAAAGTGCGAAAATCAATAGCCTTTTACTGCAAAGGTTTCCTTTTATGAGCGACACATCATTAAACCTTGGTGGAGCTGTAAGGGTCTTTACTAATGTATAGGAACTAAAGTTAGGCAGCAACAGGAATAAAACTTACCATTAGCACTTATTTTTTAGGTTGAATTAAAGAAGTTTGAAACTTTTCAACCTCCATTTTCTCATTTTCTTTTTAAGATGTCAGTCTATATGAAAGAGCACACTGTTAGCACATGGAGGTATGGAACAGTCACTGTAAAGTGGTTATGGTTTAATAGTAGAATGAGCAAAATTTTTAAATAAAAAATTTTGAATACTAGCTCATTGGTAGGACTAAATGATTGCAATGTGTTGGTGAAGAAGTAGTTTAGAGGAAGTAGTTTAGTTAGAAACATCATGACTTGATCTTAGGAATGAAAAATAGTCTAATCATTAGATTTAAAAAAGAAAGTTTCTCAAAAGTAGACAATATTACACATATTAGTGATTCCATACAATTACATCCAAAACAGCATAAAATATGTGGTCAAAATATTGTTCATCAATATATATAGAAACTTAATAGGAAAAAATAGGTTTATGTGCATGATCCCATAAACTGATAAAGAAATGTTGTATATCTACAAACCAGTATAATATTCATTAATAAAATTTAATACTGGACCAAAAGAAAAATAATGGTGTAAATCTAGGCATAGTGGTACATTCTTTTAGGACCAAGAACTTCAAACCTTGGATCACATGTAATACTTCAGCCCAAGAGTTGGAAAAGAGCTTAGACAACATAGCAACAACATGTATTAAAATGATCTCAAGTTGGAAATTTAACTACCTTTATAAAAATTCATTTTAGCTTAGTAAGAGTAAGTTGCTTTATGCATTTTAAAAACAAAAATCTGTTTCTTTATCTACCCCTCCTTCTTTTCTTATGCTTTCTCATCTTTTTGACCTCTTCACATTTCACATATGAGTCCTTGCCCCATTCCCTTTCCTGACATATATTCTTTCCTCTCTCCTGATCTCTGTGTGAGCTAGTTTTATGTCAACTTGACACAAGCAATGTCACTTTGGAATAGGAAGCTTTAAATGAGAAAATGTCCTCCCAAATTGACTCCTGGGTAAGAATTTCACTGCTTTATTATTAATGTGGATGGGCAGATTCACCGAGGGGGTGTGGCTTTGAGTGCTGTAAGAAAGCTTGTTAATGAGACACTTTTCACTGGTGGTACTGCCTTGTAGGTCCCCAGTGTATGAAGAGGCTCTTGGTCCTCATACGACTTCTGAACTGGGGCAAGGGACTGTTATGTAGGGACACTCCACTCCAGAGTAGTGGGATGGGAGGGTTAGGAGATATAGGGTGGGAGGGCAGGGCTGGGAAGGGAGGAAACAGGACAATATGATGGAGATGTAACCTGAAGCAACAAATGAATAAATTTATTTATAAAGAAAAAAAGATTAAAAAAAAACAAGAAAGCTTGTTTTATTTTTCACTAGGGGGCCCATAATAAGGAAGTAGCACTGTTTTGTAAACAGCAATTGAATTTCTGTTCAATTCTTCTTGAGGTTGAAATTGAGTGGCAGATTCTGATCCAGTCATGAGGCCATCCTTTATGTATCAGGGCATATATGATGCTCAGATCTGTTGGTCATCCTTCAGAAGTCCATTTTCAAATGTTGGCTCAACCCTTGGGCTGTCTTTCCTGAGATTGGTACCTGTGTCCATGTTCCCCTGGAGATCCTTCCTCTGCCAAGTTTCTACCTAAGTGAATACTATGGAGTTTTGATGATGTTTTCCCAAAGCTCCAAAACATTCTACTTTGCAAATTTCAGCATATAATCCTATGTTACTTGCTCTTAGTTTACCAAGAATACACCTTTTTTCAGAATCTAGGGATGATCTTCTGGTATTTGTGTTTTTCAGCATTTATGGACTGTAATGTGGAACTATAAGCTGAAGTAAACCCAATTCTCCTGGTTACTTTTGCAAAATAAATTCTCACCATGATAGTCTCTTATCTTGAAGAAGATAATATTCCAATTTAAGAAATGTAAAAAAGAACAAGTCAGTTCCAAACAATAAGAGAGATAAATAAGAAGGTAGAATTGGAAATGGGTGAACTAGGCAATGGAAAAATAAGAGGAATCCTTAAGTAGTTGCTTGAAGTTATTAAGAAAATTGACAATATATCAAAAATGACTGGTGGTTTACAAATAAAGTGGTAGAATATCCAGATAATGAACTAGAGAAAGTGGAAAAAACAAATGTCAAAATTGGTGGATGATGGCAGAAAATCTACAGTCTAATAGCAAAATTAAACCTGAAACAATACAACAAGAACAATAGAGGTTTTATCCTAGGAGGTTTGGGTTGGTCTGGGAACTGCCATTCATAGTTAGTGGGAGAGGGACTAGAGCCTTGTTTAGGAGGTAGAGCCTAATGTTGTCTGCTTCATAGCCCCAGTAACAGACATTTGAAAGGGAAAAAGTGAAGCATAACCAGAGGGGTTCACAATATCAATGGATGGGCTATGCAGAAAATCTTATATCATTTGACTGGAGAACTAATGAGGCACCATATTCACAGTACCAGAAGATCGTCTCTAGATTCTAAAAAACAAAAGTGCACTCATGGGAAGCTAAGAGCAAGTGGCATAGGATTATATTCTGAAATCTTCCCAGCAGAATGCTTTGGAGCTTTGGGAAAACATCATCAAAACTCCATAGTATTCAGTTAGGTAGGAACTTGGCAGAGGAAGGATCTGCAGGGGAAATAGAAACAGGTACCAGTCTCAGGAAAGACAGCCCAAGGGTTGAGCCAAATTTTGAAAATGGACTCCAGAAGGGCTACCAATAGATGTGGTATATGCCCTGATACATAAAGACCGGCCTCATGACTGGATCAGGATCTGCCACTCAATATCACACTCAAAAAGAATTATTCAAATGAAAGAACAGAAATTTGACTGGCGTTTGTCGTCAAACCTGTGAAGTTTCAACCAAGGATGTAGTAGCCCTCTGGAACCAAGAATGTTTCAGGCACTAAAAATAATTGTTATTCTCGGGAAAATTAATGAAACTGGATATAATAATAATAAAGAAATCAATTCAATCTCAGAAAGACAAATGTATGATTTCTCCTGTTTGTGGTCCTAGATTTTATATGCATAATTAAATTAATGTATGTATATATGATATGAAAGCATAAGTAAACTGATTCAGAAAACAAAGGAATTTGAAGGTAAGATTGTATATGAAGTGTAGTCAATGTACATAATAGATTTGTGTGAAAATATCCTTACACAGACCTCATAATACTGTGCAAAATAAAATGAATATGCAATAAACATTTTAAGGGTAAAAAAAATCCTAGTGAGACTGATCAAGATAACAAAATAGCTTGCATTATTAAAAACCAATAATGAAAAAAGAGAAAATATCATTAACATGAAACAACAGCAAGAAAAAGAATAAGTGAATATTATGAGCAACCACATATCAGCAAAGTCAATGACCGATATGAATTTGACATATTTCTATAAAGATGCAAGGTATTGATTTTTGATTCAAGGAGAACAGGAAAACTGAATATTTCTTTAAGAAGGTAAGAATGTGAATTACTTGTCTAATACTTGTCCTCCCACAAGAATAACAAAAGCAACTATAGAACCGAGGCCCTAAGGATTTACTGAAAATTATATCATTATCAAAGAAAGCTTATTTCAATCTTTCATATCTACTTTTAGTCAAGGAGGAGAAGGAAAGGGAAGTATGAATGGGAAGGTGGGACTATTTTCTCATTTGGTCAGGTCAATTACCCTAAACTCAAATAATACACAAAAACATACAAAAAGAGAAATATATAAATGAATAAACTGAATCAATAGTATTTTCTGGAAAAAAATAGTTACAAGCCTGGATAAGTTCAGTGAAATGTACCAGTCATATAAGGAGTAAATGCTGTCAATTCTCTACAGACACTTAAAGAACATAAAGAAAGTGACCATCTATTTGTATTCTTCTACATGCAGACATCCAGGAAGTTCAACAGAATTTGTTGAAGATGCTATCTTTTCTCCATTGTATGGTTTTGGCCTTTTTGTCAAAAATCAAGTTTCTATAGGGGTTTGAGTTTATTTCTGGGTTTTCGATTCAATTCCATTGATCAACCTCCCTGTTTGTATGCTAGTACCAAACAGTTTTTATTATTATTGCTTTATAGTACAGTGCCAAGTCAGGGATAGTGATACCTGCAGAGATTCTTTTATAGAACAGGACTGTTTTCATTATCCTGGGTTTTTGGTTTTCCATATGAAATTGAGAATTACTCTTTCAAGGTCTGCAAAGAATTTTGTTGGGAATTTGATGGGAATTGCATTGAATTTGTAGATCGCTTTTAGTAAAATGGCCATTTACACTATGCTACTCTTACCAATCCATGAACATCAGGGATCTTACCATCTTCCAATGTATTCTTCAGTTTCTTTCTTCACAGACTTGAAGCTTTGGATATACATTTCTTTCGCTTGCTTGGTTAGAGTTACACCAAGATACTTTATATTGTTGTGACTATTATGAAGGGTGCTGTTTCTCTAATTTCTTTCTTAGCCCATTTATCATTTGTGTAAAGGAGCGTTACTGATTTTTTTTAAATTGACTTTGTATCCGGCCACTTTGTTGAAAGTGTTTATCTGTTGTAGGAGTTGAAAACTCAAGTTCAAGAGGATCAAAGAACTTCACATAAAAACAGACTCACTCATTCTAATAGAAGAGAAAGTGGGGAAATGCCATGAATTCATTGACACAAGAGACAAGTTCCTGAACAAAACAGCAGTAGTTAAGGCATTAAGTTCAACAATTAATAAATAAGACCTCATGAAACTGAAAACCTTTTGTAAGGTCAAGGACATTGTCAATAGAACAAAATGGAAGCCTCCAGACTTGGAAAAGATCTTCACTAACCCACGTCTGATAGAGGGATAATATCCAAAATATACAAACTCAAGAATTTAAACACCAACAAACCAAATAATCCAATGAAAACATGGAGTACAAAGCTAAACAGAGAATTTATTACAGAGGAATCTCTAATGGCTGAGAAGCACTTAAAGAAATACTCAATGCCCCTAGTCATAAAGGAAATGTAAATCAAAATGACTATGAGATTCCATCTAATACCCTTCAGAATGACTAAGATCAAAAACATCCTTAATCATCAGAGAAATGCAACTCAAGACAAACTGAGATTCCATCTCACATCTGTCAGAATGGCTAAGGTAAAAAACTCAAATGACACCACGATTTCCCTGTTTCTCATAGCTGAGGAGTATTCCATTGTGCAAATGAACCACAACTTTTTTTTTGTCCATTCATCAGTTGAGGGACATCTGGGTTGTTTCCAGTTTCTAGCAATTATAAACTAGGCTGGCAAGGTTGTAAGGAAAGGGGAACACTCCTCCATTGTTGGTGGGAGTGTAATCTTGTACAACCAATATGAAAATCAGTCTGCAATATCTTAGAAAACTTGAAATAGCCCTACCTCTGGACCCAGCCATACCACTTCTGGGCATCCACCCAAATGATTCCTCACCAAACCACAATGACATATCCTCACCTATGTTCATAGCAGCCTAATTTATAATTGCTAGAAATTGGAAACAACCCAGATGTCCCTCAACTGATGAATGGATAAAAAAAAAAAAAGTTGTGGTTCATTTGCACAATGGAATACTCCTCAGCTATGAGAAACAGGGAAATCGTGCAATTTGCAGCCAAATGGATGGAACTAGGAAAGCTCATCCTGAGTGAGCTAGCCCAGACTCAGAAAGATGCACATGGCATCTACTCACTTATAATTGATTTTAGCCATAGAGTACAGGATAACTATCCTGTAACCAACACACCAAAACGATCAGGCAGATAGACTTTGTTACCTATCAATGGGACAATTTACCCTAGGGGTGCTACCATGTAGGCCCCCAGTGCAAGAGAAAGCTCTTAGCCCTCATATGATTGTTGAATTGAGAGGGGCTGATATATAGGGACACTCCACATTGGAAGAATGGGAAGGATGGGAGAGGGAGGAGAGGATGGGAGAGTGGAACTGGAAGGGGGGAAAGAGGGCACTATGATGGAGATGTAACTTGATGTAATAAACATTATAAAAAAAGAGAGAAACTGAAGTGACTACACATGCTGGCAAGGATGTTGAGAAAAGGGAACATTCCTCCATTGCTGGTGGAAGTGTCATATGTAAAACCACTTTGGAAATCAATCTGCTGCTCTCACAGGAAACTGGAAATAGTTCTACCTCGAGGCCCAGCTATACCACTCCTGTGTATATACCCAATATATGTTTCACCAGACTACAAAGACATTTCCTCAAGTATGTTCATACCAGCTTATTTGTAATAGCCAGAAACTGAAAACAACCTAGATGTCCCTCAACCAAGGAATGGATAAAGAAATCATGATACATTTACACAATGGAGTACTACTCAGCTATTAGAAACAGGAAATCATGCAATTTGCAGGCAAATGATTGGAACCAGAAAAGATCTTCCTGAGTGAGGTAACGCAGACCCAGAAAGACACACATGATATGTACTCACTCATAAGCGAATATTACCCATTAAGTACAGGATAACCATGCTACAGTCCACAGACTCAAAGAAACTAAGTAACAAAGAGGGCTCAAGGGATGATGTTTGAATCCCTCCAAGTAGAGGGAATAAAACATAAAATAGACATCAGAAGTGGATGGATAGAGGGAATTGGACAGGATCCTAACATAACTGCCATCTGAGAAGCTTTATCCAGCAGATAATGGAAACAGATACAGAGACCCACAGCCAAACATTAGGCAAAAATCAAGGAGTCTTGTGAAAGACTTAGGGGAAGGTTTGAGATAGCTGGAGGTGTAAAGGACACCACAAGAAGATCTATATAGCTAATAAACTCAGACAGAGGGTGTCCATAGAGATTGAACCACCATCCAAAGAACTTTCCAGGACTGGTTCAAGGTCTACTACACATATGAAGCGGATGGGCTGCTTGTTCTTCAAGTGGATTTCCCAACAATTGGAGTGTGGACTATCTCAGGCTTGGTCTCTGTTTCCTCCCTCTGCACCCCATTTTCCTAGCAGAGCTGCCTTGTCTTTCTCAGTGGAAGAGGAGACATTTAGTCCTGGTTCAATTTGATGTTCCACAGTAGGTTGATACTGGGCAGGAATGGGTATGAGAGAAAAAGTGTAGGAGGGTGAGACTCTTAGGAGGGGGGGGGTGGTTGAAATTGGAATACAAAATAAACAAATAAATTTAAAAAAATAAAGTTATTTTCAAATTTATTCTTTGATGTCTTGACACTAGTTCAACATACAAAGG
Organism: Lophiomys imhausi; assembly: GCA_907164525.1. NCBI lineage: Eukaryota > Metazoa > Chordata > Mammalia > Rodentia > Muridae > Lophiomys > Lophiomys imhausi. The sequence continues at coordinate 3,083,204 of CAJQZJ010032395.1, read as the reverse complement.
TAACTTAGGTGTTCTAGTGCATTAATAAATTAAAGAATAAATATACATTGATAATCCAATGATTTTTAATAGTCCTTTAAAAGTTACTCTAATTATGCTAAAATTTCTCGGTTAACTAGAAATAGAATAGAATAGAACTTTTCTCAGCTTGGAGAAAGAACCATTAAAGAACAGAACCTACAGCTGAAATCACACCAAGGGATGAGAAAGTGGACACTTCTTATTGAGAGTGTAACAAGCAAGAGTAGCCCTCTCACACTCCTTAAAAACTACTGAACCAGAGATTGTATTCACACCTGTGATCCTGTCATTTGTTAGACAGAGGCAGAGGGATCATCAAAAGTTTGAGATCATCCTGGACAACATATCAAGTTCTGGGCCAGATTAGCCTAGATTCTGTCTCAACAAAACACATTTTAAAACAAAATAAATTATATTATGAATAATAGCTAGAATATCAAGATTGAGTGAGAAACTGTAAAATCTACAGATGGAAACTAAATCAGGAAATTCCCAAGAGAATGACTGAAATGAGAAAGAATTATTCTGAGTGATGTGACTCAGACTGAGAAAAACAAATGTTGAATGTTTTCTCTCATTTGATTCCTCAGGTATGTGTGTTTCATTTAGAGAAGGGAAAATAAAGCCTTTTAAAGGTTATATAGGGCAAGTGTCTATGAATATAAACTCAGTGAGTCAATAAAATAGAAAATACTGTACTCAATTATTGGTCATATCAATGTTGTAAGACATCATTATTTCATTCATACCAGAAATGAACACCTATATTTTGAAATGAAACAGCTTTATTTATACTAATATCACAATCAAATCTATACATTCAACTATAACTCTAAAATTTTATGTGCAGAAAATTATAAAATCCCACAGAGAGAATGTTTAATTATGTGTTCAGGGACTAAATGTTGATAAGATGTCAAATTTGCTTACTTGATATGTAAAGTGGATGCAGTTCCCCCAACTCTTTACACCAAATCTCAACAATGTATTTCATAAATATTGACAAATTAATTCTAAACATAATTTCATCTGAATTTGATGGAAATCATCCTCCAGTAGAGGGATTTTACTCAATAGAAAGGATAGAGTTGTATTTCTATCTTGCTTTAAGATCCATTATAAAGCTAAAGTACTGCTGTTCATGAGAGAAAAAACACAATCATCTATGATGAGAACAAAAAAAAATTAGAGACGGATTACACCAAGATATAATTGATCTGTGATAAAATCAACAAGCAGAGAAAGGACAGTGTTTACAACAAACGAAAGACTGGAAAGCCATATGAAACATGTGTGAATGGACTTAGACATCTATACTTCTGAGAAAATAACTTAAAAATATATTAATAAATTGCCAGGCGTGGTGGTGCACGCCTTTAAACCCAGTACTCGGGAGGCAGAGGCAGTCGGATCTCTGTGAGTTCAAGGCCAGCCTGGTGTACAAAGTGAGTCTAGAACAGTCAAGGATACACAGAGAAACCCTGTCTCGAAAAACCTAATATATATAAATTAAGCATATAGGTAAGGAGTTAGAAAATTTTTAGATTGAAGAAAAAAGGGGTGCTCTGGATTTATTAATAATTGTTATTTAAAACACCAAATACACTATAAGTAAAAGGGAATGCTAAATGTCTTTACTGACATTAGCAACCTCTGTACTGTAAGATACACAATAGTAGGTGAATGTAAAAATTAGTTGAGTATTGAGAAAATTATTCAAAATATAAGGATGAATGATGAGAGTTGGAATTATGCAAAGATATTTTCAAAGACAAAAATAAGGAATTTTTGAAAGATATATTCTGAAAACATACCTAGACAAAAATTTCATATCATAGATAAGCAGATGAAATAAAACTCTACATCATTTGGCTTTGAACTATTATAAACAAGGTGGCAATGAGGGATCTGAGATGCTGAAGTGCTGACTCAAGCAGACAAGCATCCACCAATTAAAACACAGAAGAGAGGCAACTACACTCTATTGTTAGCAGAATTCAAAACCACACAGAAAAAGTGAATATAGTTTATAGTTTCATACAATGCTGAGCATACACACTCTATGTGAGGCATCAATTCAATTTGGAAATATTTATTCAACCAATAAAATAAACATGCCCTCATGAACATGTTCAAGAAAGTGCTTTTAGCAGCTTAATTTATAATCATCGAAACTCAGAAGTTAGATTGCATTCAATACATGAATAAATTTAACTTTGGCACAATCATATAATTAAATGTTATTTGAAACAAAAGTAAGTAAGCTATCAAGCGAGAACAAGACATGGATAAATGAACCTTAAGTGCACTAAAAAAAGAAAGAAAGAAAAAATATGCTTGAAGTTCACAGATATGAGAAGGTTGAATAGCTGAAATACTGTGGATTTGTTGTGACTGAAAATATTTTGTATGATACTTTAGGATAGATTCATGACATGATATATTTTTCAAAATCTCCACACTTGCATAAGAGAGTGGACAAATTTAAATGCAAGGTATAAGAAAAAGTTCAACTCTACATAAAACCATCAGTTAACAGGATGGGAAAATTGTGTGCTGGTAAAGCCACCTTTGCAACTTTGCAATATATGATTAAGTGCAAAAATCCATAAATGATCAATGTATTTTCATTGACAAAAATTTCTCCATTTTGTGGAGGTTTCTATTACTAATTACTACAACTCTGTGTGTGTGTGTGTGTGTGTGTGTGTGTGTGTGTGTGTGTGTGTGTGT
>CAJQZJ010032395.1:3066636-3078785 GCA_907164525.1 Lophiomys imhausi | reverse complement strand
CACACACACACACACACACACACACACACACACACACACACACACACTTGATTTTCAGTGAGCTTCAACAGTAAATGTCTGGATGGCTTTTTAAAAAGTGGGTTTAGTGTTAATTATTCCTCTCCATATTGTTTCTTATATCTTTGGACACCTATCTCCAACCACATTTAATTCTTCTGGTCCCATTATTTCCTTTTTTCCTTTATATCACTGTATCCATGTTCACTTTCTAGAAAGAACACCTTCTCACCAATCCACCCTTAGTAGATTATTTTTCTTTTTCTTTCTTTCTTTTTTATTGGGGGGGGGGCAGGATTTCTGTGTGTATCCCTGACTGTCATGTAACTCACTCTGTAGACCAGGTTGGCTTTGAACTCACAGAGATCACCTGTCTCTGACTCCCAAGGGCTGGGATTAAAGGTGTGTACCACCACAGCTGGCTTCTAAGTAGATTCTTAACTTATATGACTATCTCAAATGGTACACATATATTTAAATATTTAAAAATAACATCAATTTGTGAAAGTAAATATTTGATGTTTGTCTTTCTGGGTCTTGGTTTATTACCTCAGTATTATTTCCAGTTCCATCTATATGGGATTGGATTTCATAATTTCCTTTTTAGGAACAGCTGAATAATATTTCATTGTATAATATATCAAATTTTTATTATCTATTCATTAACTGAAGAACATCTAGTCTATTTCTTCTTTCTGGCTATTATGAATAAATCAGAAATAAAGAACTATTATCTTTTCAGTAGGATATCGATTTCTTTGTGCATGTGCCCAAGTATGGTATAGTTAGTCTTTGGAAAACCTTGCCACGGCTTTCTGAGGAATATCCAAATATTTTTTTATCAAGGCCTCACTGCTTTTCACTCAAAACATAAATGAATGTGAGCTACGAATGTTAAATACCAGCTTGGAGATGGAGAGTCAGTTTTCCTTAATGGTGTCATAACTGAATTTTGACCACACTACAGTGCAAGACCCTAACATAAATTGGAACTGGTAGGTTCACATGAAACAAAACAAAACAGGAACAACAGAAATGGAAGGGGGATACAATCAAAATGCTTTTAAAAAGTCTCAGATAATTAATAAAAGCACTTTCTGTGCAAATGAGAGGACCTGAATGTATATCCTGAGTGCTCAGGTAAGAGCCATGTGAACGTGATAGCTCACCTAATTCAGCACACTGGAGGTAGAGAGAAGTGGACCATGAAACACTCTAACTTGCCAGACTAGAATTTCCATGACCAAGAGAAACCCTGTGTCAGTATATAAGGCAGAAAGTCATTGAGAAAAGTAGCTGACATATACTTTGGTTTTCCACATGCACTCTCATATGCATTCACATCCACCAACATTCACATATCTTCTCGTACGCACACAAATGTGCATGCATACCTGAAAAGTCTCCCATACAAACATGGGTTATCTAACATGTAGCATCAAAATTTGAAAACTATGTATATCAACTAAATATATAGTACAAAACCATTACAAAAGAATTGAAATACAGGACTGGAAAGATGGATCAGCTGTCAAAGGCTAGGTTCACAACAAAAAATATAAGAATTGAAATACATAAATTATATAATGTACTATTTGGTTACTTAACTTCAGTCCTCATCCTATATGTGCTATATATTAATGTATATTTATCTATGCCATTTCAGAATGCTATAGTTCATAGAGAAAGTACATGGAATATTGATATTCTGAATGTAGGGCACAGTCACTACATAAGACTACTCTGCATTATGTTTGTAGCATCACTTCAAGCCTGATACTCATTTACACAAAAAAATAAGTTTATAACAATTCATATTTAAGCTGAACAGCAAATTTGAGGCAAATGAACGTATACATAGCCAATGAAGCCTGTGACAGGATAATAAATGTTTTAATAGCACAAATTAAAATGAGAATAGCATAGGTGATGATAGTAGCATCAGTCAGTCTCCTTAAAGAACAAGTTGTTCCAAATACAGAAGATACATTAAGAAGAGAGCCTGGAGTGGCAATTCTTTTAGATGGCATCATTGTGGCATAGCTTTCCAAGTGTCTCTTTTGCATCAGGGACAACAAACAGGCATTGATTACATTTGGGGAATCTAAATATTGCAATATAAAAAGAAAAACATTGATAGATCATTTGATACAGTACTTCCTCAGCCAGTAGTCAGTGAAGTTGCTAGTTCTACATCCCATGTATGTTTCCCTTTCTGTCTAAAAGCCAAAGACATTTTTCAAATAAATATCATGTATAACAATAATGTGCCCTAGTGTGATTTCAAGAAAAGTCAATGTCTGAGAAGAGATATGATTTGTAGTAAAAGACATAATTTATGTTTGAGGACTTTGTGTTTGCAGTGTTGGAATAATAGGCTGGAGCCATGTAGGATATGAAAATTTGTTAGGCCATCTTATGAGTATTATAACATCATTAAAATGAGTGAGATATAAACTATAAACTGATGAAGAAATAAAATGGTTTTAATTGAAACTTTTCCAAAACATGAAAGGAAGGCACTAGAGGTAGATTCTGAAAAGAAAATGAGGAAAATTGAAACTCCAAGACAGAATGTGTGTAATGCTTCATTCAGTCATTCAACTGAATTTATCAACATTTGCGGTTTGATATTTTCTAAACACAGGAGATGTAAATCCAAAAACACAATAGCTCTTACAATGTGTTAGTAATCTTTGCACACTCTAGACTGAACAGAAGAACATGATGAAGTCTAATGAGATGAAGGAAACTATATTTTCACAATCTTTTAAAGGAGATTAAAAACAAATAAATTAATATTTTATTTTAATCTTCAAAAATTTCATATGTGTTTATGTTGAGTTATCTTATCTAACTCCACCATTCCTTCTAATTTCTCCTGTGTATCACAAATCTGTCTTCATCTTAACTATAAACTTTATGTCATTATTATTATTGTTACATTATTATTATTTATTATTATTATATGACTACAGTCAATGGTGAACATGTGGGAATTCACATTGTGGGACCACAAATGTGGAATGGACAGTTCACCAGAAGCCACATCCCAATACAAAAGTAACTAACAGGAGCCATAACTGTTAATATTTTCATGTCTAAAGGTAGGAACTTGTAAGCCCTTCTTTTTTCCATCCTGGATTTTGATGGCTTTGACCTAGTGTGGTTCTATGCAGGCTACTACAAGTCTGTGTGTTGGTGTGTACATCAGCCAAGATCTATCCAGAAGGGCAGCTTTTTATAGTTCACTTTCCCATTATTTTGCTTTTATATACTTTCTGTCCACTCTATTTCTACAGAGTTCCATGTCTACAAAGTTTCATGACACTAGGATGACAGAAATTTATATGAATGACATATCTGTGGCTGAGCTTTCATGTCACTGACTCATGATTTATGTTCTGTTGTGAGTATCTATATTAAGCCGACCTACAGCCAAAAGAAACTTTTCTGACCAAGGTTTAGATAAGAACAACTCTATGAGTTTACACTTAAATATTAGAGGCTGAGCCGGGTGATGGTGGCGCACGCCTTTAATCCCAGCACTTGGGAGGCAGAGGCAGGTGGATCTCTGTCAGTTCGAGGCCAGCCTGGTCTACAAAGAGTCCAGGACAGCCAGAGCTGTAACACAGAGAAACCCTGTCTCAAAAAAACAAAAAAAAAATATTAGAGGCTGTATTAGTCAGGATTCTCTAGAGGAATAAAACTGATTTTATATATATATATAAAAGTGTGTGTGTATTTTATTTAGTTTATTAGTAAATTACATATATATATAATTTATTAGTAAAATACAGGCTGTGCCCAATAGTTAACAGTCACCTTCTGACTGAAAGTTTAAAAAAATCTAATAGATGTTTAGTCCATAAGACTGGACTTCTCAGCTGGTCTTCATAATATGCAAGAATCTTGAAGAAGTTGTCTCTAATGCCAGTTAAGAAATCTTTCAGCAGCAGGTTATATAAACTTGCCAGTGAGAATGAGGACAAAAAAGCAAAATCTGCTGTCTTGCATGGCATTTATATAGGCTGTTGCCCAGATTTAGAGTCTTTCACCTGATTCCAAGTGATCTGGATTGAAAATGAGTCTACCTACCTCAAATGATCCAATAACTAAAAATCTCTCACAGCTGCTTTCGTTTTTAGTTAATTTCAGAATTTAGTCAAATTGCCAACTAGTAATATCCATCACCTGGGATATGCTGACAAACTGACCATTTAACCAAAAGAAAACATGTCTTTTCCCAAGACTATACCAAGCACCAGCCATGAAATTCTTTCAATGGATCAGGTCTCAACTTCAATCAGAAAATTGTTTGTTACCTCCATAATCATAATACCACTTACCCACTATTAAGTTAAACTTGCCTGGAAAGTCAGTGTTGTTGCTGGTAGTATACAGGGTCCAGAGCATAGCAAGAATATTGACTCCCCTACAATCCTGCTAATCCTTTGGAGTACCTTCCAGAATTATGAAAGCTACTCATTAGGGAGTTCCTCAACAATTTGTGATTGATTTCTTATTATCCTACAGCCAATTTTTGCCATCATTCTGGCAATAGGGTTTTATCACTTATTTAATATGTGTTGATAAGACCAATGGCAATAACCTGTACTGTTTTGTGTGCCTCTGTGTGCTCTTTGACAAATAACTTCTTGGAAATGTTCTGTTCTAACAATTACACTTTTGTTAAATAACCTATGGTTGCACAGAGTAGTATTGCCCACCTCTACAGGATATCTCTGATAAAATACTATTTCTTGATTTCATATAATGTTAAACATCTTACCGACCAGAGGATTGTCATAATGCTTATTCTTACATAATTAATTTTTATTAACCCAAATTTTACCCACTGCTCTCCCTCAACCTACTTTCCCCATGCTATCTTAAACTTTTAATCAGTAATATTCCATGTCTTTGATTGTCTTATCACATGTATTCTATTACTTCTTGTAATTATATTTTTTACTTGTGTTGCAAGATCATAGATTTCCATACAGCTTTTTAAAATACACTGTTCATTATGGTGAAGCCTTCCTAAAGAAGTTTTGACATGGAACACTTTTAAATGGGATTGACAGGCAAATGAATGGTAGGAATTATAATGTAGCAGAAATTCTTAGTCAAGCATATGGAAGAGGAGAATGTGAAATAAGAGAGATGCAGTACAGGAATGGGAAGGAGTACAAGAGTTAATTTAGGGACGTAATAACGTATCATGATAATTTTCCCAGTGTTTTGGTTGTTGGTCTTAGATGAAATTGCTTTTCTCAATGAATTTCAGCTTACCCAAAATCATTAGGCTATATTCTTCCTAAGGATCATTGTAGAGAATAGCCTAGATAGTCAAGAAAGTGAAAACTAAACAGATAAAAGCTGAATCAGATCTGACTGTAATGCTTATTTGAATTTGAAAGCTGACAATATTTTAATAAAATACAATAGTTCTAATGAAAAATTCTGATACTTCTTTTTTCCTAAAATATTGGCTCTTACAATGTGTCCTAATAGTTTAAACAATGTCAGATGGGAAGAGACACAAATTTTACTTAATGGTGATTCATTCCAAGCTACCAAGCAATGCATATAATGTGCATTTTTTCTTCTATTGCCATGCTAATTTCAGTAGCACTAAAATATTCCACTGTATGTTCAAAATAAATTTGATGAGTTCCCTACAGTATTCTAAAATTATATATTGTGAGTGAAATCATAAAGTATTTGCCAAAAAGACACTTCTAATGGCATTTTTAACCTTCCATTTGCTCATTGTGCATGATGAACATAATATCTCTCCTCTACACGGATGATTGATGTTTGTAATCCTATTCTAAATGTGTCATTTATTTCAAACCTATAAGTTAATATTATAAAAAGTACCTGTTAATAAAATTCATTTTCAGAGTCAATTCTTAAGGCATAATTCATTAAAGGGAAATATAAGGGCTGGATAACAGTCCAAGCTCCATAAAACTGATGATTCATTAACTTTCCCGACAACATTTCAAAAGTCATTATATTAATTACATTTGAGTCATCAGCTAACTTCCCTCTATTATCACAAACAAAGAATTGTATTGTATTTAGAAAATACAACTGTAGCTGTCACAGTTAATCCATTCTATAATCTATATATAGTTTGGCATTGTCATATACTTGTGACTTTGGCTATCTATTTTTCTATCTTATATATTTATTTTTATATTTAATGCTATTCACTGTGAGAAAATGAATACATAAAATTTATTACATTAGTCTCTGTAATCAGCTTCTTTGATGCAAATCTTCAAAATTATTGTTTTATTTTAAACAAAATCTAAAAATGGTACTTCTGTATACTTAACTGAGACCTACAGATTTCACTTAAGGAAAAAATTGTAAGGTAAATTCTTTTACAGTAAAAATTTACCAGACTTTGTATCTATAAGATCCAATCTAATAAATAAAATTATTTCATTGCCACATTTGTAATTAAGCTCCTAATATCAACCAAGACAATGTTTACTAGAGAATTTAAGGCATAACTTGATCTGAGAATGTTGAAACATGTTGGAAGTGTTTGTTCTATATGAAATTGATGGCTATGAGAAAGGAATGGGTACTTGTGATATTAAAGATAGTTTTGCCTATTTGTTTCTTCTTAGATCCCAAATCTCACATATCTAATGTTAATGTATATATATATATATATATATATATAAAATAAAATGAAAACAGTTGAACTGATTCTTTATCTGAGTGATTAACATAGTATGGAAAAATTATGGACTGTCCAATGGATACTCATGAGTATGCTACAGCATTTGGAGGACAGCAGATTGAAGCGCTTGCCTGTGTCAAAATCTTAATTGCAATTTCGGAGTATAGCTCAGTTATTTGGGGATTTAGTTCAGTTAGGTGAGTGTTTGACTAGCACGCACCAGCACAGACTTCATTCACCAACAGAGTATGCACATGGAGTGGTTGCCCATGCCTGTGATGTCAGCACTATGGTTTTAACGGCAAGAGCGTTAAAAGCTCAATGCCATCTTTGGAACATAAGAAGTTCAAGACCAGCCTGCGATACATGATGCTCTGTAATGGACAACAACAACAAAAATACCCTAGCTCATGCCTTTCCTGGGAGTCAGCAGCCTCAGTGTCTCTTTCGTGCTGGCAATAATAAGAAACAGCACTGTGACCCAACAACACTCACATGGTCTATAAGGACACACCTGTCCACACCTCTGCCACAGCAGAAGACTTGTCCTGTGTCCCTCCCCACCCCAACCCACTGTTTTCACAGCTGACTCTTGCCTTGCTCAGATCCTTAAAACTCTGCTCACACCAGGAATACAGTTTATATTTGTAACTAAACAAGTTCAAATTCTCTGAACTATCTTGTATTCCATCATGTTATGTATGTGTTTTCCCTTGCTAGATGAATTTCAGTGGCACTGCATACTGCTGGATTGTGTCACCATATTCAGTTCATAACATTCTCACAGCTACAGCATCCAGTATTAATCTGCTTGATTATTTAAAGGCCATGTTTCCCAATTTTACAATAATTTTCATGAGAGAAGGCTTACTCTGCATTGTTAATTTTTCGTATTTAATAACTGCTATGAAGTCAGAATATAAGCGAGTTTTTATTTATTTTATTTTTAATAGATGGAGGATGATACATTAAAATGCCTTAAAATTGCTCTACCTGCCTAAAAGAGATATTATCATTTATTGGAATAAAATAGTAACTGTATCAGAGACTGAAATTAAAGAGGTTGTGATAAGAGACACAATGTTTCACTAATTTCTTGTTTCTTATAAGCTTTATGAGGAAGACAGCAAAGATTATGATTTGTATAGCAAGATTAAAGATATCATTTTAAAATTTTCTATCATCATACTTTTGTTCAACTTCTTCTTAAATACAAATTTCAACTTTTTGTCATAGATTTCTTTAATTCAGGACAATATTTAAAGATACACAATTTAATTATATTTTTGGTATCTAAACTAAAAACTGAAGTTTTAGTTTAATTAACTACCTAATAAATAATTTCAAATTTCTTTATTTTCTAATAAATTTATTTTGCTAATATCTTAAAATATATTATTTATTTTACTAATTTAGTTTTATTTTAAACATCTTTATTATGATTCATAAATTTAATTATTCCATTTCATTTTAAACAACAATGTTTAGTTGAGTCCAGTTAGTGCTGTTCATGTGTTTGTGAGTGTGGGTTATTGTCTGGAGTATGGGTAACTGAATAGTGGCCACAATCTCCAAAAAATGATTCTTTCTTCTAAGGTGGGTGGGGAAGCATATATGTAAAATATTTCTTCATCAAGAGCTCTTCGTACAATATCTTGTTGCTACTTCTTATTTTTTAAAAAAAGCTCTTATAAATTACTGTTAAAGACATGTTCATTATGTCTGCAAAGGCAAATTGTCGTGTATTGCACCTTCCCAAACATGCAGGTTTTCAATTATTACTTTTCCAAAGGGGAAAAAGGGACAGATAAACATAATAGACGTACTAATATCAAGAAGAGAAAGCTCTCAGAACTTCAACTCTAGAAAAAGGACTCAGATAACTGAAAAAAGCTGAGAGCAGAATTTTCAGTGGCTCTTCCTCACATTTATTTATCCAATATTTCGTGGTCTGTCTTGAAATCATTTACATACAGTAACATTGTAAGGACTGAGATTGTTTTGTGTGTGTGTGTGTGTGTGTGTGTGTGTGTGTGTGTGTGTATTTAACAATTAAAGAAGAAGAGATTGCGAATTTGAGAGAGAGAAATGGGGGGTTCAAAAGAGAAGGTAGCCAGAGAAAAAGGATGGACTGTATTTAATTTCAAAAAATTATATAATATAACATAATATAATTGTTTATAATTATGGTTGTCCTTATAATTTACATTTCTTATATAATTACAATCATGTAATAAATCTTACTTTTTCAATGATCAGTATACATTTTTGTAAATATCCCTGCAATATTAGACAATAATTTTCCTTCATGTTCCCAACATTACTCCCTGTTAATCAACAGAAAATATCAAAAAGCTTTATTTTTCAAGGATAACTTTATAGATGTAAGTTAGATGTATTGATATGAAAGTATTACTTTTGGATCTTCATGTGTACTTTCTATAAAAATTGGGTTCCTGATGAGTTACACAGAGAAAGAGTTAGAATTGGTTACTCTGTCATCATAGATTCAGAGGCTGGACTAATATTGGTATGAGCCAAGGAATGAATTTTTGCAATACTGGGCAAGATGAGTGATTATAAACTTCCTCTATGTGACATGGTGAAAGACAATAGTCACAGTAACAAACAAAATAGTTTGTTCCTATAATAGAAATAGCTGAAGAAAAAAAATTAAATTCAAAGTGAGAGAACTTCATAAAAAAGCAGAGATTCATGTTTTAGCTACTAAGTAGGTATTTTCTATTCTCAAACATAGGTTAAAATGCAACAATAAGTTTGAGGGAGGCTAACTGTACAGCAGAGATGCCTCCATGCGGTTACACACCATGAACAAAGATCAATGAAATAGTGAAAGTTGTGGATATAGAGGCAGACATATGTATGAAATATGCTGTTCTGGAATGAAGAGTTCAGCAACAAATATCCTTGCACTGCTTGGGCAAGGAACAAATCAGATGTGTGAAAGTGGGCTGAGAAACTTGGAGCAGTCTTACTGATGAGTTGGTCTAAGAAGATACCATGAATTAATAAATGTAAACACAAGCAGGAATACTTTTCACATCCTCTCATATCCTCAGTTGCAGAAAGCTTTGTCCATGGAAAAAAGAATCTCTAAACTTGACAAAGATTTTCTGCAAGCTTTTGACTGGAAGATCCCAACAGAAACATACCAATTTCCTTTGTTTGAATTAGTAGGACTACTATCCTAGACATCTGCGGATAAAGGAACCACAGCCAATCAAGCAGGATGAAGAAAACAAACACATCTGATCTTGAAAGATATTTGAGAAGGTAAGGCATATTTTATTTTATTTCTATGTTTATTTTTATTGTCATTCCCTCTTTTTCTTATTTAAATCCTCACTTCAGCTAGGATGGAGGTATACATCTTTAATTCCAGCACTTGGGAGGCAGAAGCAGGCAGATATCTGAATTCAATGAAAGCCTGATCTTCAGAAAGATTTCTAGGACAACCAGGGCTATATAGAGGAACCCTGTCTCAAAAATAAATAAATTAAATTTAAAAATAAAAAATAAATAAACCACTCTATAATTAACTACTTATTAAAACCCATTGCTCTAAGAAGCTATAAACTACATTTTCCCTAATCAGTGCATAATTTTCAGCTTATCTAAACATTTTCAAAGGTAAAAAATGATCTGTGAAAGCATATTTCTGGTAACTTGGCCCTGGGATTATGGAAATATCACTGTTTCTGTCACCCAGTTGATTCCATTCCCGGGTAGTAGTGGGAATCATAAACCAAAATGAATATAACTCTCTAGGAAGATTCATTTAAAACAAACAAGAAAGGGGGAAAAGGAAAGTTAAAGACTGAAGAAAACATCAACTCTGACTCATGAGCAAACAACATAAAGATTCACCCAAATCCAAATGAGAAAATAAGACATCACTACATCCTCTCAAGTTCTCATCTTCCTTACTACAAACCAAACCTGAGGAAATTAGAGATATTCTAAAAAGGATTACAAATCCTACTTTTAAAATGGAACAATGAAGACAGAGAGAATTCAACTAAATATGAACCAAATAAGCAAATTCATTTAGGAACTAGGCAAGAAATTGTGAAAGATGAAAAAAAAATCTTTGAGACTTTCTAGAGCAAATTTTAAAAAATGAATTAAATATTTAAAAATAAAATTAAGACCCTAAAAAGAACCAAACAGGAGTTTAAGGAATGACAGATTCAAGCAATCCAAACAAACTGTAGAAGGCATCAGCAATAAGATAAGACTAAGTTCAAAAGTGAGCATCAAGAATGAAGGGTGAATTTGAGACAATAATAAATATATTCATTCAGTCACATATGAAGAAAAGACACTAACAAGCATTTCAGGGACATGAAGATCCATAGAGAAGAAAGAATAGAGATAAAATTGCATTCACAATGTATTTAGTTATACAAGAAAATTTGAGCAAAATCTTAATAGTAGCCTCATACAAGTAGCCAAAAGGCAAAATAAATAAATAAAATTCTATGTGGATAATAAAAGATTTATTTATACATTGTTTCCAGAAAATAATCTCCTTTGTCAAAGACATTAAGAACCCCACAGGGGAAGTATAGAAGTCCAATGCATATCACTAAAGGGAAAATATCAAGAATATAGAATAATATTTAATATTTATATACCAAGTATTGAGGTTCACAATTTTTAAACAAATATTAAAACTATAAAATCACTGATGTGTCAGGAAACAAAGCAGTACATAATTTGACTATCATACTCTCATCAGCTAGGAAAAAAAATCTTTATTAAAATATTAGAGAGATTTCATTTAAAGAACAAGACAAAACATCCCAGATTTCTAGAAAAGTAACAGAAGATAAACTCAAGTGGAACAGATGACAATAAGCAATATAGATTAGGAATTTAATGAAGGGATAGTGACTAAAGGAACAATATGTATAAACAAACAAAAGATGCTTTGGGATTTTGAAAAGATGAGGGAAAAAACTATTTAAACTAAACAAAATTAAAAGATAAAAATCACCACAAATTAATAAAATTATAGACAAAAGAGGGTTGCTACAAATTCCAATGAAATTCATCATAATGTTAAGGCATATTTTTGAATTAAAAACACCTACAAAATCCACCAATATTAAATCAAAAAAACGTTAAAAAAATATTTGGACCCATTACCAGGAAAGAGACTGAAGAAGTAATTTAAAAACCTCTCCACAAAAACAGCCTTGAGTCAGAGGCTTCATTGCTTAATTCTACCAAACTTTTTATTTTTTATTTTTATTTTTTTAAATTTATTTTTTATTTCTTCAAGTTACATCTCAATCACAATCCCCTCCCTACACCCCTCTCCAGTCCCACCCTTCCACCCTCCTCCTCCTCAACCCCCCCATCCTCTTACCTTCTTTTTTTTTTTTTTTTTTTTTTTTTT
>CAJQZJ010032395.1:2929291-3046636 GCA_907164525.1 Lophiomys imhausi | reverse complement strand
AGAAAACATCTTTGAATGCCATATTCTGCAGATCTCTTGAGGTTTTTAAAGATGCCCTATCTATCTCTTATATTTAGATAAGCAAATATTGCTTGTCTCTTAGCAACTTGATTTCTGAGTAGCTTAGAAAATAACTGTGATAGACTGTCATAGTAACTAACAAAATGACACGTTTTCATGACTATTAGTTTCTGTTTCTTAATTATCCTAAACAGTTTATGTCGGTTGGTAGCGAGAGGTCAAAACTTGATATTTCATTTTTAAGTATTAATACAAAAAATACCTTTAAGAAGCGTTACCCTTAATTTTGTATCAATATACAAAGATCAATACCAATGTGGCCAAATATAATCTTAATTTTGTATCAATATACAAAGATCAGTACCGATGTAGCCCAATACAATCTTAATTTTACATTAATATACTAGGGTCAATACCATTGTGGCCAAATATAATCTTAATTTTATATCAATATACAAAGATCAATACCGATGTAGCCCTATACAATCTTAAATTTGCATTAATATACAATGATCAATACCAATTTAGCCAAATATAATATTAATTTTGTATCAGTATACAAAGGTATAAAGCTATATTCAATAATCTGTCCTTTTTTCTTGTTCTTTCCTATACTATGTCTATGTCCCATTTTTCTCAAGTCTGTTCACTCCTATATAGGAGAGAAAGGAGGATACAGAAAAGAAAAAGAGAGAAGTCCCTGGGTCTAACCTCCAAAACCCATTTAACAAGACCATTTAACAGCTTGTAGTCTTTTCCCCTAAATAACAAAATTTTCTATTATCTATCAAATAACCAAAGGGGGAGAACACCCTCCCCACCTTCTGGGGATGAGACGTTGTTCTCTTAAAATGACTTCCTGCTGATTTGGGACGTAGTAAACCTGTTTGGGGCCCAAATAAGAATGGAAAAATGGTTAAAAATGTTAATAGAATCATTTGATGTTCAGTCCCTTTGTGCTCAGCTATTTAGATGTCCTACGAAGTTCATAGACAGAAGCTGATCTTCAGAACTTTACTGAAGATCTGGCTGGAGTAGTCTGTGGAGCTAAACGATCTTAGCGATTTTGAGTTGTTGTGGTTATAGACTTTTGAGGAAACTGCTATTGAAGAAGTCTGCAAGGCTGGATCATCTGGGCCACTCGTCTTCTTTGGAGTATGATCTGTTTTCTGCTGAGGTTTCCATTGTCCAGTTGTCCCTGGATTACTTGAATGGATGCTTTAAATCTCCTGGAAAGATAAGAACAGAGCCCTGCCCTAATCCTAACTCTGGGACAATTACCTTTTTTTGAGGGGGTCAGGTAATATTTTTCCTGGAGCAAATTTGGTTTTTTTGATAATATATAAAGTATTACCTTTCAATCCGGATTAAAGAAGAAATTATTTTGATATTTTGGAGCTAAACAAACCTTTAGTGTATATATTTTGCGATCTCAAAGGACTATTTGTTTGAATTGCAGCCTGCCTTTTGTAAGTAGGTTTTAAACTTAAATCTTTCCAAATCCTATGTGCCTGTCTCTGCATTCTAAATTTTGGGATCAAAGACATGTGGTTTCCAACTGATGGGATTAAAGATGTGCTCCTCCACTCCTGGATCAAAGTTTTTCTCTGTTTAGAGCTTGTTTTGTATCAGGTGGCCTTGAGCTCTGAGATCTGCCTGTTTCTGTCTCTAGTGTGTTGGGATTAAGGGTGTATTCTTCCCCAATGATGTGACTAAGGGTGTGTACCATCACCACCCTGTTTCTTGTAACTCTAGAATTTATAAGACAACTAACTCTATAGTGATCCTCCTGTCTCTGCTGGAGGTAAAGGCATAGGCTAACACCATGCATTATATTACCTTAGCTCTAAGTTTTTTCAACTCTTGGAGGTTTGTAAAACCAGGTTGAACAGCTGTCACCTTTAATTTATTTACAGTGTTTTAAACCTGTTACCTTCTTTTTAATGCCAAACCATGGAAATAGCCTATACCTCTACAAAAAAAACCAAAAAACAAAAAAAAAAACTTTTAAGCTGATATCAAGTTTGTGTAATCTCTGTAGCCACCTGCAGTCTAACATTCTAATCTGAAATTAAGGCCATTTTCTTTTCATGCCAGTAAGGTAAATTATAGTTTGAAAATTTTATATTGTACTTTTATTATATTTTTAAGCTTATTAATTCTTTTCTTAAAAAAGTATTATTTATTTCTAGAACATAGTTTCCTCCCTCCTCCCCTCTTGGCCCCTCCCTTCATCTCTCCTTCCCTCCCTCTCTCCTTCCCTCCCTCCCTCCCTCCCTCCCTCCCTCCCTTCCTCCCTCCCTTCCTCCTTGTTCCTCTACTTGGTACTCTCCTTCTCCTCAGATGAGGTGGGTCCTCACATATCATATTCCCTCAGATCTTGCGTCATGTGAGGCCCAAGAGCTTACACTCCTACTGGAGCTTGATAAGGCACATCATCTAGGGTGTAGGGTTCCACTAACCTGCAGCAGATTCCATGACTCATTGGTGGGTAGAATTTTTCCTAGGATAGATATGCTAGGTTCCTGTCTATTTGGGTGTGTGGGTTGTAGGATAGTTATCCTCTGATGTATGGTTAATATCCATTTGTAAGGGAATACATACCATGTTTATCTTTCTGGGACTGCGTCAGCTCAC
Source organism: Lophiomys imhausi (assembly GCA_907164525.1). Classification (NCBI taxonomy): domain Eukaryota; kingdom Metazoa; phylum Chordata; class Mammalia; order Rodentia; family Muridae; genus Lophiomys; species Lophiomys imhausi. The sequence continues at coordinate 3,043,978 of CAJQZJ010032395.1, read as the reverse complement.
TTAGAATGAGCTTTTCTAGTTCCATCCATTTGGTTTTGAATTGCATGATTTTCTCATTTCTGATAGCTGTGTAGTATTCCATTGTGTATATGTACCACAGTTTTTTTATCCATTCTTCAGTTGATGGACATCTGGGTTGTTTCCAGTTTCTGGCTATTACAAATAGAGCTGCTATGAACATTATTGAGGCAATGTCCTTTTGGTTTCGTTTCAGATGTTTTGGATATATGCCCAAGAGGGGTATGGCTGGGTCTTGAGGTAGATTTATTCCCAATTTTCTAAGATATCTCCAGATTGATTTCCAAAGTGGTTGCACAAGTTTGCAGTCCCACCAGCAATGGGGGAGTGTTCCCCTTTCTCCACATCCTCACCAGCATGTGCTATCATTTGAGTTTTTGATCTTAGCCATTCTGACAGGTGTGAGATGGAATCTCAGAGTTGTTTTAAGTTGCATTTCCCTGATAACCAAAGATGTTGAACATTTCCTCAAATGCCTCTCAGCCTTTAGAGATTCCTCTTCTGTGAATTCTTGGTTTAGCTCTGTACCCCATTTATTGATGGGGTTATTTGATTTTTTGGTGTTAAATTTCTTCAGTTCTTTATATATTTTGGATATTAGCCCTCTGTCAGATGTTGGGTTGGTGAAGATCCTTTCCCCCTCTGTAGGCTGCTGTTTTGACAGTGTCCTTTGCCTTACAGAAGCTTTTCAATTTTATAAGGTCCCATTTATTGATTGTTTGTTTTAGTGCCTGAGCTATTGGTGTTCTATTCAGGAAGTTGCTACCAGTGCCAATGATTTCAAGGCTTTTTCCCACTTTCTCTTCTATTAATGTTAGTGTGTCTGGATTTATGTTGAGGTCCTTGATCCACTTAGACTTAAGTTTTGTACAGGGTGATAAGTATGGATCTATTTGCATTCTTCTACATGTTGACATCCAGTTAGACCAGCACCATTTATTGAAGATGCTTTCCTTTTTCCACTGTATGTTTTTGGCTTCTTTATCAAAAATTAGGTGACCATAGATGTGTGGGTTTATTTCTGGGTCTTCAATTCGATTCCATTGGTCAACTGGTCTGTTTCTAAAGCAGTACCATGCTGTTTTTATTACTATTGCCCTGTAGTACAGCTTGAAATCTGGGATGGTGATACCTCCAGATGTTCTGTTATTGTACATGATTGATTTAGCTATTCTGGGTCTTTTGTTATTCCATATGAAGTTGAGAATTGTTTTTTCCAGATCTGTAAAAAATTGAATTGGTATTTGGATAGGAATTGCATTGAATCTGTATATTGCTTTTGGTAAGATTGCCATTTTTATTATGTTGATCCTACCTATCCATGAACAAGGGAGATCTTTCCATCTCCTGATATCTTCTTCAATTTCTTTCTTCAGGGTCTTGAAGTTCTTATCATACAGGTCTTTCACTTGCTTGGTTAGAGTTACCCCAAGGTATTTTATATTACTTGTGGCTATTGTGAAGGGTGTTGATTCCCTTATTTCTTTCTCAGCCCATTTATCTTTTGTGTAAAGAAGGGCTACTGATTTTTTTGAATTGATTTTGTATCCGGCCACCTTCCTGAAGGAGTTTATCAGCTGTAGAAGTTCTCTAGTGGAATTTTTGGGGTCACTTATGTATACTATCATATCATCTGCAAATAGGGATACTTTGACTTCTTCCTTTCCAATTTGTATCCCCTTGATCTCTTTTAGTTGTCTTATTGCTCTAGCTAAAACTTCAAGTACTATGTTGAAGAGATATGGAGAGAGTGGGCAGCCTTGCCTTGTCCCTGATTTTAGAGGAAATGCTTTAAGTTTCTCTCCATTTAGTTTGATGTTGGCTATTGGCTTGCTGTAAATTGCTTTTATTATTTTTAAGTATGGTCCTTGTATGCCTGATCTCTCTAAGACTTTTATCATGAAAGGGTGCTGTATTTTGTCAAAAGCTTTTTCAGCATCCAATGAGATGATCATGTGGTTCTTTTCTTTCAGCTTGTTTATGTGATGGATTACATTGATGGATTTTCTAATGTTGAACCACCCCTGCATCCCTGGGATGAAGCCTACTTGATCATGGTGTATGATACTTTTGATGTGATCTTGGATCCGGTTTGCAAGGATTTTATTAAGTATCTTTGCATCCATGTTCATAAGGGAAATTGGTCTGAAATTTTCTTTCTCCGTTGGGTCTTTGTGAGGTTTAGGTATCAGGGTAACTGTGGCCTCTTAGAATGTGTTTTGCAGTATTCCTTCTGTTTCTATATTGTGGAAGAGTTTGAAGAATATTGGTGTTAGCTCTTCTTTGAATGTCTGGTAGAATTCTGTGCTGAAACCATCTGGGCCTGGGCTTTTTTTGGTTGGAAGACGTCTAATGACTTCTTCTATTTCCTTAAGGGTTATAGGACTATTTAATTTGTTTACCTGATCTTGATTTAACCTTGGTAAGTGGAATCTATCAAGAAAATTGTCCATTTCATTTAGATTTTCCAATTTTGTGGAGTACAAGTTTTTGAAGTAGGACCTAACAATTCTTTGGATTTCCTCAATGTCTGTTGTTATTTCCCCCTTTTCATTTCTGATTTTGTTGATTTGGGTATTTTCCCTCTGCCTTTTAGTTAGTTTAGCTAAGGGTTTGTCTATTTTGTTGATTTTCTCAAAGAACCAGCTCTTGGTTTTGTCGATTCTTTGTATTGTTCTTTTTGTTTCTAAGTTGTTGATTTCAGGCCTGAGTTTGATAATTTCCTCTTGTCTGCTCCTCTTGGGAGTGTTTGCTTCTTTTTGTTCTAGCTCTTTCAGGTGTTCTTTTAGGTGGCTAGTATAGGAATTCTCCAGTTTCTTTTTGAAGGCACTTAGAGCTATAAACTTTCCTCTTAGCACTGCTTTCAATGTGTCCCATAAGTTTGGGTATGTTGTGCCTTCATTTTCATTGAGTTCTAAGAAGACTTTAATTTCTTTTTTTATTTCTTCCCTGACCCAGAGGTCATTGAGGAGAGAGTTGTTCAGTTTCCATGTTTTTGCAAGCACTCTGTTGTTTTTGTTACTGTTGAAGCCTAGCTTTATTCCATGATGGTCTGATAAGTTACAAGGAGTGATTTCAATTTTCCTGTATCTGTTGAGGCTTGCTTTGTGACCGACTATATGGTCGATTTTGGAGAAGGTTCCGTGAGGTGCCGAGAAGAAAGTGTATTCTTTTGTTTTGGGGTGAAATGTTCTGTAGATATCAATTAGGTCCATTTGATTCATGACATCTGTGAGGTTCATTATTTCTCTGTTTGGTTTCTGCATTGTTGATCTGTCCAGTGGTGAGAGTGGTGTGTTGAAGTGTCCCACTATTAATGTGTGAGGTTCAATGTGGGATTTGAGCTTCAGTAGTGTTTCTTTAATGAATGTGGGTGGTCTTACATTTGGAGCATAGATGTTTAGTATTGAAATTTCATCTTGGTGGATTTTTCCTTAGATGAGTATATAGTGTCCTTCCCCATCTCTTTTGATTAATGTTGGTTGAAAATCCAATTTGCTGCATACTAGAATTGCTACTCCAGCTTTTTTCTTGGGTCCATTTGCTTGGTATATCTTTTTCCAGCCCTTTACTTGGAGATAATGTCTATCTTTTTTGCTGAGGTGTGTTTCTTGTAAACAGCAGAATGTGGGATTCTGTTTTCGCACCCATTCTGCTAGCCTGTGCCTTTTTATTGGGGAATTGAGTCCATTGATGTTGAGAGATATTAATGACCAGTGATTGTTACTTCCTGTCATCTTGATGTTGGTAGAAATAGTGTGTGAGTGAGCTTCTTTCCTTTTGTTTTTGCTGCAGGCATGCTATTTGCTTCCTGTGCTTTCTTGTGTGTAGTTAACCTCTTTGGGTTGAAGTTTTCCTTCTAACATCTTCTGTAGAGCTGGATTTGTGTATAGATATTGTTTGAATTTAGCTTTGTCATGGAATATCTTGTTTTCTCCATTTATGTTGATTGACAATTTTGCAGGGAATAGTAGTCTGGCCTGGCATTTGTGGTTTTTTAGGGTCTGCAAGATGTCTGTCCAGGCCCTTCTGGCTTTTAGAGTCTCTGAAGAAAAGTCAGGTGTGATTCTGATAGGTTTGCCATTATATGTTACTTGACCCTTTTCCCTAGCAGCTTTTAAAATTCTTTCTTTGTTCTGTACATTTAGTGTTTTGATTATTATGTGGCGGGAAGATTTTCTTTTCTGGTCTAATCTATTTGGGGTTCTGTAAGCTTCTTGTACAGTTATAGGCATCTGTTTTTTTAGATTTGGGAAATTCTCTTCAATGATTTTGTTGAAGATATTTTCTGGTCCATGGAGGTGGGACTCTTCTCTTTCTTCTATTCCTATTATTCTGAGATTCCGTCTTTTCATTGTGTCCTTGATTTCCTGAAGGTTTTGTGTCAGGACTTTTTTAGATTTGACATTTTCTTTGACAGATGTATCCATTTCTTCAATTTTATCCTCTGAGCCTGAAATTCTTTCTTCCATCTCTTGTATTCTGTTGGTGATGCTAGTGTCTGTAGTTCCGATTCTTTTCTTAAGGTTTTCCAGTTCTATGGATGTCTCAGATTGGATTTTCTTCATTGCTTCAACTTCCCTTTTCAGGTCTTCCATTCCTTTAAGTGCTTTATTCATTTCTATCACCTCCTTTGCAGTACTTTGTTGTTGCTCTCTGAGTTATTTGATTTCCTCCCTTAGGCCTTCTATTATTAATATAAGCGTAGGATTAAGGTCATTTTCCTTTGCTTCAATTGGGTTCAGCTGTCCAGAGTTGTCTGTAGCATTATTGCTAGGATCTGGAGACATCCTATTGTTTTGGTTTTTTTTTTTTACCATGTTCTTGCGCTGACCTTTTGTCATCAGATGGACCCAGGTGTTATCTGTTTGTTTCTTTTGTTACCTGACCTTGTTGCTCAGGAAAACTCCCTGCCCTGGGGGTTGGCTGATCCTGAGATCCTGGTGTTTACCTCCAGATGGCAGGCAGATTCCTGTAATAGACTGACTGGCTCTCGGAGAGGAGGGTGGCTGCTGCTCTCCTCAACTGCTTGTGACCCAATTGGACCAGTATAGAGGGGATTGGAGTGGGGAGAGGGCTAGCCTCTGAGGACCTGGGAGCTGACAGGTCTCCTCAGAAAGGAAGGTAGAGCTGTGGTTGGGTCTGTGTTCTCCTCTCACTGACCCAGTCGTTCTGGCTCCCCAGCTGGGCTGACTGTGCAGGCAGGGAGCTCCACCCACAACAGATGCCGGCCTCAGTGCGCCTGTTGCTGACTGCCTCAGATGCTTGGGTGCTAGGGTGAGTGACCCACCTGCCCCAGTATTTGTGGAGAACACACTGTCCCGGGCTCTGTTTGCAGGCAGTCTTGGCTCCTAATTGCTTTGCTGTGACTGGGTTAGGTCTCTGCCTCTCCGCTACAGTGCACACTGTGCCACCATGTTGGAAACTCCGGAAAAAAATAATCTCACTTACCTTTGCTCTTGTGGTGCGGCTCGAGTGCAGGCTGGATATCAGGCAGACAGGCGGGGCCTCTGGTCTGTGGCTGGAGCCGTGGGCTGGATCTGCTCCTGGGCTAGATCTCTAGCCAGAGCTCCTCTCCAGACCGGTGACAGAGCTGGCTGATCTCAGGGTTGTGTTCCTGGGAACTGCGTGGGCTCTTTTACCTGGTGACCGGTCTCAATGTTCGCTGTGGGCATTCAGACACCGTCTGTGTTTCACTGTAGGCTAGGGGACCTCACATTCACTCCACAATGACTAATCTCATTCACCTACTACTCAGATGCACTACTCTATGGTCGGCGCCATCTTGGATCTTCTGGAGGCTAATATTTTAATTTCTACTTAGAGTTCTGGTGTCCCTCTTGATTTCTAAATATTTTCTTCTACTAGAATACCTATAAGCTGTGATTCAGGCATCGTTAAAATAATTTTAGAAACTCCACCCAGCAGAGAATCAAAACAGATGCTAAAATACACAGCCAAACATTAGGTGGAGCTCTGGGAGTGGTGAATAAGAGAGGAAGGAGGAATAGAGAGACCTGGCAGGACAAGAACACCAATGAAAATCAACAGATTCAAACAATCTAGGTGACTACACAGACTGAAACACTAACCAAAACAGAGAAAAAAGTACATATAGATCAGACCTAGTCACCCCTATGCATATATAGATGAGAGGCAACTTGACCTTCATACAGATTCCTTAGCAAGTGGTAGAAGGGGCAGTGTCTGTCATGGACTACCGTGTCGGGTAGTGGAACACCTCACCCTAGCTGGCCTTACATGTTCGGCACCAACAAAAAAGGAAACTCTTAGCTTTCATATGACTGATGAACTGAGGATGTTTAGTAGGGACCCCTGAGCCCAAAGAGAAGGAGAGGAGAAAGAGGAGAAAGAGGGTAGGAAGGGTAGACCAAGAGAGGTGGATGGATGGGGCTGTGATAGAGGTGTAACTTGAATAAATAAATAAATATTAAAAATATAATTTTAATTTAAAAACTTTGCTTACAAATATCAATTTCTGCAGAGTGAACAATTAGATGTTTTGAGAGAACACAATTTAGTTATATCAGTGATGCTAGGAAAATATATGTGACAAATGGAACAGATTTTAAAAGTTTCTTTATAATTTTTTGTTTTATTATCATTTGAAAATAAAAATAATTTGATATAAAAATATCCATTTTGTTTGAATGACAGTTTCTTTTGCCTTACAAAAGATTTTCAGTTTCATAAGGTCCCATTTATTGATTATTAATCTTAGGTCCTGAGCTGTTGGTGTTCTGTTCAGGAAGTTGTAACCTGTGCCAATGATTTCGAGGGTTTCTCCCACTTTCTCTTCTAGTAGATTTAGTGTGAACAGGCTTACGTTAAGGTCTTTGATCCACGTGGACTTAAGTTTTGTACAAAGTGATAAGTATGGGTCTATTTGCATATTTTTACATGCTGACGTCCAGTTGGACCAGCAACATTTCTTGAAGATGCAGTCCTTTTTCCATTGTATGATTTTGGATTCTTTGTCAAAGATTAGGTGACCATAGGTGGGTGGGTCTATTTCTGGGTCTTCAATTCAATTCCATTGATGCCCTGGTCTGTTTCTATACCAGTACTATGCTGTTTTTATTACTACTTCTCTGTAGTACAGCTTGAAATCTGGGATGGTGATACCTCCAGATGTTTTCTTACTATTCAGGATTGATTTAGCTATTCTGGCTTTTTTGTTGTTCCATATGAAGTTGAGAATTGCTTTTTCCAGGTCTATAAAGAATTGTGTTGTTATTTTGATAGGAATTGCATTGAATCAGTATATTGTTTTTGGTAGGATGGCCATTTTTATTATGTTGATCCTACCTATCCATGAGCATGGGAAATCTTTAAATCTTCTGATGGCCTCTTCAATTTCTTTCTTCAGGGGCTTGAAGTTCTTGTTGTACAGGTCCTTTACTTGTTTGGTTGGAGTTTTCCCAGGTATGTTATATTGGATGTGGCTATTGTGAAGGGGGTTGTTTCCCTTATTTTTTTCTCAGCCCATTTGTTTGTTGTATAGAGGAGGGCTTCTGATTTTTTTGAATTAATTTTGTATCCTGCCACCTTGCTGAAGGTGTTTCAATAAATGGGATCTCATGAAACTGAAAAGCTTCTGTAAGGTAAAAGACATGGTCATTCGAACATTACAGCAGCCTACAGACTGGGAGAAAATTTTCACCAAACCCACATCTGACAGAGGGCTAATATCCAAAATCTACAAAGAACTCAAGAAATTAAACGACAAGAAACCAAATAATCCAATCAAAAAATGGGGGATGGAGCTAAATAGAGAATTCACAAAGGAGGAATCCCTAATGGCTGAGAGACACCTGAAGAAATGCTCAACATCCTTAATCATCAGAAAAATGCAACTCAAGACGACTATGAGATTCCATCTCACACCTGTCAGAATGGCTAACATCAAAAGCTCAAATGACAGCACATGCTGGCGAGGGTGTGGAGAAAAGGGAACCCTCTTCCAATGCTGGTGGGAGTGCAGGCTTGTGCAACCACTATGGAGGTCAGTATGGTGATAACTTAGAAATGTTGGAATAGCTTTGCCTCAGGACCCAGCCATACCACATCTGGGTATACATACAAATGACTCCTCACGGAATCATAAGGAATTCTCCTCATCTATGTTCATAGCAGCCTTATTTGTAATAGCTAGAAACTGGAAACAACCCAGATGCCCCTCAACTGAAGAATGGATTAAAAAACTGTGGTACATCTATAAAATGGAATATTACTCAGCTATCAGAAACAATGAAATCATGCAATTTGCAGCCAAATGGATGGAACTAGAGAAGCTCATCCTGAGTGAGCTAAACCAGACTCAGAAGGATGCACATGGCATCTATTCACTTATAGTAGGATTTTAGCTATACAGTACAGGATATCTGTACTACAACCAACACACCAAAGGGAACATGGACATAGATTTTTTTCTTTCATTTTTTTGTTGTTGTTAGTTTTTGTTGGTTTGTTTGTTTGTTGGTCTGTTTTTTAGTTTTCCCTCCCCAGCAATGAGACACTTTTCACTGGTGGTACTGCCTTGTAGGCCCACAGTGTATGAAAAGGCTCTTGGCCCTCATATCATGTCTGAACTGGGGCGAGGGACTGTTATGTGGGGTCACTCCACTCCAGAGGAGCAAGATGGAAGGGTTAGGTGGTAGAGGATGGGAGGGTGGGGCTTGGAAGGAGGGAAAGAGGACAATATGATGGAGATGTAACCTGAAGCAACCAGTAAGTAAATTTATTAAATAAAAAAAGCAGGTAACAGGTTTAAAACACTGTAAATAAATTAAAGGTTACAGCTGTTCAACCTGGTTTTATACACCACCAAGAGTCGAAAAACTTAGAGCTAAGGTAAAGTACATGAAATGCGTGGGGTTAGCCCATACCTTTAACTTTAGCAGAGACAGGAGGAGCACTATAGATTTAATTGTCTTATAAATTCTAGAGTTACAAGGAACAGGGTGGTGACGGTTCATACCCTTAATCCCATCATTTGAGAAGAATGCACTGTTAATCCCAACACACTAGAGACAGAAACAGGCAGATACCAGAGATCAAGGTCAGCCTGATACAAAACAAGCTCTACATAGGGAAAAACTTTGATCCAGGGGTGGGGGAGCACATCTTTAATCCCTTCAGTTGGGAACCACAGGTTTTGATCCCAACACTTAGTATGCAGAGACAGGCATATAGGATTTGGAAGGCTCTAAGTTTAAATGCTACATACAAAAGGCATGCTCAATGTAAACAAATTGTCCTTTGAGATCTCAAAATATATACACTAAAGGTTTGTTTAGCTCCAAAAAACAAAATAATTTCTTCTTTAATCCAGATTGAAAGATAGTACCTTATATATTGTCAAAAGACCAAATTTGCTCAAGGAAAAATATTACCTGACCCCTCCCACCAAAAAAAAGGTAATTGCCCCAGAGTTAGGATTAGGGCAGGGCTCTGTTCTTATCTTTCCAAGAGACTTAAAACATCCATTCAAGGAATCCAGGGACAACTGGACAAGGGAAACCTCAGCAGAAAACAGATCAGACACCGAAGAAGACGAGCGGCCCAGACGATTCAGCCTTGCAGACTCCCTCAAGAGCTGTTTCCTCAAAAGTCTACAACCACATCTCAAAATCACTAAGATCATTCAGCTCCACAGACTGCTCCAGTCAGAACTTCAGTAAAGGCCTGAAGATCAGCTTCTGTCTACAAACTTCATAGGACATCTAATTAGCTGAGCACAAAAGGACTGAACATCAAATTATTCTATTAACATTTTAAACCATTTTCCATCCCTATTTGGGCCCCAAACAGATTTACTACATCCCAAATCAGCAGGAAGTCATTTATGAGAGCGACGTCCCAGGCCCAGAAGGTGGGGAGGGTGTTCCCCCCCCTTTGGTTATTTGATGGATAACAGAAAATTTTTTCATTTAGGGGAAGAGACTACAAGCTGTTAAATGGTCTTATTAAATGGGTTTTGGAGGTTAGACCTAGGGACTTCTCTCTTTTTCTTTTCTGTATCCTTCTTTCTCTCCTATGTAGGAGTGAATAGACTTGAGATAAAATGGGACATAGACATAGTATAGGAAAGATCAAGAAAAAAGGATAGATTATTGAATATTCCCTTATAACTTTGTATATTGATAAAAAATTAATACTATATTAGGCTAAATTGGTATTGATCATTGTATATTAATGCAAAATTAAGATTGTATTGGACTACATCAGTACTGATCTTAGTATATGGATAAAAAATTCAGAGTATATTTGGCCACATTGGTATTGATCTTTGTATATTGTTACAAAATTAAGGGTAGCACTTCTTAAAGGTATTGTACCTAGTAATGCTTAAAAAGGAAATGTGAAGTTTTGGCCTTTTGCTACCAATCATCATAAACTGTTTAGGATAATTAAGAAATACAAATTAACAGTCATGCAAGCGTGTCATTTTGTTAGTTACTATGACAGTCTATCACAGTTATTTTCTAAGCTACCCAGAAATCACGTTGTTAAGAGACAGCTACATTTGCTTTTCTAAACATAAGAGATAGATAGGGTGTCTTCAAAAACCCCAAGAGATCTGCAGAGTATGGCATTCAAAGATGTTTTCTTAAATTAAGAATTTTTTGATATCGAGACATGCCAGCTCCTGACAGTATCCCCTATTCCACTCCAAGTAAAAGATGAGTATCGAAAAATCTCCAGTGTGAGATGGTTGAATTAGTGGCAAGCCTATCTCTTGGCAAAAAAAAACAACAACAAAAAAAAAAAAAACAAAAAAAACAAAAAACCTTGCTTCAACTGTAGACAGACTGCTGTCCAAAAAGGACAAAACTTGGAAGCAAGTAAGTCGACAGCCTAGCTCTACCAAGACAGGGTAGGTAAGTCCTTCATAGTTCCTGCTCTACAATCAATGTCTGTCAGAGAAACAGGGCCAAACAGCTGACATTGATGCTGTAATGTATGGAGAGAAAATGGGAACTGTTGAGGCAGCCATGGGTATGTCATTTCTTAGTTTTGGAAGCTGCGGTCCCTGCACTTCCTATGTAATCAGATATATTTATCCCTCTCAGGTCTCTGAGTTGGTTGAAGAATAGATAGCTAGAGTCTCATAGTTAAATTTTGAGTTGTTTAGGAATCTAGAGGGCATTCTATATCTAAGAAGATGTTTCTAAAATTGTGATGCAAGTTATGAAAGCTGAGTTAAATAGAGAACTTTAAACTCATGGAGATAGTTAGATAGTATAATGTTAAAGTCAGGTGCCAAATACATATGGACAGGACATTGAGAATGTATGCTAAGCCATATAACTCTCAGAATTGTGGCCTATTTATTTCAGTTTTTTCATAATGTATTTATTGTTATAAGAGAAAGAACCATTTGTTGGACTGAAAAAAAGAATTATGCATTCTGGGGGAAGGGTGAGAGGGTAGGAGGGTGGGGCTGGAACGGGGGGAGGGAGAGGGCTGTGATGGAGATGTAACTTAAAGTAATAAATAAACATTAAAAAAATCAATTTAAACATGTTAAAACAAAGGGGCTAAAAACTATGGTACACAATACACAATGGAATATTACTCAGCCTCAGTAACAATGAAACTATGCAATTTGCAGCCAAATGGATGGAACTAGAAGAGCTCATTTGGAGTGAGCTAATACGGACTCAGAAGGATGCACATGGCATCTATTCACTTATAGTCAGATTTTAGCCATATAGTACAGGATAACTATACTACAACCAATGTACCAAAGGGAACATGGATGTAGACTTTGTTTGTTTGTTTTCTCTCCCTGTCATTGAGACACTGTTCCCTGGTGGTACTTCCTTATAGGCCTCCAGTGTATGAAGAGCATCTTGGCCCATATATGACTGCTCAACTTAGGCAGGGGACTGTTATGTGGGGACACACCGATCCAGAAGAGTGGAATGGAAGTGTTAGGGGGTAGAGGGAGGGAGGGCAGGACTGGGAATGGTGGAAAGAGTACAGTATGATGGAGATGTAACCTGAAGCAATAAATAAATAAATAAATAAATAAATGAAAATGTCCATTTGTTTGATTATTGAACTATGATCTATGTTTTTTAGGATGTTATATTTATGAGTTAATTTTCCCCCAGAAAAAAATGTGATCAGATTTGATTAATCCTAAATCATTCACTGTTTCAGAAGCACTAGGTCACTAACTGAAAGTCTCAGTGCCAGGGGTGAGATATCTTCATTTAAATTGTTGGCTAAGGAGACTCAATTGGCCCAGAACATATGATAACTAAACTAAACTAAACTGTAGCTAAAGACAGAGAGCAGGTGCTCTATCATCAAGGCATGGAGAAAACAAGCTGCAACTGAGCCTCCAGCTATTTCATATGTTTAGGTTTTAAAATACAGGTGTGATATGGAAGCTGTTGCTTGAAAGTTGTGATCAACAGTTTTACTCAGTTATGTATAATAGATGACACTTTACTAATTACTCAGGCAAGATATCCCACTGCTGCTGTAGAGGTGTATAGGGTAGACTAGGGTAACCAAAAATTTCTGAGTGTATATGTGACCAGATCTTCAATAAAGAATTAGTTCTGGCCTTACAGAAGCGTTTCAGTTTCAAGAGGTCCCATTTATTGATTGTTGGTCTTAGAACCTGAGATATTGGTGTTCTGTTCAGGAAGTTGACATCTGTGCCAATGAGTTGGAGGCTTTTCCCCACTTTCCCTTCTATTAGATTTAGTGTGTCTGGCTGTATGTTAAGGTCTTTGATCCACTTAAGTTTTGTGCAAGGTGATATGTATCGTTCTCTTTGCATTACATGTTGACATCCAGTTAGACCAGCACCATTTGTTTAAAATGCTATCCTTTTTCCATTGTATGGTTTTGGTTTTGGCTTCTTTGTCAAAAATTAAGTAACCATAGTTGTGTGGGTTCATTTCTAGGTCTTCAATTCAATTCCATTGATCAACTTGATCTGTTTCTATACCAGTGTCATTCAAACAAAATGACAACCAACAGATTGGAAAAAAGATTTTTACCAACCCCACATCCAACAAAGAATTCAATAAAACAAATTCTAAGAAACCAAGTAATCCAGTCAAAAAATGAGGAACAGAGATAAACCAAGAATTCACAAAGGAGGAATCTCTAATGGCCATGAACACTTGAAGAAATGTTCAACCTCCTTAATCATCAGAGAAATGCAACTCAAGAAGACTCTGAGATTCCATCTCACACGTGTCAGAACGGCTAAGATCAAAAAATCAAATGACAGCAAATGCTGGCAAGGTTTTGGAGAAAGAACATTCCTCCATTGCTGGTGGGAGTGAAAACTTGTACAACCAATATGGAAATCAGTCTGGCGATAACTTAGAAATCTTAGAATAGCTCTACCTCAAGACCCCGCCATACCACTTCTGGGTATACATCCAAATGACTCCTCACCAAACCACAAGGGCATCTCCTCATCTATGTTCATAGAAGATTTATTTGTAATAGCTAGAAACTGGAAACAACCCAGATGTCCCTCAAATGATGAATGGATAAAAAAAAAAACCTGTGGTACATTTACATAATGGAATACTACACAGCTAACAGAAACAAGGAAATCATGCAATTTTCACCCAAATAGATGGAAATAGAAAAGCTCATCCTGAGTGAGCTAACCCATACTCAGAAATATGCATATGGCATCTATTCACTTATAATTGGATTTTAGCCATCTAGTATAGGATAATTATCCTACAAGCAACACACCAAAAGGAACAGGAACACAGACTTTGTTACCTGGTAGTGGGACACTTTGTCATTGTTGTGCTACCATGTAGCCCTGCAGTGCATGAGGAAGATTTTAGCCCTTATATAACTGCTGAACTGGGGGAGTCTGATATGTAGGGACACCCACTCTGAAACAGTAGGATAGGAGGGAGCGGAGGAAGAGAGTGAGAGGGTGGGACCGAGAAGAGTATAAAGACGGCACTGTGATGGAGATTTAGCTTTAAGTAATAAATAAACATTAAAAAAAGAATTAGTATTTGGTACAGTAAACCTAACCAGAAGTTTATGGATTTTGAGTTCACTAACTCTAGAAATGAACCTATTGCTTGGTTTTGTTAAAATGACATATGATACCTGTTAAATTAGCCTGTAAGTACTTGTGCTTACCCCATAGCTCTCATCACCTCTTACCAGTGGAACTTCTCTATGCATTGGGATGCAATAACTGTAGAGACTCAAACCAGTTAAAGTCATGAGATTATACAAATATTGAATGCAAATCCCTGAATGTGATATCCATATCACTTCTTGTAAGATTTACTGGTTACCAAAGAAGGAGGGCAGGAAAAATATTAAGAGCTAAAGGAAGAGATGGGATGCTGTGAGGCACTGTTTTCTGTGCATGTCTTGGCCATAGTATTCCTGAAATTATACCAGCTGTGTTTCCTGCAGAATATCTAAACATGATTCTCTCAGTCAACATCCGATCATGAAAGGGGTTGGAACTGACAAGGTTCTCTTCCTTGAGGATCTATGGCCACTTAATGATTAATAATAGATCGACAGATATTTTCTTCATTGGTGTAACCACAAGTAAGATGACTATGGTGCATAAATTAAAATTCATCCACATTCTTTTTATAAATTCTAATGAAAGTCACTGGATGACAAGAATAGGAAGGGTGGACAAGGGGCAGAAAGTAAGGAGATAGTTGGGAACAGAAGATCAGCAGGAGTGGGAAGGGCACAAGAAAGGGTGATTGTGAGTTAATGTGATCGAGAAAAATCATATGCATGTATGAATAACAGCTTATTTTTATGGTATGCAAATTTACTAAAATTTAAATGCAAACAACACAAAAATTACATGTGGAAACAGATTTATTATCAGAAGAAGAATATGTGGGCGGATCCAAGATGGCGGGCGGCCCGTATGGACACATTTTGATCTTGGGGAAGGCAGTCACAAAAGGGCGGTTATTGCAGGATGCTGTACGAACAAATCTGGGAGACTCGACCCCCCTTGGTCTCGCCCAGCTACCCAGGGACCTCTAAGGTCCCTGGGCAGGATGCTCCCTCCCACTGTCAGACATACAGGGATGCCGCTGAGTCTGGGAATCCAGATTCCCCCTCCCCCACCAGAAGAGACATGCCGGGTAAATTCTAATCTAGTGCCCAACGGGCAGACTCAGATCCAACGCAGGAATACTCTCCTGCCTACTTGGCCACCTTAGGTCTCACACAGACGATCCAGCTATCTGGCTAAGGGTTGTGGACCTGCGACTCAGCTGCAGAGTGCTCGTCAGGCTGCAGATTGCAACCCACTGTGGTATACCGGAACTTAGTTGATCGTGACTTCACATGCCAGCTTCCAGAACCAGGTTGCAGGAACGACAAGGCTATATGGGGTGAAGGCAGATTTACCCACCACAGGAACCAACTCTGAGCAAACTGTGAGGTATTTTCAATTATTATTGGACTTTTTTGCTAGTACTGTCCCTTTCGGCAGGGAACCAGAGCTTACGTGTATACAGCTCCACCCCCTGGATTAGTTAGGTCTCCACCTAGGAGGCATGGCTGAATGACTCACCTTACAGGGGTGGGGTAAGGCAATTCGACCCCTCTACCAAAGTGCCCCCTTTGGAACCACGTCCAGAAGACAGCTAAAAATTCCAAATGGTTAGAGGCCCCAGACAGAAAAAAAAAATCAGAGTGGAATCACTCCAACAAAAGAAAGCAACACTATTTCATCCAGCACAGACCACCTCACCACAGCTGAAACACATGAAAACGATGACAATTTTACATTATGGAAAGTGATAGAGTCCCTTCAAGAAGAACTTAAATCTATGAAGGAATTAAAAGAAGCCACGATTTCACAGACGAAAACGATGGTTAACACCATTAGAGAGCTCCAAGACAAAGTGGCTCAACTTGAACAGGAAAAAGAGAGGACAATGGAAGACTTCCAGGCAAAGACAAGCAAAATGGAGCAGGAAATGTACAAAACAAATAGAATTACTCAAGACATGAAAATGGAAATGGAAACAATAAAGAAAACACAGTCAGAGTTAAAAATGGAAATGGAGAATCAAGGGAAGAGAACAGGAACTATGGATTTGAGTACCAAAAATAGGATTCAAGAGATGGAAGACAGGATCTCAGGCATGGAAGATTCAATGGAAGAAATCACTACAACATCCAAAGAAAATGAGAAAACTAAAAAAAATTTCTCACCCACAACATCCAAGAAATTAAAGACTCAATGAAAACACAGAACCTAAGAATTATAGGCACAGAGGAAAGAGAAGACTCCCGACTCCATGGTCCAGGAAATATCTTCAAAAAAAAAAAAATCATAGAAGAAAACGTCCCAAACCTAAAGAAAGAGATGCCAATAAAAATCCAAGAGGCTTACAGAACAGCAAACAGATTAGATCAGAGAAGAAACTCGTGTCACCACATAATAATTGAAACTCCAAATGTAGAGAACAAATGAAGGATATTAAAAGCTGTAAGAGAAAAAGGCCAAGTCACATACAATGGCAGACCCATCAGAATTACACCTGTCCTCTCCTCAAAAACTTTAAAAGCTAGAAGGACCTGGAAAGACGTCCTACGAGCCCTGAGAGAACATAGGTGTCAAGCCAGACTACTGTACCCAGCAAAACTCTCTATCAACATAGATGGAGAAAACAAGACATTCCCTGACAAAATCAAATTTAAAAAATATCTAACCACAATCTCAGCCCTGCAGAAGATCCTAGAAGGAAAATTCCAACCCAGAGAAGATAACTACACCCAAGAAAACAGAGGAAATAGAAATCTCCACAGCAACTAACAAAAAGAAATGCAAGACGACCAGCTATACCAAAATAATGGGTAATAACAACCCCTGGTCATTAATATCCATCAACATCAATGGTCTCAACTCACCAACAAAAAGACACAGACTTAGAGACTGGATCTGTAAACAAGACCCATCTTTTTGCTGCGTACAAGAAACACATCTCACTATTGAAGATAGACACTATCTCAGAGTAAAGGACTGGGAAAAGGTTTTCCAAGCAAATGGACCCAGGAAACAAGCTGGAGTAGCCACCCTAATATCAAACAAAATAGACTTCCAATTGAAGTTAATAAAAAAAAGACAGAGAAGGGCATTACATACTCGGTAAAGGAAATATTCATCAAGAGGACATCTCAATATTGAACATCTATGCCCCAAATACAAAGGCACATACATTTATAAAAAAAACACTTCTAAAACTTAAATTGCACATCAATCCAATCACTTTAGTAGTGGGAGACTTCAACACCCCACTCACAACTATGGATAGATCATCAAGACAGAAGCCAAACAGAGAAATAATGAGTCCAACAGAGATCATACACCAAATGGACCTAACAGATATCTACAGAACGTTTCACTCAAACACAAAAGAATACACCTTCTTCTCAGCACCTCACAAAACCTTCTCCAAAATCGACCATATAGTGGGACACAAAGATAGCCTCAACAGATACAAGAAAATTGAAATAACCCCTTGTATCTTATCAGACCAACATGGAATAAAGCTGGATTTCAATAGCAAAAGAATCAACAGAAAGTATACACACACATGGAAATTGAACAACTCTTTACTAGATGACCACTGGGTCAGGGAAGAAATAAAGAAGGAAATCAAACACTTTTTAAAATTCAATGAAAATGAAGACACAACATACCCAAACCTATGGGACACAATGAAAGCTGTGCTACCAGGAAAGTTCATAGCACTAAGTGCCTTCAAAAAGAAAATTGTGACAGCTCATATTAGTGAATTAACAGCTAAACTGGGTGAATTTGAAAAAAAAAAAAAAGAAGCAAACACTCCCAAGAGGAGCATAAGGCAGGAGATCATCAAACTTAGGGCTGAAATCAACAACTTAGAAACAAAAAAAACTATACAAAGAATCAATGAAACCAAGAGTTGGTTCTTCGAGAAAATCAACAAAATAGACAGACCCTTAGCCAAATTAACTAAAAGGAAGAAGGGAAAAGCCCAAATCAACAAAATCAGAAACGAAAAGGGAGAAAAAAAACAGACATTGAGGAAATCCAGAGAACATTTGGATCATACATTAAAAATATATACTCAGGTTTAAAACACTGTAAATAAATTAAAGGTGACAGCTGTACAACCTGGTTTTACAAACCTCCAAGAGTTGAAAAAACTTAGAGCTAAGGTAAAATAATGCATGGTGTTAGCCTATGCCTTTACCTCCAGTAAAGACAGGAGGATCACTATAGAGTTAGTTGTCTTATAAATTCTACAGTTACAAGAAACAGGGTGGTGATGGTGCACACCCTTAGTCCCATCATTGGGGAAGAATACACCCTTAATCCCAACACACTAGAGACAGAAACAGGCAGATCTCAGAGCTCAAGGCCACCTGATACAAAACAAGCTCTAAACAGAGAAAAACTTTGATCCAGGAGTGGAGGAGCACATCTTTAATCCCATCAGTTGCGAACCACATGTCTTTGATCCCAAAATTTAGAATGCAGAGACAGGCACATAGGATTTGGAAAGATTTAAGTTTAAAAGCTACTTACAAAAGGCAGGCTGCAATTCAAACAAATTGTCCTTTGAGATATCAAAACATATACACTAAAGGTTTGTGTAGCTCCAAAATATCAAAATAATTTCTTCTTTAATCCGGATTGAAAGGTAATACTTTATATATTGACAAAAAACCAAATTTGCTCCAGGAAAAATATTACTTGACCCCCCACCACCAAAAAAAAAAAGTAATTGTCCCAGAGTTAGGATTAGGGCAGGGCTCTGTTCTTATCTTTCCAGGAGATTTAAAGCATCCATTCAAGGAATCCAGGGACAACTGGACAAAGGAAACCTCAGCAGAAAACAGACCAGACACCAAAGAAGATGAATGGCCCAGATGATCCAGCCTTGCAGACTTCTTCAATAGCAGTTTCCTCAAAAGTCTGCAACCACAACAACTCAAAATCGCTAAGATCATTCAGCTCCACAGACTACTCCAGCCAGATCTTCAGTAAAGCTCTGAAGATCAGCTTCTGTCTATGAACTTCTTAGGACATCTAAATAGCTGAGCACAAAAGGACTGAACATCAAATGATTCTATTAACATTTTTAACCTTTTTTCCATTCTTATTTGGGCCCCAAACACGTTTACTATGTCCCAAATCAGCAGGAAGTAATTTTAAGAGAACAACGTCCCATCCCCAGAAGGTGGGGAGGGTGTTCCCCCCACTTTGGTTATTTGATAGATAATAGAAAATTTTGTTATTTAGGGGAAAAGACTACAAGCTGTTAAATGGTCTTGTTAAATGGGTTTTGGAGGTTACACCCAGAGACTTCTCTCTTTTTCTTTTCTGTATCCTTCTTTCTCTCCTATACTGGAGTGAATAGACTTGAGAAAAATGGGACATAGACATAGTATAGGAAAGATCAAGAAAAAAAGGACAGATTATTGAATATGGTCTTATACCTTTGTATACTGATACAAAATTAATATTATATTTGGCTAAATTGGTATTGATCATTGTATATTAATGCAAAATTAAGATTGTATAGGGCTACATCGGTATTGATCTTTGTATATTGATACAAAATTAAGATTATATTTGGCCACAATAGTATTGACCCTTGTATATTGATGTAAAATTAAGATTGTATTGGGCTACATCAGTATTGATCTTTGTATATTGATACAAAATTAAGATTATATTTGGCCACATTGGTATTGATCTTTGTATATTGATACAAAATTAAGGGTAACGCTTCTTAATGGTATTGTTCGTAGTAATACTTAAAATGAAATGTCAAGTTTTGACCTCTCACCTCCAACTGACATAAACTGTTTAGGATAATTAGATAGTAGAATGTTAAAGTCAGGTGCTAAATACATATGGACTGGACATTGGGAATGTATGCTAAGCCATATAACACTTATAATTGTGGCCTATTTATTTCTGTTGTTTTGTATTGTATTTATAGTTATAAGAAAAACAACCATTTTTTGGACTGAAAGGGAGAGCTGTTGGGGGGAAAAAGAAATACCTTAAACTGAAAAAAAAAGAAGGGAAGAGGATGGGGGGGTTGAGGGGGAGGAGGGTGGAAGGGTGTGACTGGAGGGGGGAGTAGGGAGGGGATTGTGATTGAGATATAACTTGAAGAAATAAAAAATAAATTATTAAAAAAAATCTATACTCACCAAATTTGAAAACTTAAGTGAAATGGACAATTTTCTTGATAGATTCCACCTACCGAAGCTAAATCCAGATCAGATAAACACATTAAACAGCCCTATAACCCATAAGGAAATAGAAACAGTCACTGTAAATCTCCCAACCAGAAAAAAGCCCAGGGCCAGATAGCTTTAGCACAGAATTCTAGTGGACCTTCAAAGAGGACCTAACACCAATACTCTTCAAACTCTTTCACAAATAGAATCAGAAAGAACATTGCCAAACTCATTCTATGAGGCAACAGTCACCCTGATTCCTAAACCACACAAAGACCCAACAAAGAAAGAGTAATTCAGACCAATCTCCCTCATGAACATAGATGCGAAGATACTTAATAAAATACTAGCAAACTGAATTCAAAAACACATCAAAAGTATCATACACCATGAGCAAGTAGGCTTCATCCCAGGAATGCAGGGATGGTTCAACATACGAAAGTCTATCAGCCTAATTCACCACATAAAAAGATGAAAGAAAAAAAAAACACATGATAATCTCGCTAGATGCAGAAAAAGCATTTGACAAAATCTAACACCCCTTCATGCTAAAAGTTCTGGAGAGAACGGGCATTCAAGGACCGTACCTAGAAATAATAAAGGCAATATACAGCAGACCAGTGGCCAACATCAAAATAAATGGAGAGAAACTTGAAGCATTTCCTCTAAACTCAGGGAAAAGACAAGGATGTCTACTTTCACCATATTTCTTCAATATAGTACTTGAAGTTCTTGCTAGAGCAATAAGACAACTAAAGGAGATCAAGGGGATAAATATTGGAAACGAAGAAGTCAAATTATCCCTATTTGCAGATGATATGATAGTATACATAAGCGACCCCAAGAATTCCACCAGAGAACTCTTACAGCTGATAAACACCTTCAGCAAGGTGGCTGGATACAAAACTAATTCAATAAAATCAGAAGCCCTTCTTTATACAACAAACAAATGGGCTGAGAAAAAATAAGGGAAACAACCCCCTTCACAATAGCAACAAACAATATAAAATCCTGGGGGTAACTCTCACCAAGCAAGTAAAGGACCTGTACAACAAGAACGTCAAGCCCTTGAAATAAGAAATGGAAGAGGCCCTTAGAAGATGGAAAGATCCTCCATGCTCTTGGATAGGTAGAATCAACATAATAAAAATGGCTATCCTACCAAAAGGAATATGTAGATTCAATGCAATTCCTATCAAAATACCAACACAATTCTCTGTAGACTTGGAACGAGCTATTCTCAGTTTCATATGGAACAACAAAAGCCCAGAATAGCTAAATCAATGCTGTACAATAAAAAAAAAAAACATCTGGAGGTATCACCATCTCAGATTTCAAGCTGTACTACAGAGCAATAGTTGTAAAAACAGCATGGTATTGGTATAGGAACAGACCAGTAGATCAATGGAATCGAACTGAAGATCCAGAAATAGACCCACACACTTATGGCCACCTAATTTTTGACAAAGAAGCCAAAACGGCACAATGAAAGAAGGACAGCATCTTCAACAATTGGTGCTGGTCCAACTGGATGTTCACTTGTAAAAGAATAAAGTTAGACCCATACTTATCACCTTGTACAAACCTTAAGTACAAGTGGATCAAAGACCTTAACATAAGGCCAGTCACACTAAATCTACTAGAAGAAATAGTGGGAAAAACCCTTAAACTCATTGCCACAGGTGAAAACTTCTTGAACAGAACACCAAAAGCTCAGCACCTGAGATCAACAATCAATAAATGGAATCTCATGAAACTGAAAAGCTTCTGTAAGGCAAAAGCCACTGTCACTGGAACAAAACGGCAGCCTACAGACTGGGAGAAAATCTTCACCAACCCGACATCTGACAGAGGGCTAATATCTAAAATCTACAAAGAACTCAAGAAATTAAATGCCAAGAAACAAAATCATCCAATCAAAAAATGGGGGACAGAGCTAAATAGAGAATTCACAAGGAAGGAATCCCTAATGGCTGAGAGACACTTGAAGACATGCTCAACATCATTAATTATGAGAGAAATGCAATTCAAGACAACTCTGAGATTCCATCTCACACCTGTCAGAATGGCTAAGATCAAAAGCTCAAATGACATCACATGCTGGTGAGGGTGTGGAGAAAGGGGAACCCTACTCCATTGCTGGTGGGAATACAGGCTTGTGCAACCCCTATGGAGGTCAGTCTGGCGATATCTTAGAAAACTTGGAATAGCTTTACCTCAGGACCCAGCCATACCACTTAGGGTATACACCCTAATGTCTCCTTATGGAATCATAAGGAAGTTTCCTCATCTATGTTCATAGCAGCCTTATTTGTAATAGCTAGAAACTGGAAACAGCCTAGATGTCCCTCAACAGAAGAATGGGTTAAAAAACTGTGGTACATCTACACAATGGAATATTATTCAGCTATCAGGAACAATTGAATTATGCAATTTGCAACCAAATGGATGGAAGTAGAAAAGCTCATCCTGAGTGAGCTAACCCAGACTCAGAAATATGAATATGGCATCTATTCACTTATAGTAGGATTTTAGCTATACAGTACAGGATATTGATACTACAACCAATGCACCAAAGGTAACATGGACATAGACTTTTTATTTTTTATTTTTTTATTTTTATTTTCTTTCTGTTTTTACTCTTTTTTATCTGTATGTCTGCTCATTTGTTTGTTTGTGTTTTAGTTCTCTCTCCAAGGAAATGAGACACTTTTCACTGGTGGTACTGCCTCATGGACCCCTGATGTATGAAGAGGCTCTTGGCCCTCATACAACCTCTGAACTGAGGTGAGGGACTGTTATATTGTGACACTCCACTCCAGAGAAATGGGATGGAGGGGTTAGAGGGTAAAGAAAAAAAAATGAAATGTGAAGTTTTGGCCTTTTGCTACTAATTGTCATAAACTGTTTAAGATAATTAAGAAATGCAAACTATAGTCATGCAAGCCTCTCATTGTATTAGGTACTATGACAGTCTATTATAGTTATTTTCTTAGCTAATCGGAAATAAAGTTGCTAAGAGACAAGTAACTTCTGCTTATCCTAATATAAGAGATAGATACGGGCTCTTCAAAAACCTCAAGAGATCTGCAGAATATGGCATCCAAAGATGTTTTCTTATCTTTAGATTCTTTTTATATCGAGACATATAAACTCCTGACAGTCCCTCCATTCTACTCCAAGAAAAAGATGAGCATTGAAGAATCTCCAATTGGAGATGATTGAATTAGTTGCAAGCCTATGTCCTGGCAGGAAAATCCCCTTTCTCCAACTGTAGACAGAATGCTGTCCAAAAAGGACAAAACTTGGAAGCATGTAAGTTGACAGCCTAGCTCTGCCAAGACAGAGTAGGCAAGTTCTTCATAACGCCTGCTCTACAATCAATGTCTGTCAGAGAAACGGAGCCAAAGGACTGAAGATTGATGCTGTAATGTATGGAGAGAAAATGGGAACTGTCCCGGCAGCCAGTGGTATGTCATTTCTTACTTTTGGAAGCTACAGACCCTGCACTTCCTATAAAATCTGATATATTTATCCCTCTCAGGTCTCTGAGGTGGTTGAAGAACAGAATAGCTAGAGTCTCATAATTAAATTTTGAGTTGTTCAGGAATCAAGAGAGTGTTATGGATCTAAGAAGATGTTTTTAAAATTCTGTTGCAAGTTACTATGAAAGCTGTGTTAGATATAGGACTTTAAACTCATGGAGATGGTTAGATAGTAGAATGTTAAAGTCAGGTGCCAAATACATATGGACTGGACATTGGGAATATATGCTAAGCCATATAACCCTCATAACTGTGGCCTAATTATCTCTGTTGTTTTGTGTTGTATCTATTATCATAAGAGAAAGAGCCATTTGTTTGACTGAAAGGGGAAGCTGTTGGGGGAAATAAGGTATGCCTTAAACTTAAACAAAAAAAAAAGGGAAGAGGATGGGGCGTTGAGGGTGGGAGGGTGGGACTGGAGGGGGGAGTAAGGAGGAGATTGCGATTGAGATGTAACTTGAAGAAATAAAAAATAAAGAAAAAAATTTAAAAAAGAAGAGTATGTGAATATTAGAGATATGTCTCAAAAAGTTTTCTCATTAACTGTTTAATATCTGTAAATGTATTCAAGTTGATAAGAAGATGTTATGTATGGAACTCAATGACAGCTGCTGTATGAAAACAATTGTGTTTTCATACAGAGAGTTTACATGAAAGCAAAACAAGGGATCTGTTTTCTCTTTACAAGTGGATGAAATCTTCACGAAGTCATTTACTAGAAATGCCAAAAACCTTGAGGTTTATAATTTTAAGAAGTGTCTTAGTTTTATTTATACAGTGAAACCATAATACCTGACAGAAACAAGGATGAAGAATTTATTGAAGCTTACAGTTTCAGTACACAGTCACTTGATTTCATGGGTTTGGAAAGAATAGTATAATACTAAAACAGGTGATGGTGGCTTTCTTAACATCTTAAGTATCAAGAAGTTAATGAAAGGTATATAAGAAGAGCCCAGGGCAAGATATAATTCCCAACACTACATATTCAGTGACGTATTTCCTTCAATTAGGTCGCATCTCCTATCTGTCACCATTTGTCAAAAACATCATCATCTTACAAGGACAATTTGAGATTGATCTACTTTTTAAACTGGGGACCACATGATCTAACAATACCTGAAAACATACCACAGGCACATCCAAAGGTGTAATTTACTGCTTTCCTGGGTATTTCTTATCACAAACATATTTTCATGTTATCTATCACTAGAAATATAGTCATAAACCGTGGTGATTAAATAACATACAATATTTCAGATCTAAACCCAGACTGTTTTTAGACAAATGTAAATAATAATCATAAATCAATTCTTAAAACAAAATTATTATAAAGTTATGGAGAATCGTATAGGCAACCTGATAAAGTGGGATGCTGAGGCAGCAGCATTTCTATGACTTCAAACTGAACTAAACATTGTATACCAGGCCATATTTGGATAATTCATGAGATGCTGACTCTAAAACAATTATGAAAAGTAAAAAATCACTAAAGTGTGTAAAACATGAGAGAGAGAGATTTGAAGTCATAGGAGACTATTGCAGTACAATTATCAACCAATTTTAACTTTGTGCATCTACAAAATAAAACTAAAGAATTTTCTTTATAGAGAAAAAGAACTTTTAAAACTCTGCTATTGTTGCTATTAACTGCACAGTTATGTTGAGTTTCTAAAATGTCTTCAATTTTAATGGGCTGATTTTCTTAATAATGCAATTCTGGTAATGCACAATTTCTTGAAATATTTTATCTCTAAAATTGCATATAATTGTACAATTGCTTTTCAATTCTGTGTTCCCTGCATATGCATGCAGGTATAAAAGCTATTTCTTTGTTGAATAATTAGTTCAAATAAAATGCTTGAATGTCTTGTTTTTTCAATTTACAATCTTTTGTGTATTTTTATACTGACAGCTAACTGTCCTTCCTTCTATTCTTTTCTGCATTATTCCTTTTTCACTTTGGATAATATCTTGGTAAGGGAATACATCAGTGTTTCTCTTAAAAATTATATTAAGATTAATTAATATTAATAAGGATTCTCTTAACAATTGCTTCACTACTTAAAACACTAATGTAAGGCCTATCAATTCTCTCATTTAAAGGGTGACACAGTTGAATGTTTTCTTTTTATAACCAGATGTACACAATAAAGACATCAGTCACAGTAGCTCTAATGAGTGTTCCAAATGTGAAGTTTTTGTGTTTCACTCTAAAAATATTTAGTATCTACTATGTGCATCCTTAATGATAAAATTAATGTGAAATAAGCCTTATGACAAAGGTAATACCATGTTCTGTTATATGTGGAGAATTATCACTGTAACTGCCTCTTCTCATGTGATTTTAATTAATGCAGTATTTCAAGCATAGTTCCAAGGAAAAGAAAGTAAAGAGAAGATGTGTATAAGGGAATGTTGTAATTGGGGGGAAATAAGGGGAAAACGAACTTTTAAATATGCATTAGGTAAACTATAAACTATTCATTTTTGCCTTGCATTACAGTCACAAGGGCTTTAGCAGAACTTTCATAGTTTCTTTCTCTTTCTTTCTGTCTCTCTTTCCCTTTCCTCTCTCTTTCTCACTCTCTCTCCCTCTCCCTCTCTCTCCTCTCTCTCACACACACATAGAAAACAGACAAATACACACACGCACACACACATACACACGATTCCTTGTTCCTATGTTAATTTATTTTCTTCAGTTTAGTTGATTTCTTGAGAACCACAGTAAATATGCATACTAGCTTATATTAAGAGAGGCCCATAAATGTTGCCTTACATATACTTGATCAGCTCTAGCTTATATAACAGTTGCTTCAGTAGGCTGAAGAATTTTGCTTAGCATTCAATAGGAATTCTCTTTGCTTTTCATAAAGATACCTCAAGTATGAATGAGTATTGCTTTTTTGAAATCTGTAATTGCTTATATATACCTAAACTAAACCACAAGGATATTTCCTCATTTATGCTCATAGCAGATTTATTTGTAATAGCTAGAAACTGGAAACAACCCAGATATCTCTCAACCAAAGAATGGATAAAAATACCTGTGGTACATTTACACAATGGAATACTATCAGAAACAACGAAATCATACAATTTCCAGCTAAATGGATAGAACTAAGAAAACTCATCATGAGTGAGCTAAACCAGACTCAGAAAGATGCACATGACATCTATTCACTTATAACAGGATTTTAGCCATGTAGTACAGGATAGCTATCCGACAACCAGCACACCAAAAGAAACAAGAACATAGATCTTGTTCCCAACAGAGAGAGAAAATCCCATGAGTACTCAACCGTATACAAAGAACTACAGGCAACAGAGGAATACCGGGAGCTGAGAATTGATCTTCCCTAGCATTCTTCCTGTTGGTTGCCTAACCCAAACAGTCAGCCCTGAAAATATACATATAAGTAACATTATATAGCTAAATAGAATATATTTAGGAATAAATATGCATGTATATATGCACACACATATAAACACACATATACATATGATATATATACACACAGATAGATAGATAGGTAGATAGATAGATAGATAGATAGATAGATAGATAGGTAGGTAGGTAGATAGATATGCAGTAATAATTAGGTTAAAAAGAAATCACAAATTTAAAGGAAACTGAAGAGGGGTATATGACAGAGTTTGGAGGGAGAAATAGGAAAAGGTATTTTCTTATGTTTCTATTATAACTTCAAAAAATAAGTATGAGAAAAATGACATACCAACAGACCAAGAGTTCAGAGATTGTTGGCTATTCAGAAAAAAAATGTGACAAGGAGCTTAAGATGTGCCTCATCATAATAGTTTTCTGTACCAAAGAAGAATTTATATAACTGTGTATCTTTCTAGTACCTCATCAGTAAATTCATGTTGGCTATAGATAATCCAAGTAAGTTTTGTGTACTTTATATTTTCATATTAATTTTAATTGCTTAATTTCAACTTTTGTTTCGATTGTCAGTTGGTGAATTTCTAATTTACTGAAATATTTTTATATATTCTCAACATATGTAAATCAAAGATTAGTTCTAATTCTCAATAAATTACCTGGATTATTTGAAATTAAATTGAATTGAGGAAATGACATATTTTCTACTAGGATCTGCTGATTATACATAATATTCATTTCAACATACTTCATTAGTGAAAAATTAAATATAGTTTATTAGTGGAGTGATAACAGTCATTTGGGTTTCTATTTTAATGAAAATTATTGATGTATTAATTAATTGCTCTTCCAAATATTTGTCAAATCGTTAAAGATCTCTGTGGTGGTTTCAATGAGAATGACCCCCACAGGCTCACATGTTTGAAACTTGGTCCATAGTTGGAAATAGTTAGGCAGAAATAGCCCAGGTGGCCTTTTAAAAGAGGTGTATCACTGAGGCTGACTTATGGTTTCAAAAAAACTCCTCTTATTTTGAGTTAACTCTCTTGTCTTCCTGCTTTTTAGATTGAGATGTGAGAACTCAACTGCTGTCCAGGCCAACAGCCATTTGGACTTAGTACTTAGCTAGATTCCCATACCTAGGATGACATCAAAGGAAATGTAAAAATGGATGGGGAAAGCCACTGAGGCCTCAACCCTACTTTTTTTTTTTATAGGCAACTGAGTAAAGTTAGGGACAGAAGAAGAGATCTTCCTCAGGGAAGAACACACCAGTCAATTGATCCTTCAGTGCTAGATGGTGGGCTCTGAAAACATACAAATAAACAATACTATATGAACTTGACAGATTATATTTACAAATAAACATATGCATATGAATATATATTTATAACTCATTTATGTAATACACACACATCTCATGCAATAACAATTAGTGAGAAAAGAAGTCATGAATTTGAAGGAGAATTTTACAAGATATATGGAGATTTTGGAGACAAAAAAGCAAAGGGAAAACATTTTAATTGTATAATAACTAATAATAATTTTTAAAAACATTCTTTTAAATTCGGCTTGGTTGCCTACACGATAATCAATGTAATTGTGGCACAGATATTTTGGGAGTAGCCCACCACTATCTGACTGGATTTAAAGGTTGTCTCCACTTAATTGGATTTAAAGCTGTCCACGATAAAGAACTGAAGTCTGACACTGTTTGTGTGGCTAAGAATTTGAAATGAGATTGGACATAGGCCTAGAAGAATATAATACTATTTTTCTTCTAAAGAAACACAGCAATACAATGACTCCTAAGGACATTTGACTGTACTCATTGTTCAGTGTCTAATCACTGAGCATTACAGAAGCTTACTCTTGTAGTAGATGGAAACTACTGCAAAGACACACAATTGGTCAAGGTGCAGAGAGTCAGTTTGGAGTACTCAATCCTAAACGCAATGCTTCCTCCAATCCCTTCCCTCAGGGCTCAGGGAGCTATGTAGAAAAGGAGACAAAATGACTCTAAGAGCTAAAAGGGATTATTCCACAAAATCATTGTCTTCCAGAACACAACAGGACTGGAACCCATATGAACTCACCGAAACAGTGATAGCATGCTCAGGGCCTGTACAGGTTTAAACCAGACAGGTTTTTAGTGTTGAGAGGGGAAAATGGGCATATTCTTCTATCAATAACCAAGAAGCTATCTCCAATTTACTCCTGCTTACAAAAAATAATCAATTTCCTCTGCTGGAATTTCGTTGGATATTTAAACAAGACTTAAGTGTAGGAGCCACATCAGCAGTAAATGTTCAACTGAAATTAAATGAATGATGTTTTTGTAGATATTTTGTCTCATATTGCTTTATTTTAACATTTTCACCTTACAGATTTTGCTTGTATATTATGCCTTCCAATTTGTGTTTGTATGTTTGTTTTTTGTTGTTGGTATTTCTGTGTGTGTTTCTCATGGTTTCATTTCTGTTGTTTTGTTTTTATTTTTATTTGTTTGTTTTTAATTTACCTATTTGTTTTCTACAGAGGCAGACAAAATAAGCTTAGATTTGGATGGAGAAGGATGTGGGGTGGATGTGGGAAAAGATGAGGAATGGAAAATTGTGATATTGAAATATTCTATTATCTTCCTTTTTCTATTGTTGATAATAAAATTTCTAATTCAGTGAATTGATTATGATTTTCCCTATTTCTACTCCTCCAAATTCTTTCTCATCTCCACTTGCATGCAGATTTACATACTTTCTATCTCTCAGAAAACAAACAGATATCCAATGAATAACAATAAAATAAAGTGCAATAAGATAAATCAAAAACAAACAAGTCAGGATGTGACAAAACAACCAAGCAAGAAAAAGTACAAAAATACATATAGATGGAGAGATACATGTTCACCCCCACAGAAATCTCATTAAAAAAAAAACAAAAAGCAAAAGCAGAAGCTGTGATATATACTTAAAAGACCTGTAAGATAAGAAAAAGTAAATTCCCCAACTCATTATTTTTGAGATAAAGAATCTCTACAGATGATTTTGAGTTTGTTTGTTTTGCTTTTGTTTTTGTTTTTTTGGCCATATACTGCTGAGTACCAGACCAATCCTTAAAAGTGGTTTCTTTCCCCAGTGCTTCTCCCTTCGAGAAAACCAAATTTTCATTTGCAAGTGGTTATCAATTGGAGATAGCTTCGCATTATGGATAGTTCCATGTGTTCACTTCTACTCTCAGCTCTATGAATCCATCTCGTGATGAACTGTATAATATGAGTTTTTATATACATATATATATATATATATATATATGTTGGTATTGCTGTGCTAGAAAGCCTTTCCCCTTTATGGCTCTTACATTCTTTCTACTTATTTTTCTTTAGAGTTCACTGAGCTCTGTGATATGGTGATATGTTTGTGGTTTTTATTGTTTTGGAGGGGGTGGATATTTGATGAATATATTACTTTTAGAGATGGTCCAATGTTTCTTACCTTCTGCATATTGTCTGATTGTGGGTATCAATATTTGTTCCCATCTGCTGTAGCAGAAAGCTTTTCTGATGATGACAGGGCAAGACATTGATCTATGAATAAAACAGAGGGTTATTAGGAGTAATTTTATTGCTAAGTTCCTTTAGTAGAACATGAGTGTTTGGTTTCAACATAGGTTTTTGGACTATCTACTCTCAGGTTCCTGCCTAACTGAACTGCATTGGCTATGGGTTCCATCTCATGGAATGTATATTAAATCCAAAGAGATATTGCTTGGTTACCCCAGCAAGCTTTATGCTTTATGATATGCCACAAGTGCACTATCACATCTTCAGGTAGGTCACCATTGTGATTCATAGAGTTTGTAGCTAGCTTTGTTTTTCTTCTTTGGTAGCATTAAGAGTTCCCTCCAGTACCCTGAATGCTACTCTGTAGGGGTGAAGGCTCTAAATATCTACCAACTTGATACATCTGTGTCAATAAGTAGTGTAAGTATTATCTTCAGCACAAGGAACTTGCTGTCAGTTTTTAGAATCACTAATAGCCTTGGTGGTAGTATTCCCTGTTTGGGGGTTCCTGTGGGACCCCTTTCACCAAGAAGTAGATTAGATATAATCAATTCCTGGGACTAGATATTTCATTTGGTGATGAGAGATTGTCAATTTCCTCTATTTTCTTCTTATTTGGTGGTTTCATTTAGATCACCTACACATATGGATGAATTATTAGAAGCTTCTACTGTAATAAGTTTCCATACTACCCTCAAATAGCCCTTAGTTTTATCTGTCCCTCCCTGTATTTCTTCCCTTGCACACTCTTCCCTCCCCAACAGTGTTTTATCCTCCTATTTTAGTACCAGCCTTCTTACAAATTCTTAATTATCTCAACTTGTTCTCCTTTGTGATGATACCTTTCTTCTTCCCTAGCCTATTACTCTCTACATTACCACTCTAGTAATACAGATTATAGCTTGGTTATCCTTGACATAACAGCTAATATCAATAGATAAGTGAATACATGCCATTTGTTGTCTTTCTGGGTCCTAGTTTCCTCACTTGGGATGTTTTGTTTTGTTTTGTTTCTATATCTTTTCATTTGCCTGTGAATGTTTTCATTTTTAATGGCTGAGTAATATTCCAGAGTGTAAATGTACTATATTTACTTTCTTCACTCATGATGGATAAATCTTGAT
Organism: Lophiomys imhausi; assembly: GCA_907164525.1. Classification (NCBI taxonomy): domain Eukaryota; kingdom Metazoa; phylum Chordata; class Mammalia; order Rodentia; family Muridae; genus Lophiomys; species Lophiomys imhausi. Next base: position 3,012,052 of record CAJQZJ010032395.1, on the reverse strand, counting down.
GGTCATATAGGTCATTTCCAATTTCTTCTTATTATGAATAGAACAGCAATGAATACAGTTAGGAAAGTCTCTGTAGTATGATGGAGTATACTGGGCATATGCCCAAGAAAGGTATAGCTAGATATTGAGATGTACTTTTGAGCAACTTCATTTTAATTTCCTCAGATGCTGAAAAAGTTTGCACTCCAAACAGCAATAGATGGGTGTTCCCTTCTCTATATCCTCGTTATAATGACCGTCATTTATTTTTGAACATGACAGTTCTGATTGGTGATAATTAAAATGGTTTTGGTTAATATTTCCCTGATGACTAAGTATGTTGAACATTTGTTTATCAGCAATTTGTATTGCCTCTTTTGAGAATTCTATGCTATAGCTGTACCCATTTTTAATTGGGTAATTTGTTTTCTTGATGTCTAGGTATTTTTGGTTCTTTATGTATTTTGCATACTTTCCCTCTATCAGATGTGTAGTTGGGAAAGTCTTTTCCTATTCTGTAGGATATCACTTTGTTTGAATGATAGTATCTTTATTGTACAAAAGCATATCAGTTTCATGAGGTCCCATTTATTAATTGTTGTTCTTTGTGTTTGTGTTATTAGTGTTCTATACAGAAAGGTTCCTGTGCCAATGAGTTCAAGAATATTATCTATTCTTTATTCTATTAGGTTCAGTGTAGCTGACCTTATGTTGAAATCACTGATCCATTTGAAGTTGTGTTTTTGCAGGGTGATAAGTATGAATTTAATTCTTCTAAATTCATCCCTCCAATTAGGCCTGTTGATGAAGTTGTTGTCTTTTTTTTTTTTTTTTTTTTTTTAGTGTGTACTCTGGCTTCTTTATCAAAATTCAGGTTTCCCTATGTGTGTGGACATATTTATGGGTCTTTTATTCCATTCCCTTGATCATCATGTCTGTTTTGTTCCAATATTATTTCCTTCATTATATAGCTCTGTAGTCCAATTTGAGATAGGTATAATGATACTGCCAACAGTTCTTGTGTCATTCGGGAGTGTTTTTCATACCCTGGTTTCATTTTAATCATAGTTGTTGTTTTATTTGTGTATCTATATCAGGTTGAAAATTCTCCCATCCAGTTCTGTGAAGAATCTTATTGGAATATTAATTGAAGATTATACTGAATCTATAGATTACCAGCGTGACCTTTTTCAGTGTATATTAATTTTTAAAAAATATATTATTCCCTCTAAATATGAACTTGGAAGATCTATCCATCTTCATATATATTTTCAGTTGCTCTTTTATATTTCTGAGGCTATTTTAAAATGTATCATATTCCTAATTTCTGAGTCTGTCATTTGTATATCAAAGTTCACTGATTTTGAGTGTTAATTTTATATTACGAAACTTTGCTGAAAATATTTATCAGTTGTACGGATTTCCTAGTGGAAATTTTAGGTAACCTATATATACTATGATATCATCTCTAGATAAAGATATTTGAATTCTTATCTCCTGTATTTCATTGATCTCTTTTAGTTTTCTTATTGATAAAAATAAGACTTCACGTCTTATATTCAATAGACATGAACAGAGTGGACAACCTTATCTTGGCTTTGATTTCAGGGGAAAGGTTTTAAGTTTCCCATCACTTAAGTTGATGTTGGCTATGAGCTTGCTGTAATTGTCATTATTAATTTTAGGTATGTCTCTTGTATTTCTAATCTTTCCAAGTCTTTTATTATGAATGACATTGGATTTCATCAAAAGTATTTCCTATAATTAATGAATGATCTTATGATTTTTGTCATTCAGTGTGTTTATACTGTGGATTATATTTATAATTTTTACATGTTGGAGCTTAGTTGCATCTCTGGGAGGTAGGACATTTAATTATGGTAAAGAACGTTTTCATGTTTCATGGATTCAGTTAGAAAGTTATTTACTGAGAACTTTTACATCACATTCATAAGGGCACAAGGTCTGTAATTCTCTCTCTTTCTTTGTATGTCTTTTAGTAGTTTAGTTATCAGAGCAACTATCACCTCATAAAAATAATTGGGCATGTTCCCTCAGTTTCTATTTTGGGAAATAATTTGAGGAGTATTGGTATCAATTCTTCTTGAAGGTCTGGTAGAATTCTATGCTAAAGCTATGTTTCCTTTGGCTTTTTTGATTGGGAGACTTAATTACTGCTACTATTTTACTAGGTCTATTTAAATTATATCTCTGCTCTTGATTTAAATTTTTCAAATTGTATATATCAAGAAAATAATCCAGGTATTTTTAAAATTTCTTCTAATTTTTTAGTTGTTGTATAGTTTGCCTTAACACATAAAATATATAATAATAAATCATATATCATATATCATGTGCTATGAGTCCCTCATCATGCATAATGTGTAATGTGTAATACATAACATATAACATGTTATATACAATATGTAATACACAATATGTATTACATAATATGTAACATATAATATATTATATATATTCTATAATATGTAATGTACAATATATATTGTAATATATGGTATGTGATAGGTAATGTAATAAATGTATAATATATGATTTGCATATTGTATATAATGTATTATATAGTACAATTATTTTATGGCATCTGTTGTTTTATATTTCATGAAATTACAACAATATATTATATGCTATAATATATATTATATATGCATATACTGACATATATTTAATTATAGTGATATATATGAAATCATATATGTATGTGATTTTAATCTCCTTAGGTAATGAGGTTATGAATACGAATTTATAAAGTGAAAATGGGGTACATTAGATTGGAATGTTGGGAATAAGGAAAGGGAAGGGGAAAATGATATTAACTAAAATTTCAAGGAACAATTTACTATATGCCTTCAATATCAAAGTAGGAAATTATCTCTTGATTGAAGAGAAAATGGCTGAATAAGTTCAATGTGATACAAGATATCAGAAACATTTTAAGAACTGATATAAATATTGAAGCAAAACCAATCTGAAATACTTAAGAAGAAGAAAAAGAAGTCTTCATGAAATTTAAGAACCTGTGTAAAGTTTCAGGTTAGAATGATTTAAGTCAGAATAGCTGAGCTTGATGATGAGATAAAGGGACTGAGAAAATCTAGTAAGAAGAAAGGTTAGATAATAAGGAGATAGCAGAGTGAATTCTGAGATATAAGCATCATTCTGAAATGACCCAACCTATTGGCAGAGAAGTAGAAGAATCTACTTCTAAATTTGTAGAAGCATTTTAAAAATAACAATGATTTTAAAGATGCCCCAAAATTTTGAAATAACATGCAAATACAGAAATGTTTGACATTTAAAACACAAAACAGGACTAGAAAAAACTTCCCTGTTCATATTACCATTAAAATATTAAATATATTTTAAAAATGTATTTCAAACAGCAAGAGATAAAGGCCATACCACATTTAAATTCAGTCCCATATTACAAATTAAAAAAAAGGATAACAGACTGATTTTATAACCGAAATTTAGAATACAGTACAACTTACATGTTTGTATTAAATTCCTAAAGGGGTGGGGCTGGAGATATGGCTCAGGTTAAAAGCACTGGTTGTTCTTCCAAAAGACCAGGGTTCAAATCCCAGCACCCATATGACAGTTCACAGCTGTCTGTAATTGCTGGGCATGGTGGCACATGACTTTAATCCCAGCACTCCAGAGGCAGAGGCAGGAGGATTTCTGTGAGTTCAAGGCCACCCTGGTCTACCAAGTGTGTCCAGGACAGCCAAGGTTATACAGAGAAACCCTGTCTTGAAAAACAAAACAAAATCCTAAAGGGGATAACTGCAGCCTCTACTACTAAACCTAGTAAAATTTAATCTCATAATTGAAGGGAAATATTTCTCTTGATAAATATAGAATAACGTACTTATGGACACTAAGTCAGCTATATAGCAAATACTTGGAAAATATACTTACCCATGAGAATACAAGAAAAAATAAAACCCTCTGAATTAATATATAAGTAAGACAGGAAGAAGACAAAGCCAAACAGTACAAAATCAGCAAATTGACAAGAATTGATACATGCCTTGCAGTGATAACTCTGAATATTAATGGTTTCAATTCCCCAGTCAAAAGACACAGACTAGTACAATGTATCAAAATACATTTCTTTTCCTGCAGGAAATAAACCTCACCACAAAATACAGATATTACCTAAGGGCAAAAGACAGAAATGTCTTATTCAAGTGAATGGACATAGGAAATATAGATGCCACTGTTCTCATATCTTATAAAATATACTTCTGTCCTGTCTTGCTTTCATTACCAAGAGTCACTTGAGAAAAGGGAATCTCAACTGAAGGATTGCCCATATTAGAGTGGGCTGTGACTATGTCCTGATTGTTTACTGATATGAGAGAACCCAGGCCAGTATGGACAATGCTACCCTTGGGAAAGTGGCCTGGGTTGCATATGAAAATAGATTAACATTGGTTGTATTGTGCACCAGATAACTGTCTTCCAAGAAAGCTGGCTCAAACAGTGAGTCAGCAAGAATTAACTCTATGTTAGTTACTTTAATGGCTTCCCTGAGTGATTGTAACTGCAAGTAGGAGCCAAAATAAGCCCTTTCCTCCTTAAGTTGTGTAAGCCAAATAAACCCTTAACCCCCCCCCCACAAGGTTGTTTTGCAGTGTTTTTATTACAGCAGCAGAGGGAAAAATAGAACATTAAATTAAAACTGGTGACAAAAGGATTGTAACTTCATACAGATTATGGGAAAAATACATCAATAGTACCTTGGTCATAAACAGGCACACCCTAAACTCAAGTATCAGTACAAGTAGATATATAGCAAAAGTCCAACCCTAAACTAGTAGAAGGTAACATCGATACCCATTCTCACGATCTAAAAGACAGTGACAGATATTCTCAAGAGAAAGTGTGCAAATTAAATAACCCGAAAGATCAAACAAACTTTACACCTACAAAACATTCCATTCAAATGCTACAGAATATGCATTCTTTTCAAACCTAGTTCTGCTGGTACTTTTGTATGTGCTTTTTCTCTTGTTATCATTTTTTTTCTTCTTGTTTGAAAAGACTTTTGTCCCTGGAGAGATGGCTCAGTAAGTGACATGATTATTGTACAAACAGGATTTTAGCCATATAGTACAGGATAACTATCCTACAACCAACACACTGAACGGAGCAGGAACATGGACTTTGTTACTTGTTAATGGGACACTTTGCCCTAGTGGAGCTGCCTTGTAGGCTTCCACTGCTAGAGGAAGCTCTTAGCTCTCAAATGGCTGCTGAACTGAAGGGGGCTGATATGTAGGGTACCCCACACCAGAGAAAAATGATAGGTGGGAAAAGGGGGAGAGGGTAGGAGGTTTGGAGGATGGACCCAGGAGCGGTGGAGGAAAGGGAGTGTGATGAAGATGCAACTTGAAATAATAAATAAGTACTAAAAAAAAGAGCAAGAAAAAAAAGACCAAAAAAAAAAATCACCCCCAAACAACAACAACAACAACAACAAAAAACTCACCCCCAGGACCCACGTAAAATCGGATAATATAGCACTGGTCTGGAATCCTAGAACTCCTAAGAGAAATAGAATTGAAGATAGGAAAATTTTTGGAAATGAATCTGGTTAATGCAGCCCCTACCCAAAAGCAAAAAGACAAAACCAAACAAACAAAAACAAGAGACACTTCCTTAAACAAGGAGTTATAGACCAATGCGTGAGATTATCCTCTGAATTTAACACATGTGACAAGCAATGTGCGTACCTACTTTGATAGATGTTCTCACATGCTCATGCATGTGCATGCACACACACACACACACACACACACACACACACACACCTGTGCACACACAGAGAAAGAGAGAGAGAGAGACACCGAGAGATAAATTCATAGAGACAGAAAGAGACTAAGACAGAGAGGGAGAGGGAGAGAGATTTTCAAGAGGATGGATATTTCATAGTGTAGTACTGGATGGGTCTAGAAAATGAGTCAGTGTCTGAAGAAGTATTGACAAGTTCTGTGTATTTTGTTTTTGTTTTTCTAAAGTTTATTTCTCCTTATTTCATTTTCTGTAATGTACCTTTATTTTTCTAGAAAAAAAATACTGGGTTTTATTGTTACTCTGCTACTAGGTCATGCTATTTCTGTACTTTTTAATATTATCATTAATTTATTTTTTTCAAGTTACATCTCTATCAAAGTCCCTTCCCTCCTCTCCTCCAGGTCCCATCCTCACTCCCTCTTCTGTACTTTTTTAAGTTGTACACTCTGAGACCATTGACACAAGCTAGAGTTTAAAGCTCTTTGTGGTCACTTTTCTGAATCCTGAGGAAGTGTACTGTTGTAGGCTCCTGCCCTAGTGCTAATCACAGGTGGTTTTATGTATGACAAAATGTCTTCTAAGCATTTTACTTGAGGGAACCACTCACTTGCTCAATTTGTGTGAATGTGTACCACTGTGGATATATACATGCCCTGGCACATGGTTAGAGTTCATGTGTAGAATTCTTATGTATTATTCTAAATTTTGTTTGAGGCACTGTCTCTTGTTTTATTTCTTATCTACTAATTATATTCTTGTATTTGATATGCAAGGAGTGCCCATTCATATTTTCTAAAAAGGGATCATTTTTCAATTCTCATCTGGTTTTAAAGTTTTCCAGTAGCTGGAAAAGCTAAATGCCTGTACTTTAAGTCACTCTATTCAGAACACATATATAACATGGTTTATGTAAGATATGAAATTCTCACAAATTTTATGTTTGGTACATGGTAATTCTCAGAAAGGCCTACATTCACTACCCCTTGACAATGGAGTTGCCTACTGGGTAATAAATGCATGGATGAATATCTACTTGTTATGATTTTACTAAATGATATCTTGGGATAACCCAGAATATTCCTATTTGCTTGAGAGGAAGTTTTTTTTTTTCTAGAAAGACAGACTAAGGAATGTATTTCATAAATTGGGATTATTATGTTCAAATTGAGCTCCATGGTTGTCATGGGAGTATCTAACTCCTGTGACATGTCTGTATCTAATACAATCAAAACAGAGATCACTCAGTACTGTGGGGAAATCAGCCAGATGACTCAAGCATCTTGAAATTTTGATAATAAATATTAAAATGTACAAAGGCAAAAAAGAATACTTAACTTTACTACATTTTCTTTATTTTCTATTTTTAAATTCAACAAACTGTTTTTCTTTAAAATTAAAATGTATTCTATGAAAGCACATTGGCATGTGGTTATTAGAACAACTTAAAGAGAGGCGGAGCAGTGTCTTCATTTTCTCTAATGCAGATGCTGCCCTTTGCAGAGGCTTTACTCTGTGATATCCTATGTGTCAATCTGATTTAATTAAAACTTCTTTGCGCATACTTGTATTATGAACTGCACATCAGAACATAGCCCTCACACATCCCTCCTTGTAATATTACTCATATTGGATTTAAGGATCACTCTTTTTGTAATTTACTACATTACTCATTATTAATAAGATCCACCTGAGAGGGCTTGAGGAAATCACTCTGGAGTTAAACTCTGTTGGTGATATTAAAGAGGATCTGTGGTTAGTGTACAGCATCAACATTAAGTGGCACATAATTGTCTATACAAATCCTGGTCCATGGAAGCCTGAGATACTCTTTTGTTGTCTGAAGGTATTCACACATACATGCACATAGACACAAATAGATTTACATGTACATAATCAAAAATGAATATGGCAGAAAAAATAAGTACCTGATATTAAGATTTTATGAAATGTTTGTACAGTCAGACTATGTCCAATCTTGGAAAGAAGAGCTTTAAAGACTGAAAGGAGTTAGTCTTCAGACAGTAATTTGATATGATTATGATGTCAATGAATCAAGGGTCACAAACCTGTTAGTACAATTGAAGAATGTGGAAAAATATGTGTCCTAAATTGTGAGCATCAAGAACAGATGTTCTTTTTCTCTGAATTCCTTGTTGACATTCATCTAATACAACTCTATACCCACTATAACCTCTACTATTTATCAATTAGCAATCTCTGCATCTCTCTAATTAACTTTAGTAATCTGGGAAGTATATCTTAAAATTCAGTTTAGAGAGGGTCTCATATTGGTTTTAGATATTACCACAGTCCTATGTGTATACATATTATACTGGACCAATTGGTCAGGTTGTGTCCTTGGGTGATGACTCAAGGCCTAAAATTCCATCAAATTTCTTCTACTTATGGACATTTTTTAGTTATTTAGATATTCTAAGCCAAAATATAAAATAATCACATGTACATCTGTTCTGATAATATGACTGAAATATATTTCTGTCTTTTCATGCTCCCTTGTTTTGATGATTTCAACTCCACTTTTGCACATACTATAGTAAATATGGTTTAATGGTACTGAGTTCTTTCTTCCTCATTCAGTTTATGAACAGAATAGTATTTTATTTAAAACAGAAGGTGCAGTATTTAATCTTTTTCAGTGGTTAGATGTTTGAGAATTTTGTGGATGCTCCTATGCCAACCATGACACTTGATAAGAAGATAAAGGCGGTGCTGTCAGGAGCTGACATGTCTCGTAAATTAAGATTTTTTGATATCGAGACATGTCAGCTCCTGACAGCACCCCCTATTCTACTCCAAGTAAAAGATGAGCATCGAAGAATCTCCAGAGGGAGATGATTGAATTGGTGGTGAGCCTTTCTCTTGGCAAGAAAAACCCCTTGCTTCAACTGTAGACAGACTTCTGTCCAAAAAGGACAAAACTTGGAAGCAGATAAGTTGACAGCCTAGCTCTGCCAAGACAGGGTAGGTAAGTCCTTCATAATTCCTGCTCTACAATCAATGTCTGTCAGAGAAATGGAGCCAAATGGCTGAAGATTGATGCTGTAATGTATGGAGAGAAAATGGGAACTGTCCAGGCAGCCACTGGTATGTCATTTCTTAGTTTTGGAAGCTGCAGGCCCTGCACTTCCTATATAATCAGATATATTTATCCCTCTCCGGTCTCTGAGGTGGTTGAAGAATAGATAGCTAGAGTCTCATAGTTAAATTTTGAGTTGTTTAGGAATCAAGAGGGTGTTCTGGATCTAAGAAGATATTTTTAAAATTATGAGGCAAGTTAGTATGAAAGCTGAGTTAGATATAGAACTTTAAACTCATGGAGATGGTTAGACAGTAGAATGTTAAAGTCAGGTGCCAAATACATATGGACTGGACATTGGGAATGTATGCTAAGCCATATAACTCTTATAATTGTGGCCTATTTATTTCTGTTGTTTTGTATTGTATTTATAGTTATAAGAAAAAGAACCATTTTTTGGACTGAAAGGGAGAGCTGTTGGGGGGAAAAAGAAATGCCTTAAACTAAAAAAAAAAAAAAAAAAGGGAAGAAGATTGGGGGTTGAGGGGGAGGAGGGTGGATGGGACTGGAGGGGGGAGTAGAGAGGGGATTGTGATTGAGATGTAACTTGAAGAAATAAAAAATAAATTATTAAAAAAAAGAAAGAAAAAAAAAAGAAGATAAAGGCCCCATTAGTGTTTTCAAGATAGTTTTCTTTGTGTAGAGAGTCTATCAACCCAGTCTGATAAGGCTCCCTGGTTCACTTCTGTCTGTTTCAGCAACAGCAAAAAGAAGATATAAAATCTCATCTCTGGAGATCACAGTAAAAAAAAAATTTAATCAAAATATGAAAACAGTCACGCTGAATTTATTCAAGATTAAAAGCACATAAATATATCTCTATATAGATCTGTTAGCATGTACTCTCTAGGGTATTAGTTCATTTTCATGGCCAAATTAATGAGTCCAAGGACTAAATAAAAAATCTTCTCTAAAACAAAAATGTTGTGGGGAACTTCTGCTGATAAGGTGGAAGTCTGATATTATAGGAAAGGCTCTGAGCTTGGTGCTAAAATGATGGAATCCCCATCTTCCATCTGAGGAAATTTCAGTTCCTCTAAAGGATAAGAAACCCACCCAATGAACTCCTGGAGAATTCTGAAATTACTTCTTCATGTTAATGAGGTCCATCTGTGCCTTGGCTTTCAGCCATTGACATATGTCTATACCTTTAGCCTACCTGGAGTTCTTGCTCCACCCCCACTGCCCATGGGATAATTAGGTACTGTATTTCCCCTTCTTTGATAGGACAATATCCAGAAAATCATATACAAATTAGCTCCAAATCTCCTGCCCACTGCCAAAAGGTTTATAAAGTCCTTGATTCATGAAATAAACTTTCTCCATTCCTCCATTACAACCATCTGAGACTTGGCTCTTTATTTTGGGATTGGGAAGAAGGAACTGATCATTGGACACACTGCCTGACTATGTCTTCTGCTCCTTCCAGCAGCCTGAACTTGTCTCTGAGCACATGGGGTACCAGCTACCTCCTTGCTGCTGCCACTGCTGTCTATCCAGGCTTGCATTTTTATCACTGCTGTTGGTCACTCCAGTGGCCTCTGAAGATCACCAACAGGTTCCTGTTGCTGACTGTTCCTAAAACAACATCCAGCCATACTTGAATCAAGTTGGACTTCTGAAGATGTTTAGCTCTATTCAGGGGCTCCAGGCTCCTTTAAGCTGCCCATCCCTGCACTGGCAGCACAGCTAAAAGAGGTTTGACCTTCCACTATGCTGCAGAGGGTTTCTCTCCCCTGTGTGCTTATCATCAGTGTTTTAACACTTGGCAGTAGAATTCCCCTACTCCTCTGGCCTGGTGGGGCATTTTATGACACAAGTTCCAGCTTCAAGGAACTTGGAGCTACCTGGCCCAGCACTAGCAGATCAGCTAAGAGACCTGTAAACTTGCTACATGCAGGAGAGAGTTAGAACTACCCTTACTCTCCTGCTTGCTTATTAAAAAAAAACAAACAAACTAATACTTGTGCATTGGAGAAAACCCTTTTCCTACCTCTCAAGACAACCTGATGGTATTGATCTCCAGATATGTGTTTCACCCTTTTCTGCCCAGATTGACCTATTTCAGACCATCAGGAGGAAGAGCATGTGTTTCAGTACTATTTTGGAGCTGGCGATCCCCCCCTCCCCTGAATCCACAAAGTGGCAGATGTGAATGTTAACTGAGGGTCAACACCAAAGATCCACATACACAAGCACCTATAAATGCAAAAAATTAAAATATTGAATTAAGAATACTATTTCATATATATTTCTATGCTCATCAATAACATAGAAACATACTGTCTTCTAATTAATATATAACACATATATACCATTACATAACTAATATAATATTTATTATTAATATATTCCTTATGGCATTATGCATGTATACATGTATAAGTATATAGTTCAATATAGCATGTGACATGTATTTACAGTTATTAGAAGAAAAAAGTAACAAAGAGTTTTTGACATGTTATTATAAGATGTAAAATCAAAATAGTATTTTATTAGTTTCTTAGACCACACAGTCAATACATAATATTCTCAAAATGAGACTAAGAGATTTATATAGAGATATATTTATGTGCTTTTAATCTTGAATAAATTCAGCATGACTGTTCCCACATTTTGATTAAATTTGTTTACTGTGATCTCCAGATATGAGATTTTATATCTTCTTGTTGCATTACATGAAGCTTATCCATACTCATCTTTATATCAAGAAATATTTATTGTTGCCTCTACAACATAAATACATATGTTTAATGTCCTAAAACCGATCAAAATAATGTTTTTTTTAATTTTAGTTTTTAAAAATTGTATGTGTATAAGTGTTTTGCCTGAATATGTCTATCTACCATGCATGCGCCTCATATCATCATAAAGCATAAATATTATCAGATCCTCTGGACCTGGATTTACAGGCAATTTTAAGCCATGTAACAGAATATTTTTACTTTTCACATGTATATTTATTAATATTTATCAATCACCTATAAGATATCTAAATCCTATAACCTAAGCCCTATAATCTATCATCTAAATCTATCTAAGAACACTCTAATATCTAAGAACACAGTAATATCTATCTAAGAACACTCTAATACCTATCTAAAAACAACTAACACTATTTTAATTTCTTAAAAGAATATTAATATTCTTAGTGTAGGACCATATAGGCTGAGTTGGTTCATGGCAGTCCCATCAGGTAGTATCTTTTAAACTTAAAATCCATTTGGCCTTATGTTGCCAATTTGTAAGGCAAGTTTATTTCCACCACCAAATTGTGGCTGATTTATTATAAAGTCAGTCTTTTCCAACAACCAACCTGAGGCTGACTTTTTCCATCAGCAGAAACTCACTTCTATTGTCTCCTTGGCCCAGGAAAACCTCACAAGCGAAAGCCTCTCCAAGTGGCTTCTGACCTTGCTCACCTTGCTGCCTTTTTTGGCACTCTGGAGCCCCAAGTCAGGTACCTTGGAAAGAACTTTGTTTCACCAGGTTTTATGTAAATTCTGTTAATGATGTACCTTGTTGTGTGCTCCTCCAGCATGAGCTCTCAGTCAGTGAGGGCAAGAGCAAGACAGTCAGATGCATGGAGCATTTGGCTTATATATTGTCTTACCTTGCCATCTTTGGTGGAGTGTCCTAAGTGTCTCATGATTTCCCAGCAGTCCTGTTGCCATGGCAACTGACATCATCTGGTGGCTTTCATGGTTTCTTAGCCATGTCCATTTAACAGGGCAGTTTGTGTTTCAATCTAAGCAACCTAAAAGGATGCCACTCCAAATCCCTATGCTAAGCCAACTGCCTACTAATTTCACTAAAAAGGCCTAACTTCTATCACAGAGCCACCATGTGGATACTGGGAATTGAACACAGATCTTCTGGAAGAACAACCTGCTGAGGGAAGGTCTAATATTGTTTCTGATACATTGAATTCAATGTAAAGATCTGGTTATCGCCCATTCTGAGGGTTACCAACCCTCTTGATTGGTTAATAAAAGTCGCTTATGGCCAATTAGCTGGGCAGAAAGAGTGTAGGAAGGCGGGACTTCCTCAGATCACAGCAGGAATTCCGCACACAGAGAATCGCTCTTTTTTCTGCAGTGAGACACAGAAGGAGACAGATGTCTGGAGAAGTCTGGAAGGTACTCACAGGCACATGGTGGTTTGGGGTTAACTTAGAGTAGCTAATTGAGAGTCTGCCCAGCTAAGGGCTAAGCATTAAAATATTAAAAGGTCTTGGTGTGTTTAATTATTGAGGAAAAGACTGCAGTGGCTTATAGGCCGTCAGTCCAAGCAGACTCCCCTTGAGCCCAGGGGAATCTCCCACCAAGCCTCCGGTAATTCTACCGGCCTAATATAACAATTTATATTAATTAACAGAGTTTAGGTTATAGGTGGTGTAGGCCACCTTTGGTCCCAGGGCTCTTTCTCCAGGATAAGTTAGGCAACCGGTTAAGGCACTCAGGCCAGGCCACTTGCTCCTCTGCCAAGCCACCGGCTACTCCGCGGGCTACTCTGACGGCCTAATATTACAGTTTATACTTACTAATAACTACATTAATTAATTAATTTGCAGTTATCAGGTGGCGCTCAACGTGGTAAGGCATTATGGGTAATTTTATTTTCAAAACTATAGAGAAACCTGCAGATTTTGAAACTTTGATGCCAGTTGTTGACAATATGGCAATGTTTACTGCTGACCTCTACACTGTTTTTCAATCAGACCGAATGTTTTATGCTGTTTACTTTTTTTTATTTTATTGGTTTGTCATAAGGAAGACGTCTGTTACACAATTAAAAATTATGGATATGCAGATTGGGAGCTTAAGAAAATTCTGGCAGAGCAGGTGACTGGAGCTGAGAAAATGGCAAGTTCTTTTCTAGCTAGGTCTCCACAGTCGCCGCATGTACCAGAAGAAAAGCCGCTGCATGTGCCAGCAGGAAACCAGGTAGGTAATGGTGCTAATGTGGAACCAAGTGCACCCCCAGAGGAGCTTCATGGTACTGCAAAATCACCTTGAGCTTTTCCAGTAATGTTTCAAATTAGGCCTGATAATAATAACAGTCAATTCCATCAGGAATTAACATGGCGTCCAATAGACATTTTGGATTTAAAAAGATTTAAGGAGTCGATTGTCTCTTATGGGATGTACTCATCATTTATTAAACAGATGCTAAATAATTGGGCTATACAAAATAGAATCATTCCCCAAGATTGGAAGGGACTGATATCCGCTGTGCTAGAAGGTAGCCAGCAATTACAATGGTTGTCATGGTGGAGACATGAAGCCACAAAATTAGAGCAGCAAAATATGGCAAGGGGAATAAATGTCACAACCCACCAAATGCTTGGTGAGGGACCTTATGATGACATATGATTACAGACTCAATTTGAAGATGTTGCCATAGAACAATGTTGTGTTGCAGCTCTGAGAGCCTGGGATATGATGGCTGAGGCTGGGAAAAGGTTTACTTCATTTACCAAGATAATACAAGGTCCTCAGGAAACCTTCTCAGACTTTTTAGGGAGATTGACTTCAGCTGTGGAGAGAGATGTAGATAACCCTGATGCCAGACAGGACTTGATAAATGCTTGGTATATGAAAATGCAAATCCTGAATGTCAAAGGGCATTTAGACCATTGAAAGCTCAAGGAGCCCTAGTAGATGAATGGATAAGAGAAGCAGCTGATATTGATTTCAGGAGCATCAGATGAATGTCATAGCACAAGCAGTTGCTAAGGGTCTTAATGAGTACTTTAAAAATGGTGAACTTGGTCATTTCCAAAGATATCGTAAGGCTGAATCCTCCAGAACTCAAAATGATAGGTGCCTGGACTCTGCAGAACATGGTCGTAGAAGGGAACGAATGGCTTTTAATGGCAATAGAAGGTTAAGGTCTCCAGGATTTTGTACTCTTTGTGGAAAAGGTAAACACTGGTCCTGGGATTGTAGAGCTGAAACGGATGTCAGAGGTAACCCCTTACAGGAAAAGAGGGGAGGGGCCTACTAGTTCAGGCCCCCCAAAACAATGTGAACCATCATCCATCATCCAACCAGAGGGAAACAAACAGGCAGGAAGAACAAAATTAACTATTGCTGATCTCTTACAGGCTACTGAAGGTGCTACAGTTTTAGATTTGACCAGGGATGAATCTACAACATTATCCAAAACAGATCAATATTATGTGTTAACCACTGGTATTTATGGTCCTTTACCATCAGGGACAATAGGATTAATATTTGTAAAAAATGGATTAACTTGTCAAGGATTCTTTATTTATCCAGGTATTATAGATGGAGACTTCAAGGAAGAAATTAAAATTATGACATCCATATAGAAAGAGATGACAATTAATGCAGGGGACAAAATTGCCCAACTGCTGCTGTTTCCTTACACCAAGGGTAAGGTTGTTCCAATAGAGAGAACAGGAGCAGTTGAAAATAGTGGAAAACATGTGTATTGGCAAATAATGGTGAGTGATATGAGACCAAAATTAAAAATACAAATGAATGGTATTGAAATAGAAGGATTGCTTGAAACAGGAGCGGAAGTCACTGTCCTCTCACACGAGTCTTGGAATCCAAACTGGCCACTTCAAAGGGTTCCTACACATTTTATAGGAATTGGTAAATTATCACATGTAAAACAAAGTGTACGATGGCTCAACTGTGTGGGACCAGAAGGACAAACAGCAAAGTTGAGACCTTATGTGGCTGATGTACCCATAAATTTATGAGGAAGGGATCTCTTACAACAATGGGGTACTCAAATTAATATTCCTGCAATGCCAGACCAGAAATAACAAATGATGAAATGATGGATGCTTTTGAGG
Organism: Lophiomys imhausi; assembly: GCA_907164525.1. Lineage (NCBI taxonomy): Eukaryota > Metazoa > Chordata > Mammalia > Rodentia > Muridae > Lophiomys > Lophiomys imhausi. The sequence goes on along the minus strand of CAJQZJ010032395.1, from coordinate 2,996,321 downwards.
AAGGTATTGATATGCGTACTCAGCAACAATTGCAAGCTATGTCTAGTGTCCAAACACAGGACACTCCAGACATTGAGATTATAGATACTTTTGAGGAAGGTATTGATTTGAGTACTCAACAACAACTGCAAGCTATGTCTAGTGTCCAAACACAGGACACTCCAGGTATCGAATTTCCAAATTTATACTAGGGGCCACTGCTGAAATTCCAACAGCCCTACCCTTGAAATAGCTATCACATAAACCAGTGTGGCAAGAACAGTGGCCCATAACAAAGGAAAAATTGGAGGCTCTTGAGCAATTTGTAAAAGAACAGCTGGAGGATCGTCATATAGAAGACTCTACCAGCCCATGGAATTCTCCTGTGTTTGTGGTAAAAAAAGAAATCAGGTAAATGGAGAATGGTAACTGATTTAAGAGCTGTGAATAGAGTAATTCAACCTATGGGTCCTTTGCAGCCTGGTATGCCTTTAGCTTCTCTATTACCAAAGTCATGGCCTTTAATAGTAATTGATTTAAAAGACTGCTTATTCTCAATTCCATTGCATAAGAATGATAGGGAAAGGTTTGCCTTCTCTGTAACTACTCTTAATAACAGTAGGCCAATCAATAGGTATCATTGGAATGTAATTCCACAGGGAATGTTGAATAGTCAACTCTGTGTCAATATTTTGTACAAAAACCATTAGAATTAATGTGTAAGCAGTTTGCTCGATCTATTATCTATCATTATATGGATGATATTTTGTTGGCTGATTCTGATGTAGTTATTTTAGAAAACTTATTTAAGGAAATGCAAAGAATTCTACCACTATGGGGGTTAAAAATTGCTCCTGAAAAAATACAAAGAGGAGATTCAATCAACAATTTGGGTTATAAAATATGTCAACAGAGAATAAGATCGCAAAAAGTACAGATCCATAGATACCAATTGAAAACTCTTAATGATTTTCAAAAATTAATGGGAGATATAAATTGGCTAAGGCCCACCCTTGGTTTAAGTACTCATGAGTTAAGTAATTTGTTTCAAACATCACAAAAGGATTCAAATCTAAACAGTTCAAGATGTTTAACTGCTGAAGCAGAAAAGGAATTAATGTTGGTAGAACAAAGATTGCAAGATGCATACATAGATAGAATTGATCCCCAACTTGATTGTATTTTGGTCATTTTACCATCAACTCATTCTCCTACAGGGCTTATTATGCAATGGGAAGATAGTATTATGGAATGGATTTTCTTACCACATATACAAATTAAAAAAATCAAATACATACATACATAGAAAAGATATTTGAATTAATTGTAAAAGGTAGAATGAGACTACATCAATTATCAGGAATGGACCCGGCTGAAATAGCAGTGCCTCCTACTAATGCTGAAATTATGTCATTGTGGGTAATCAATGAAGATTGGCAAAGAGCTTGCAGTAATTATTTGGGAGAAATTAATAACAAATTTCCAAAAAGCAAACGTATACAATTTATAAAAATAACTAATTGGATTCTTCCTCATATTGTAAAGGGAACACCAATTCCTGATTCACCAACCTTCTATATTGATGCTAACAAGATGGGAATGGCAGGCTATAAGACAGACAAAATCAGCAAGGTAATCAAAAGTCCATATACCTCAGTTCAAAAAGCAGAATTGTATGCATTCCTTTTGGTATTGTTAGATTTTATAGAGTCTCTTAACATAATTACGGACTCTCTATATGCAGAAAGAGTTGTGTTGCATATAGAAACTGCTGAATTTATTCCCGATAACACAGAATTAACTTCTTTATTTATACAATTGCAACAGGTCATCAGAGGTAGAAATAACCCATATACGATCCCATACAGGTTTGCCAGGTCCACTGGCACAAGGAAATGAAGAAATTGACCAATTATTCATAGGACATGTGTTGGAAGCCTCAAAATTTCATCAGAAACATCAAGTTAACAGTTCAGGTTTAAAGAAAAAATTCTCTATTACCTGGCAACAAGCCAGTGAAATAATTAAAAAATGTCCTACCTGTTCTCTGTATAACCAAACTTCATTACCTGCTGGTAGTTACTCCAGAGGTACTAAAGAGAATGAAATTTGGCAAACGGATGTTTTTAACTTTGCAGAATTTGGAAAACAAAGGTACGTACATCATACCATTTATATATACTCAGGGTTTCAATGGGCAACTGCTTTAAGTTCTGAAAAAGCTGATTGTGTTATTGTGCATTTATTAGAAATAATGGCATTTATGGGTGTACCTACACAAATTAAGACTGATAATGCTCCTGCATATGTATCTAATAAGATGAAGCAATTCTTTTCATATTATAATATAAAGCATGTTACTGGTATACCACACAATCATACAGGACAAGCAATTGTAGAAAGTGCTAATCGTACCTTAAAAGAGATGCTTTTTAAACAAAAGGGGGAATTAAAGAATCCAAGGGATAGATTACACAATGCTTTGTTAACTTTGAATTTCCTAAATGTTGGTGAAAATGGTACCACTGCAGCTGAGAGACATTGGGTTATACAAAAAACTGAGGAATTAAATCAACCAATATATTATAAGGATATGTTAACTTTAGAGTGGAAACCTGCAATGGTTTTAAGATAGGGACGTGGTTATGCCTATGTGTCTACAGGGAATGAAAAAATGTGGTTACCAACAAAATTTATAAAGATTAGATCTGACCAGGGAGAACCTCCCATTAGCTGAAATATGAATGTCTTCCACGGTTAAGAGTATTTTATTAACTGTATGGTGTTCATGATATTCCAATCTTTTATCCAGGATGGACAGAGTTTATGGTGTTAATGATATTCCAATCTTTTATCCAGAATGGACAGAGTTTATGGTGTTCATAATATTCCAATCTTTTATTCAGGAAGGATAGAGTTTATGCCTTAAAATGTACTTACAACGTTGTTCTATGCCTTCCATTTCCTCAAATTTTGAGCAAAAATTTATTTTCAGAGCCAAGGACTGAATGACAATAACAACAAGACAAATGGGCCAGAAGATTCAACCTAACATACTGCTTCAGTCACTGTTTTCTTAAAAACATTGCATGCAAATCATTTTTAAAAGCGCTAGTCCAAAAAAAAAATGATCGATCATATAGAGACTGGACAACAAAAGCTATAGGTAACTTTCCCGGGAATTGGCCAATATCTCATTTTTTAAAGGGTACCCGAAAATATTTACACTCCATTCCCAAAAGATGGGATGGAAGTTTTTTGTGTGTGTTATGTTATGTGTTGTGATTGTTTCTTGTCATCTGGGATGAATGGATATATGTTATGTGTTGTGAATTGGATTCAGGGATTTTCTTCTTTCCCTCACTCTATTTTTTGTCTCTTTTATTATTAAAAACTTCAGATTATTTTGTTATATTAATAGAAATTGATAGAAATATAAGATTGTTTTGTTATAATAGATATTGATAGAACGTTATGATTATTGTGTTTTACATACACTTAAAGATAAATATTAGTTGCAAATTTTCAAGATTTCATTTGAAAAATAAAAAAATTGTTTTTTTCTATTGCCCAAAAGACAATTTGCCCTAGGAAAGGTACTACATGCCATCTTTTCATAGCATGAATGGAGACTTACAAATGTCTTTCTTCTGTTCAAAGATCAGGAAATATTCTTTCATTGATTTGTGAATCCTGCACATCCAATGCATTTTGGTAATTGCAGAACTATATGTTACTTATGAGAAATTATATATTTCAGAACAACGGGACCTGAGTCCAAAGAAGACAAGTAACCCAAATGATCCAGCCTCATAGTCTGCCTCAATAGCTGTTTCCTCCAAAATCTGCATCCAGAACAACTTCAAACAGCTTGCTGAGATGGCCCAGCCTCCAAGACTGTTGCAGACAGGACATAAATAAACTCCTGAACTTTCCTACCAAGGTCCAGCCTCGAACTAAAAATTGCTCAGGACATTCAAATCGCTGAGCACATAGAGACTGGACAACAAATGTTATAATTCACTTGCTTAACCAGTTTTTTTTTTTTTTTCATTTTATTTGGGCCTCTAAACAGGTTTTCTGCATCCAAATTCAGCAAGAAGAAGTTTTAAGAGAGGGATGTCCCATTCCCAAAAAGTGGGTGGATGATTCTTTGGTTATTTGATGGGTTATAGATGTCGTTTATGGGGAATGGTTACAGATCGTTATATGGTCTTGTTAAGCAAAGTGTAGGAGGTTAGGCTCAGGGATTTCTTTCTCTTTATCCTTCTTTCTCTCTTATATAGGGGGAGAAGACTTGAAAATAAAAGGAGAGGGAATATGGACATATGGTATATAATTGATAAGATAAAAGGGTAGATTATTGAATCTTTTCCTAGAGATCTTTGTATATTGATAGAAAATTAAGGCTATATTTTTACTAGGTATTGTACCTATGTAATTCTTAAATTTGAAATGTGAAGTTCTAGTCCTTTTGACAGTAACTATCACAAACTGTCATAGTTCTTTTTGGAAGCTGCTTTCCTATGCTTCCTACTCAAATAATAACTTTATCCCTTCTTATGTCTTTGATGAGGTTGAAGGCATAGTAGTTATAAAATTTCAATTGAACTTGAATTGTTTAGGATAATTTAAAAATGCATGTTGATAGTCATTCAAACTTGTGATTTTATTAGGATAATTAAATTAGTTATTTTAGAGGTTCTAAGTTGATCATATATTAAGTTGTTAGAGACAAGCAACATTTGCTTACTCAATGGATATGGATAGATAGTCTTCAAAAACTTCAAGAGATCTGCAGAATATGGCATTTAAAGATATTTTTGTTATTTTAAAAATTCCTTGACATGAGACTGTCAGCTCCTGACAGTTCCCATTGGACTTGGAAGGAGACAATGAGCATCAAGGTATCTCCCATCAGGAGATAATTCCTACTGGGCAGAAATGCCCCTGTTCTCTAAACAGACTATATACAGTCCAAAAATGGGCCGGAGCTCAAGGCAGGTAAATTGATGGCCTGATTCTACAAAGACAGAATGGGCAAATCTTATTTCCTGCTCCACAACTAAGTCTGTGAGACATGCTTGGCCAGAAGGCTGAAGATGATGCTCCAATGTTCTAGAAACTGGGGACAGTCTAGGCAGCCAGTTGTCTGTCATTTCATAGTTTTGAAAGTTGCTTGCTCTGCACTTCCTATCTGTTCAGATATATTTATCCTTCTCAGGTTTCTGAGGTGATTGAAGACTACATAGATATAACATCACAGTAAAATTTAAATTATCTAGGAATTAAAAGGATGTTTTAAGGTTAAGATAGTTTAGTTAATAATGTAAGTTAGGATAGAAGTTGAATTAGGTATAGATCTTTAAACTCATCAAGAGAGATATGTAATAGAATATGTCCTAGTTAACTAGACAAATACATATGGACTGGATGTTGAGAATGTATGTCACACCTTTTAGTTTTCATAATTGTTTTTATTGTATTTATTATTGTTACTGTATTATGTTTATTGTTAAGAAAAGGAGCCTTATGCTAGAGTTAAAGGGGGAGATGTTGAGGGAAGGTCTAATATTGTTTCTGATACATTGAATTCAATGTAGAGATCTGGTTACCGCCCCTTCTGAGGGTTACCAACCCTCTTGATCGGTTAATAAAAGTCGCTTATGGCCAATTAGCTGGGCAGAAAGAGTATAGGATGGTGGGACTTCCTCAGATCAGCAGGAATTCCGCACATACAGAGACTCGCTCTTTTTCTGCAGGGAGACACAGAAGGAGACAGATGTCTGGAGAAGTCTGGAAGGTACTCACAGGCACATGGTGGTTTGGGGTTAACTTAGAGTAGCTAATTGAGAGTCTGCCCAGCTAAGGGCTAAGTGTTATAATATTAAAAGGTCTTGGTGTGTTTAATTATTGGGGAAAAGACTGCGGAAGCTTATAGGCCCTTAGTCCAAGCAGTCCTGGGCTGTTGGATTCCCAGACTCCTCCTGAGCCCAGGCGAATCTCCCGCCAAGCCGCTGGTAATTCTACCGGCCTAATATAACAATTTATATTAATTAACAGAGTTTAGGTTATAGGTGGTGTAGGCCACCTTTGGTCCCAGGGCTCTTTCTCCAGGATAAGTTAGGCAACCGGTTAAGGCACTCAGGCCAGGCCACCTGCTCCTCTGCCAAGCCCCCAGCTACTCCGCTGGCTACTCTGCCAGCCTAATATTACAGTTTATACTTACTAATAATTACATTAATTAATTAATTTGCAGTTTTCAACAACCAGTGTTCTTAACTCCTGATCCATCTTTATAGCCCAATTAAGCTATTTTTAATTAGGACAATGCAAATTAATTCATAATGTGCTACCCAAAAGCAACTGTTCAAGTGGTAAACATGATTGAATTTCTTAGTATGCATGACTCCAGGACTGCAAACTCATACTGGCAGCTCCAGTACCCCTGAAATCTAAACCTCTACCTGCTCCAAGAGCCTGCTCAAGTTGAACTGCTACACTCAGTGTAACCTGACACTGATGTGGATAGGTGCCTTCCCTACCCAGAATACCTGTATCTCCTTCCTTATCTGAAAACTCCTTCATCTCAACTTCCATATTCAACTCTTCTCAATATGCCCTAAAAATCACTTTGGTACAACATTCAACTCTGATCCTTCCTCCTCTATAGGCTCCTCCTCCAAACCAACAGCCACATGTAAACCAACCTGTTATAGAACCCGAAAAATAACACTCACACTGCTTTTGATCCATCCACATCACTGGGAACTCCCTGCAGCCAAAATCACATACTACATGGTTGGCTGTTGACATGAGAAAACAGCACTTCCACTTCCAACACTCTTAACTCTCCCATGCCAGGACCAATCTCTCCAACAGCTTACCTTGGCACTGACTAGGTAACAAAGCCTTCTGTTCTGGAACAACATTGTCATTTTCTCCTCTCTCAGGATGTCTCTTCAGCTGACATATCACAAAAACAAAACAAAACAAAACAAAACAAAACAAAAACAAAGACTAGTGCATCATTGGTAAGACAGTCCCTTCATGCAAAGTATCTATGTCTTGCTGATTCTCCCTCATTAAGCCTGTTCTTCTGCCCAGATCTGGGTTCTGGCCACAAGAAATAAAAACACATGCAGCAGCCACAAACACCATTCTGAATCCAGATTCCATTAAAGAGAATCAATTTCATACAAATATTCACCAAATGGAATAATTTAAGTGAAATTTAAGGCATGGGATTCAAAAGAATGATTATAGAAAAATAAAGTGTCCTCACTATATAGAAAAGCTAAAGTGATTTATAACAACTAAGATAGGTCACAGAGGATACTTGGAGAACTCCTTTAAGCTAAAGAAAGAGAAAGATAAATACAAGAGGTTACAAGTGATAAATAGTCAGCATCAGAAGAAATCTAAAAGAAAAAAAATTAAGAAATCAGCAAAATGAGAGAAATCAGTACACCTCTGTCAATAATTACTTGATTATAATGTTCTAGTGTCCCAATTAACAATGTAAAGAGTATCATATTGGGTTAGAAATCATAATGTATCTATGTGCTTCCATCAAGGAACACTCACCATCTACTACAGAAAATATGTTACATTAAAAAAAATACTAGAAAAAAAATCTGGCATAGCCATTTTAATATATGACAAAATGGACTTCACATCACTATTAGTCTGAAGATATAAAAAAAAGACTTCAAAATCATTAACAGAGAACCCATCCAGAGAATATGTCAGTACAAAAAATATACATATCAAGCACATATAAACAATTTATAAAAAAAGTTTATTAAACTTAAAGCCATAGTTTAATTCCCATCACAATTATGGTGGCAAATTTTAATAACACACTCTTCATGAATATATAATCCAGACAAAAATTAAACAGAGAATCATAGTAGATAAATGACATAATGATTCAAATGGACCTTGCATACTTTAGCATGACATTTCACTCTAGCATTAAAGATACAGTACATGCATACACACACACACACACACACACACACACACACACACACACAGAGAGAGAGAGAGAGAGAGAGAGAGAGAGATGCACATATATATGCATACAATTCAAATTAGGGTAAGAGAGAAATATACAAGCTGATATGCATAATTTTCTAGTTCAGCTTCCATCAAGGATGTTTCATGTGGCAGATTTTAACTTCCCTAAACACTTCATGAACATGTTTTCAGTTAAAATTTCAAGCAAACTTATAGACAGGCATCATTTTTCACCAAGGAAAAATACTTTATAACAGTATGTATGAGTTCTAAATATTTAGAAAACAGAATATATTATATTTGAATGAATGTTCTTCTGCTCCAAACATTCATTATTAACTGTTTTTAAAATTCCAATTCCTATATCCAGCAACTCCTTTCCTTCTGGAGAAAATGATACTTGCTATCACTGTGAGATAATGCTTTAATGACCTGTTAGATCTTGTTTCTGATATTATTTTGTTTAGAACCACAACATCAGTTGTCCATATAATATGAGTAACCTCTCTGGTTGCTCAAATGTCCCTGTCTTGCAAAGTTAATCAACTCAGTCTATTCTGAGGCATATTTAATTCACAGAAAGTTTTTCTGTTATTCTAAATCAAGTCCAACCATCTCAAGAAAATTTCTTCTTCATGTGATTTTAAACATATTTCAGCTCAATTGCTGTCTTTGTTAGTGCTTCCAATTGGCTGAAATTTAATGTAGGTACTTTCCAAATTTCAGCTATAAGCCCTTAAGCAGTTTCAAATGTCATGAAAGTAAAATAAGATAATTAGAGCATTATGTACAGATGGTCAAACTAGTGTCCAAGGAAATGCCTTTAGTGGATAAAAACCAATGGAGTTAGCGAAGCACCTGCTATGTAAACAGATTGATGAAGGGAAAAGAGGTTGCTTAACATCTTTGATCAGAAACTGATATAACTAGGAGGAGTGAAATTTGTCTAGAATATATAGGTCATTAATAAAGCAGGCAATTTCTACACTGTGGTGTGTGTGTGTGTGTGTGTGTGTGTGTGGTGTATGTGTGTGTGTGGTTTCCTTTTAACTCAAATATATTAAGAATATGAACATTAACATAGATTCATAATTTTATATAAATCAAAGCAAAATACCAATGGTAGTATCTAATTGATTATGTCTTACAAAAAGATAAAAACAGTCTTAGAGTTTCAGAACTCAGAGCTATAAATCCTATATCTGGAAGATGGAAATCTTCATGACCCCTCCTCTGCATTGCTTCCTTTAAAATAATTAGCACATGGGCTGGAGAGATGGCTCAGCCGTTAAAGGCTAGGCTCACAACCAAAAATATAAAATAATTAGCACAGTATTGAATCATTTATAAAGGCCACAGAGGCATATTGCATAAATCACATGCTTTAGTCTAAAAACTGAATTCATTAAATTAATGAATTTTAAAGTAAACATATTGAATAAAAACAAGATTTTTATATGTACAGTATTTTAATTACTATTTCCATAAATTTATGTGGCCATTCTCCATGTTGGTGACAATTTATGGCATATTTATCTTCAATTCCTGCTCTGTTGTAAGGTGTCAGTTTATGATTTTTTTTTGGTACAATAGATGAAATACAGAAGGAATGAAGGAATGAATGTCTTGTCATGTTATGATACCCAGTGATATTCATGATTCAGGTTAATGAATGGCCCAAAGTAAGTCCATAGGCACATTTGTAATGAGAACATAGAATGACTAGAAAACTCCAATTTCCAGTTTATTAAGAATAAAGCATGGAAGAAAAAGGCTGTAGCACTGAATATAGGGCTCACACATCCCAAATGATTTGCCTGTGTGGTACTGGCTATATCATAATGAAAATTGCCCATGATGAGCTTTGTGTTTCTCCTTGAGGGAAAACATTTTCACAGTATATACTGCTGTGCTATTTTGAACTAATATGCTACATCAAATTATCTTTACTCTAGTTAAAAAATATTACTTCAGTTATTTGAAACAGAAAACACATCTACAGTCATTTAAAAGTTTAAATATATGTGTAGTTTAGTTAGCCACATAATAGAGGATAACTATCCTACAATCCACACACCCAAAGGAACAGGAACCTAGCCTAACTATTCTACAAGAAATTCCACCCAGCAGCATATGAAAGTAGATGCTGAGACACACCATCAATCATTAGGTGGACCACTGGAAGTCCTATCTAAGAGAGGGAGGAGAAATAGAGAGATCCAGAGCAGACAAGAACAACACATGATCAACAGAACCAACTAACCTAGACCTCTACAGGCTTACAGAGACAGAAACACTAATCAAAAAGAGAAGAAAAGTGCTTAGACTAGACCTAGACCTCCCTTACATAAATATAGAGGATAGGCAACTTGATCTTCATACAGATCCCTTAACAAGTAGGGGTTGAGTGGTCTCAGTCATGGACTTTGTTACCTGTTAGTGGGACACTTTACCCTAGCTGAGGTGGTATGTTGGGCCCCAGAGCAAGAGGAAGCTCCTAGCCTGATGAACTGAGGGGAGCTGATATATGAGGACCTCCACACTAGAGAATAAAAATAGATGGTAAATGGTGAGTGGAGGAGGACAGGGGCTGTGATCTAGATGTCACTTAAGTTAATTTTAAAAAGAAAAAATTGTGTAAATCAGGGTTGGGATTGCTTCCGGTTTGAGAAGTTACTTACTGGCTGTTGTTATCAATATTCTTTTCCATTAAAAAAAAAAACACTAACAGTCTATTAGTTGCTGTGAGAGACAAACTGAAAATTTACTTCATAGACACTGGCATGTTAGTTTGTGTTCTCTACATGACATAAAGGCAGAGCGATTGATCTCTAGAATATCTCATGGGAAGCTATTCATGAATGTATCACTAAAGCCTGAATGAGTTCCTCAATGGTGGATGGCTTGACATGGATGTCACTTCAAGCGTGAGGATCCAATAATATTCTTGTTCTTTTCAGTCTCAGCCTTTAAAAAAAAAGACACAAAAATGTTATATCACCTAGTAATATATGAACAGTGATTCTGGCTATGAGATACTAAAGCAAAGTTAGACATACAATCCTCTGTGTTAAATGCAGTTTAGGAAGCTGGTGTCAATGCAGAGTTTGGGGGCAGATGGAAAATACAGGGCTCATGTATTATTGGCAAACTAGTGATAGCCAAGCGAAGCAGAGGGCACATGTGGAAAGACAGATCACTTAGTGCAATTTGTTTGGAAGTCTTATCTACTTGGGGTTAACATAATCAAGAAGTTTCCTACAAACTCAGGATGTATTGTTAGTGCTTACTGAAGGATTACACAGAACAATAAAATAATGGCCTGTTTTCTCTGGTGAACCTGAGTACTCAAATACTCTATGAGATATAGTAAATGTAAGAGAAGGGGATCTCTTATATTTAGGGACTAGGGGATTCATCAGTGGAAGAATCTTTAATGTTCTTAGTGGGACCTTATATTTCCAAGAGAAAAATCTTTTGAGAGTCTATATTTCCCTTCAGATTCTGTCTCCAAATACACAACAAGATGCAAAAGAATGTTCATTGTGTTGTAGATTATAATAGTTACATTTTAGTATTTCATTTGACAATCAGTAGAATGGTTACAAAGCACATGAGAATGAAGTTGTGCTCTTTCTGTTCCATGATGGCAGTGTTCCCAGCCAATTTTGTTCAGTTCTACATCATCTGTGAAAGTATTTCCCTTTACTGCTTAAACAGTATGTGCAGTTGCAATTGTTACATACATTGATGAACTTCTATACACAAGGCATATGTAATTTTTTCTAACAGCAACAAATGGGAGGGATTTCATTCACATTTTCAAAATCACAGTATAACCACTGTTTAAACAGACATCAAGCCTGCCTGTCAAAGAGAAAACTACTGGAAAAAAGAGGGTTTTTTTTTTTTTGCCTCTTCAATGTCATACTACTTAAAATAACATTAAGCCTATATCTAATAGAAGAAAACAAATATTCAGTTTGCTTTTTTCAGATATCAGGAGATGCATATATCTCTTTACTTTTATCTCTTAGCCTCTAGCTCAAAGACATTTGCATGCTTATCCTGTCAAAGCCTTCAAGTTTAAAAGTGATGGATGATTGGGTTCTCAGTACATAGTAGTTGTGAAGAGAGTGCACAACCTCTATCATTTGTGTTCTCCCCATCTTGCAATTTTCCAGCGATCTGCTCTTTATTTGAAAACACCATGTTTTGTGTGGGTGTTTTGGTCATCAGTTTTCCTATTATGAGAGAAGAGGTTTGATTATAATTTACATGTGTCAATACAGATCTCACCAGTAATGTATATCAGCCTTAGATATTTCAGAAAATTAGGATTCTCTCTTATTATTTGCTTCTTTTCCTTCTTTCTGGATATTCACCTCTCAACCAACTTGAGAACTAACCTCAGGAAAAAGTTTCTTCTTTACAGTTATTTTTAATTTCTTTTGATCTCAGAACTGTGTCTTGGACACATTGATAAATCATTCATTTACTGTCATGGCTCTTCAGCTCCAGAAACTTTCATTGCCATGTATGTAGTGACAATTCTCCCTGATGTTTCTCTATTGATTTTTCTCCATAAATTTATTGTTATATCCAACTGTTTATGACATTGTTACATGAGTACCTATAAGGTACCTTCAGTACCCAAATTCAACATCCTGACTTGAAATCATAATGTGTCCTTAGGTATCACCTGTGGCAATCTCCACCACAACTGATACTTGGGTCTAGAAAGTAAAACTTTAATTTTCCTATCTAAAACTACACTTTTGTGTGTTGTTTATATTTTTTAACCAATTTGACACAGATTAGATTCATCTGGGAAGAGAGAACCTCAGTTGGCAAAGTGTTGCCATGTAGACAACCTCAGGTTGCCATGTAGACAAATATGTGGGGCATTTTACTAATCAATTACTGATATTGAAGGACCTAGCCTTCTATGGGCATTGTTAAACAAGTGGTTCTGAACGATGTAAAAACAATGACCAGCATGCCATGACAACCCTAAGGATGCAATAGTGGCTTGAATAACTTAATCGTAACCAATAGTTTTGCTACTTGGACTTAATACCTGCTCAACTGAAGGAAATTTTTTTATTTTTTTGTTACAAAACTTAATGTTTATTTGTTACTTCAAGTTACATCTTCATCATAGTACCCCCTTTCTACCCTTCCTGGTTCCACCCTCCCACCCTCTCCTCCTTCTCTCACCCATCCCACTCCTCTGATGAGGAATGTCCCTATATATCAGTCCCTCTCAGTTCAGCAGTCATATGAGAACTACAAGCTTCCTCTTGCCCTGGAGGCCTACATGGTAGCACTCCTAGGGCAAATTGTTCCATTAACAGGGAACACACTCTATGTTCCTGATCCTTTTGATGTATTGTTTGTAGAATAGTTATCCTGTACTATATGGCTAAAATCCAATTATAAGTGTGTAGATGACATGTGCATCTTTCTGAGCCTGCGTTAGCTCACTCAGGATGAGCTCTTCCAGTTCATTTGGCTGTGAATTGCATGATTTCCTTATTTCTGACAGCTGAGTAGTATTCCATTGTGGAAATATACCACAATTTTTTAATCCATTCCTCAGCTGAGGGACCTCTGGGTTGTTTCCAGTTTCTAGCTATTACAAATAAGGCTGCTATGAACATAGAGGACGATATGTCTTTGTGGTTTGGTGAGGAATCATTTGGATGGATACCCAGATGTGGTATGAGTAGGTCTTGAGGTAGGGCTATTCCAAGTTTTCTAAGATATCGCCAGACTGAATTCCTTAGTAGTTGTACAAGTTTGCACTCGCACCAGCAATGGAGGAGTGTTCCCCTTTCTCCAAAACCTTGCTAGCATGTGCTGCCATTTGAGTTTTTTATTTTATCCAATCTGACAGAAGTGAGATGGAATCTCAGAGTCGAGTCATCTTGAATTGCATTTCTCTGATGATTAAGGATGTTGAGCATTTCTTCAAATGCCTCACTGCCATTAGAGATACTTCCTTTGTGAATTCTCGGTTTAGCTATGTTTCCCATTTTTTGATTAACCAAATACTCAGAACTACTGATGCCATGGATCTTGAAGGATGACCTACAATTGTCACTTTAATTTTAAACAGAATAATCCCTAACCACAGCTAAGGATTGCTAAGAGTGAAGACTGTTGTTTTTAAGGGAGGATTCATTTCTAAAAATAAACAAATCACATTATACAGACATAGCAGGTTATATTTAGGCATATATATATATATATATATATATATATACCTAAGAAACATCAAGAATGAATATATACCTATATTATATTACAACAAATATATACGTACATACATGCATGCCAGAACAATTAATGAAAAAAAAAGAGGACATGATTTGAAATAGAGCTGGGAGGGTATATTAGATTTGGAAGTTGAGGAAATACAGGGCTTCAGACATATATTAGATAGTACAAAATAAAAATAAGAGTAACTCAAGAAAATCTATAAATGAGTACAGGCCCAGAGCTTCCCTGTTTAACAAAACTGCTGAGAAGCTCATGGATTCATTGTAGTATAAACACAACAACTTTTTTCTCAGTAGAGTTTCCTTCTTCTTGAAATGACTCTAATTGTTTAAAAATTGACATAAAACTAGGCAGCACACCATATATCACACTCTCAACAATATAAATATATTACACAACAATTTATACATATATTGTATATATGGTGCCACATAAATATGTACCTCTTTTTTCTCAATAATTATGTGTTGAATAAAAAAAATTACAGCTTGTATCACAAGGCTTTTAAAGATAAAGGAAAATAAACAAGGCATGACAAGATGACTGGGTCAAACAACTTCCCTTTGTTCTAAGAGGAAACCCATACATATGCAACAACTAGAAGAAAAAATGAGAACAAGTTTTTATTGGCTGAACTGGAGGCTAGAGAACAGGTTCAGTAGTCAGGAGTATGTGCTGCACAAATTTAAAGATCTGTGTTCAAATTCTCAGAACATACATAAAACTGCAGGCACAGATGTGCAAGGACGCCTGTACCCTAACTGGGAGTTGGGGAGGTGGGTAAAAAGACCGATAATTACTGGAGTTTGCAAATTGCCACGGAAGCTCCAGGTACAGTTAGAAACCCTGCCTAAAGGTAGGAAAAGTGTGCCGAAATGGAAACCGACTTCCTCTGGGCTTTGCACGCACCCAGGAGCATGTTACCACACACAATCATGTGAGATAAACAGCACACACTCCAAATGTACTCACATATGCATTCACACACACACATGTACAATTTTTATTTCAAAAAGGTACAATAGGAACCATGAAGATAAATTTGCTGTAAAGGTTTAGAGGTGGAAAAGGATTTAAGTTTCGATCCCTTTGTCCTAGGCAAATGTTTGACTTGTTTTCTGTCGTGCATTCCTCCACCTTTATTAATCCTTTATAGAAGGCTTGGATTTCTATTTATTTACTTTTTACCCACCTCCCCAACTCCCAGTTAGGGTACAGGCAACTGCACACCTGTGCCTGAAGTTTTATGTATGTTCTGAGAATTTAAACACAGATCTTTGAATTTGTGTTATATTTTATTTGGAAAAACTCTGTACATATTTTGCTCATGTTTCCCTTCCCCCAATTTTATTCCTGACCTCCTCATCTTTTACAAGTTTAAAAATGCATTAAAAGAAGCCAGATTTCTTTTACTATCCATAGGCAACTTTGTCATCATCTAAATCCCTTAGCACGGGGTGTGGGGGTGGGGCTGCCTCACTGACGGACTTTATTACCTATTAGTGGAACACTTTATCTGAACTGCCATGTCAGGTCCCAGAGCAGGAGGAAGCTCTTAGCCCTCATGTGACTGATGAACTGAGGGTGACTGTTATGTGGAGTACCCACACTGGAGAGGAAGGATAGATGGGAGAGGGAGTAGGGGGAGGGAGGGTAGAACTGGGAGGGGAGGTGGGAGGGTACTGAGACTGAAATGTTACTTAATCAATAAATACATTTTATATATATTAAAAAAGAAAGCAAATTTGTGATTAGCAAATTACCAGTGCCATTTATTTATACTGAGAAAAATACAGAATAAGATATCCAAATTCCATTGACTTCAATGTGTTTGGTTTGTAAAGAAATAATAATTTTGAAAATCAACTGTATAAAATTTAAACTTTAATTTGTAGATAGTTGTGTAAACAAATAGTTGTTCACAAGAAAAATTAAATTTAGATTTAAGGCTTTATTTCTTTATAATACTTGAAACTAGAGCCTCCATACACCAGGTATTTCCTGTAATATAAGGGGATAATTTTTGACAATTTAAGTTTAAAAAGTCAAAAAGGGAAGATGAGTCTGAAGAGACAGTCCAGTAATTAAGAACACATACAACTATTGCAGAGAATCTGTGTTCATGACCTACTCAGCATCTACTCAAGACAGCTAGCTCACAGCTACCTCTAACTCTAGCTTCAGGAGAGCTGATTCCTACTTCTGGAAGGCAAATGAACTCACATGCACACACACCCAAAAGTAGACAGATGCAAATACAGGTACATTTTTTGAGTCAAAACAAGATGTAGTATACTTAAATATGATTTAATAATACCACATCAACAATAATTCCTTACACAAATGATTACTTTGATGTAGCTCCAGAGAAATAAAAGACAGAAGACATAATACAGAATTGAAAACAGCAGGAAGTTTGCCAGCTGCTGAGAGTTCATGTGCAAGATTTAGCAGCAGAGAATAGCATGTGAGAAATTGACATATTTACAGAACATAGTGCCATAGAAGACAAATTAACTCCCAGTTACAAGACAAGGAAACTCTGGAGAAGGAAAATAAAAGTTTAACTCATTTGTAACCTCTGAACTTGGAGGTGGAGACCAGAAAACAAAAAGTTCAAGGCCACCTGGGTATCATACAGAGGCATTATCTCCAAAGATAATGAAACAAAATTAAAAAAAAAACAGAACAACAAAATGAAACACACAGTCAAACATTAGGAGGAGCTCTAGGAGTCATGTATAAAAAATGAGGGAAGAATAGAGTGATTTGGAGGGGACAAGAACTGTACATGAAGACCAACAGAACCAACCAACCTAGGCCCTTAGAGGCTTACAGAGACTAAAATGTGCCCCCCTGCAATAAAAAGCATATACAGACTGGACCTAGGGCCCCCTTACCACATATATGATAGGCAGCTTGGTATTCATGCAGATCCACTAACAAGTGGAGCTGGATGAGGAGTCTGTCTCTGACATGGACTTTGTTTTCTATTAATGGAACACCTTACCATAGCTAGGTCACCACCGTGTCTGGACCCAGGACTAAAGGAAACTCTTAGCCCTCATGTGACTTAACGAAAGAGATGGATCAATATGGGAGGGGGGGATCCCGGGGAGTCCCCTCATCAGAAGAGAAGGAGAATGGGGAGAGGGGGAAGAGAGTGGGAGTGTGGCACTGGGTGGGAAGGAGAGAGGGAGCTGTGATGGGGATATAACTTGAAAAAATAAATAAGTTTCAAAAAGAAAGTGTGCATTAATAAACTATAGTACAAGAAACAAATCCCAGCTCTCTATGAATGTACTGATTGGAGATACCAGTCAATTTCTCAACAACAACTGGATCAGCTATAGGGAAACTGCATAAAACCACACACAACTGTCCATAAACATATTTAAATATGTCAGAGAAAATTATATTTAATCTAAAAAAGACTTAAATATTGTCATTGACAGACTGCTACCTGTAGTGAGAAGTTTGGAAGTTTGCTTTCTTTTAAAAATATAGAGAAATTGGGAACTGTCCTGGTAGCCAGTTGTCTGTCATTTCTTAGTTTTGGAAGCTGCTTCTTCTTCTGTACTTCCTGTTTATTCAGATATTTAATCCATCTAAGGTCCCAGATGTGGTAGAAGACTAGATGCTTACATTCTCACAGTTATGTTTTAAGTTGTTTAGGAACTAAAAGCATGTTCTAAGTCTAAGAAGATTTTTTTTAAGTTGGTAATGCAAGTTAGGATGAAAACTGAGTTAGGTATAGAACTTTAAACTCATCAAGATAGATATATAAAATATTATTAGTTGGCAAATACATATGGACTGGACATTGGGAACGTATGTTATACCGTATAATTTTCATAATTGTTGCCTAATTGTTCATATTGTTTTGTACTGTATTTATTGTTACAAGAGAAAGAGTCTTTTATTGGACTAAAAGGGGGAGCTGTTGGAGGGGAGGAGATACACCTTAAATTAAAAAAAAAGGATTAATCTAAAGATAACATTGCCCCTTTTCCAACACCTGACATTATTCAGGGATCTTGTTCTTTTCCTCTCTATCATGTTTTTTTTTCTCTCTTATCTAGTGTTAGGGAGTTGAAAGGGAAGAAGGAAAGGGGTGGAGAAGGGTGGAAGAAAGAAGAATCCACAAAGTAACTAAGTCCGGTTACAGCTACTAAAATAATTTATTTAGTAATAAATAAACACAGAATAAAATATTTCATGCAAAACCACTACTTAATAAAGATTTCAAGAAAGCACTTTGATGATCTTCATTCCTGAATTAAATGAATGGATAAAGCCAAAAATGTTGGCCTACCTGTACTTCCTTTCAGAGTCCTAAGGACTATAAGGCAGTAGGATAAGGCAGATGGCTGAACATTTCAGTTCAGCCTGGTTCTAAAATAAAATACAAGGAAGCAAAGAAAATAAATTACAAAATTGGAAAATGACTAGAGTATGAGATACAAATTAAAATTCCCTCTGCATGTTAAGGAAGGTGTCATGAGTAAGGATAATGTGAAGTTCAAGTTTACACACATTTCTCTTAGAAACAGAATATAGTGGATATTTAGATTTCACTAGTGTATAAATTATACATGGATCTTTGTCTCAGGATATAAAATTTGAAAGAACTGGAGAATAAGATCATTTATGATAATCTGGACAAAAACAAGTGAACAAGACTCTTACTATACATTTTATGGCAAGATAAAATCCACATGAGCCAAATTCGTTCATTCATCCAGTAAATATTTACTGTCACCTGCATGGCAACCACATCAGTATAATTGGAGATACAGGAGAGAGTACATGTCATGTTACTATCAGAGAAATAAAAGCATAAATTTTCTATGATACAATATAGCATAATAGTTTATATAAGCATATACATACTATGTAGAAAGTAAGGAAAGTTTTAGTGCTACAAATGTATATTTGATATTGTACTATTTTAAACAGAGCATTCAGGAATGTGATTTGTAGACACTTGAGCAGATCCCTGGAAGAAGTCATGGAATGAACAATACAATTCTGTGACACAGTATTACTGTTGGAAAAGTTAGAATTGCGTGCACTAGTCCTGAGGAGGAACTGTCCTTGAGTGCCTCAGAGGGGGGAGGGAGCCATTGTAGTCTGGGGTGATGGGAGGACATGAGTGGAAAAGCTTGCACTCAGGCAGCTCTAGGCACAGCATGGTGCCCCGAGTGGCTTCTGTTTACTAAGGCATTCGCTAATCTATTAGCAACTAAGTCTTATTGAACAATCTTCCTTTTGCAGCAACATTGTGCCAGGGAACTTAGTCACGCCTGTGTGCTGCATAGGCTGGGGGAAATGCCTTGCCTGAAATGGAAGGTGTTCGCATGAAAACACAAGTTCCCGCATTCAACACTCTGCCATAGTTTTCTTTATAACCAAACTGTTATCATAGCTGTGATGGCTTTTTCCTACTCAATATTGGCAGTAAATCATACATTTCTGAAAATATTTTCTTTGATTTTGATTGTCTCCATGGTTTGTTCACTGACTTATTTACTTGAGGATTAGGTGATAGTCACTAAAGGAAATTGTTGCTGACCAGGGCACACAGCTGCCTCTGAAAATCAACTCATGCTCACAGCCTTAGAGAAAAAACATGGGTGTAAGATATGTGGTTTGCAGAAAATTCTGGAGAGAAATTTACATAGATATTCCCCAGTCTAAGATTTAGGGAAGTCTCCCTGAGGATGTGAATGGAAAGGTGTGAGACTATAACATAGTCATATATATTTTAACATATAAAATAGGACAGAGCTAGTTAGGGTGGAAGTGATTGAAATTACTGACAATAAATATACTTCATGTAGGCAACTAGAAAGCAGACTCTAGACTGTAAACTTTGAAGTCAGGCCAGCACGCCATACAGAACTGTGGGTGTGGGGTAATGTGATCAAAGCTGCTCATTCTACCATTGGAACTAGAAACAGGGTAGGAGAGCTGGAAATTCCTGCTTGGTGTGAACATGCCGATGACTAAATTCTGCTTCTCCAACTTAGGGACAAAATGTGAGGAATTTTTTTTATACTTACTATAAGTTTTAAATCAATCTGCCTACATATTAAAAAGAAAAGTATATATTGCTGAGAATGAAATTTTGTGACTAAATTTTATAACAGGATTTATTACAAAAATTATTATCATGATTCTATCTACTGTTTTATTCTTTGTGATTTATTGTATAGAGTAGGAACAGTCACTGTGGAAAACTACAACATGAAAATAACCAGACTAATATATGTTATTAAGTGTCAAACAAAGAATTAGAGCTTATATTTAATCTCACTTTTTAAAAAACCAAATGACTGAAGATCGATGCTGTAATGTATGGAGAGAAAATGGGAACTGTCCAGGCAGCCACTGGTATGTCATTTCTTAGTTTGGGAAGCTGCAGGCCCTGTACTTCCTATAAAATCAAATATATTTATCCCTCTCAGGTTTCTGAGGTGGTTGAAGAACAGATAGCTAAAGCCTCATAATTAAATTTTGAGTTGTTTAGGAGTCAAGAGAGTGTTATAGATCTAAGAAGATACTTTTAAAATTGTGTTGCAAGTTAGTATGAATGTTGAGTCAGATATAGAACTTTTAACTCATGGAGATGGTTAGTAGAATGTTAAAGTCAGGTACCAAATACATATGGACTGGACATTGGGAATGTATGCTAAGCCATATAACCCTCATAATTGTGGCCTAATTACCTCTGTTGTTTTGTATTGTATTTATTATTATAAGAAAAAGAGCCATTTGTTGGACTGAAAGGGGAAACTGTAGGGGGAAATAAGATATATCTTAAATTTAAAAGAAAAAAAAAAGGGAAGAGGATGGGGGGTTGAGGGTGGGAGGGTGGGACTGGAGGGGGAATAGGGAGGGGACTGCGATTGAGATGTAACTTGAACAAATAAAAAATAAAGAAAAAAAGACTTAAAATATCAGTGAATAATGTTGCTTATGCTGTTATCAAATTATACAGCACAATAAAATATATTATGAAATGAAAAGTATCATTTGGATAAACAAAATGAACAATGGATATGTGTTTATAAAACATATACACATGCATCTGGGTATATGCTGGGAACATAAAAAAGTAAGATTGATGTATTTTGCTCGATGTAAATTGTCATGCATAATGATGTAGTCTAATTTGCAGAACTCACTAAATAGGACAGCGCTAGTTAGGGTAGAAGTAATTGAATTAACTATCTTTTGCCTTTCAGAGTTTCAGGGACATAGGAGAAATCCCTCGTCTGTGGGCTGTGACTCCCACGACCATGGTGGAGAGTGGAATGGGCTTCACTTCACCTGGCTCCCTGCAGGAGCACTTCCAAGGACTCTGCCTTGCCCCCCAGCCATATGTTTCGGTATGTCTCTATTGCTGTTGAAGCCAAAATCTGATGTGCTTCATAAATTTTTGGATGAACTTGCAGAATGTGAATTCAAAAATTAATGAGCATGGATTAGCACTCTCCCTGGGCAGTCTTTGTTTATGTGCTTAACACATTAGACCTGTGACCCGTTCAGATCATTTTCATTGCATTATTGCAAGCCTCTGATCCAGACAGGTGCAGTGCAATTGGATAACACACTGTAATAAATAATACCATTGTCCTAGATGCTTCATTTCACCAGTTTAAATGTGTAAAATTCTAGGGCTATGGATAAATGGAAAGAAACCAAATTGTTTTAGGAAAATATAAGTCCATGTAAATTGGACTTTGACATTGAATTTAGAAGCTACATGGGAAGTGATTATAAAATACAGAAAACACCATTATTATTTTAAAATACTAATTCAAGGAAAAAATATGAAGTCAAGAAAGAAAATTATGAAGGCTAGGTAAATTGTATATTACAGAATAACTTTTTTCACTATATATATATATAATAAAAGTCTACATTGCTGAATGACTATAAGTGATATATATATATATATATATATCTCCTTACTTCCAACAAATGCTTAGGAAAAAAAAGCAGGAAAATTTCAATGCATCTTAGCAAAGCCAAAAAACACAAGCTTCTATAACTAGCTATTCTCAAGAATCAGAAGTAAAGAATATATGAGAAATTCTTATAAATCCACAATTTTACAAGAAAATTACGATGATATGAACTTCATCTGAATTTTGACAGTGACATTTTTTAACTGCCTTGGGATTTGTTGATGCTTGTACTTGTGATGATGGTAAAATAAAATAAAATAAAAATCCTGCGCACTCAGGGAAATGAGCAATAAAAGTATGTCTATAATATGTCATTTCCTAAGGTATGATTTATGTTCATATCTTTAGCCTTATTCAATTCAAAATTTTTATCCAATCATAGATAACATAGCTGTGATAAAATACCATGGTCAAAAATAGCATATGCAAAGAAAAATTTTTTTCCTACAACTCAGAAGGAAACTTCATAATGACTGGGGAGAACATTTCAGAAGATTTTGAGAGTCCAGAGAAAATGACTAAACTGGATGTGAAATGAATCAATACACACCCAAATCCCACTCCAATGACATTCTTTCTCCAATAAAGATGCTAAAACTTCCATAATCTATCCAAAAACATGGAGACTAAGTGTCCAAATTCATGAATCCATGAATTTGATTCCAGCACATTCAGGAAGCAGAGGCAGGTGGATCTCTGTGAGTTCAAGATCAGCCTGGTCTACAAAGCAAGTCCAGGACAGCCAGTGCTTGTTACAAAGAGAAACTGTGACAAATTAAATCTTGAAAAATCAAAAAAAAAAAGAATGGCCATAATCATCTTTATAAGGCTTCTTAGTCAAATTCTGGAATAAGACGTATCTAATACCACAATCAAAATCACACAAACCTCTGTTCAATCACTGCTCACACTGCCATGGTAGCTATTAGTATCTAAATGTCTGCTTATTTATTTGTACAGTACTATTTTATTTTTTCTATGCTTGTGTGTGTGTTGTATGTTCTCCTCATGATGGGTCTTGTTTTTGAGTTTGGCACCTGACGTACATGATCTTTTAACTTGTCATATTTGTATTGTTGCTCATTTCCAGTTTCTTTGTTCATATGTGTTTCTGGCTATAAAACTGGTATTTAAGCCAGATACTTATATATTAAACCACATAGTTTCCTCTTGACATTCATGACACATTGAGGCTACCTATTTCTAGATCCCTTGGCAATATCAATTGTGCATTTTAACTTTATTAAGGGTTTATTAACTTTACTTGGTTCGTGAATATCAACACATAAGAAATTTCTTTGAGCCAGACATATAAAATAAATTTCATTGTAAGTCATGATTCGGAGATGAAAATAAATGTTGTTGATTTTTTAAATATGTAGACAAATGGCAGCTGTATGCTGGTTGTTCATTATATTATAACAAATTTCCAAAAGTCATTGGAGTTCACATGTATTTGTCTTCATAGCCTTATGTACCAAATAATGAGTAACAGAAGACAGAAAAACAGCCATATTATAAATGTTGTTTAATCTTAAGGACGTGAATGAAGTTCAAGAAAAAAGTGACTGGTGGATTTGTTGCACAGCCCTAGATTCCAAGCTTTTGGGTCTCTTCTACTTGAAGCTTCCCAGAACAGCAATGTGCCATCCACCCAGATGTTACTTTTGTGTCTGATTTTGCTTCAATTGCACTTTAGTTCATCAGAACAATTCCTTAAAGATTTAACTGAAGCACTAACTGATTGATGTGAATCTTACTGCTACACTTTAATGAATCTTGGGCCATATAATATCTCTGAAACCCAAATAGAATAATTACATATAAGATCTGTATAGGATCTTAATTTTCTCCTTTGGCCAAGCCCCAGGCTTTGTCTAAGAGTGTACTTCTCACAATAGATATATTCATCACTCTGAAATTACAAAGGACTTAGAAATTTCCTTCTGATATCCAAGGGGAATAAAAACACAGGTAAATTTGTATTTTACAACGGTCTATTGTATACCTTTAAGTTCCTGGATTGCCATGACTGTATCGTTAACATGGTAAAAGGGGGTTTGGCTTCACAAAAGAATAAATAACATTTATCTTTCTTTTTCTTCCTCAAAATCTTCTTGTATCCCTTGTTCTTTTTCAAATCCATGACCTCTTCTTTAACTGATTATTGTTACATGCATATATGTATGTAAGTGTATATGATTGTACATAAATATCATTTGCTCAGTCCATATAGTATTGCTTATATATATGTTTTCTGGACTGACTATTTGGAATTGGATAACTATTTGCTGCGTTCTTCACTGGGAAAGATGCTTTCTACCCCTCAGCATTGCTTAGATGCCTGTAGTTCTTTGTGTAAGGTTGCAAACTCCTGGGCATTTCCCTTTCCATGTCTACTGGTGTATTTTTTCAGCTCATCTTTTCGCAGTCAAGTTGGTGAAACTTCATGCATGCAGCTTTTGATATTACTAGGAGAAATTGTCTTACATTACCCTCCTTGAAACCTGGCTCACACAATATCTCTATTTCCTCCTGCTCCACAATGATCCTTAATCCTTAGGTGTGAGAATTGTGTTATAAATGTATATCATGGGACTTGGCTTCACAACTCTGCATTTTGATTGGCTGTGGGGTTGTTGTTTGTTTGTTTATTTGTTTGTTTTATGTTTTCTATCTGTTACAAAGAGACTTTTGTTTGATGAGGGGTGAATACTACACTTATCTGTGGCTATAAGAACAAATATTTACAAATTAAGTATAGAATTTTCACTTAGTCCTTTTCTTCTTGTCATAAGAGTATAATTTCCATAGTCTTACTGACGATATTTGTTCACTACTTTGTCCCACTTTTCTTCAATTGTTCAGACATGGTTTCCATGAATTTTTTTCATAAAATCTCAATAGCTCCTTTCATAAAAATTACGTATGAAAACTTATCTTCCATTGACTATTTTTCCACCTATACTTTTATTCTAAAAAATATAATTCAAATATGTTCAATCTATTTCAGAGAAATGAGTTAAACTATACCTCTTCAAATGTATAAGTTGAGGGACTCCTTAGTCTGGTACCTCAGAATGTGATTTAACTTGGAAGTAGAATCTTAAAGATACCTAAATTTTAAAAGTTTATCAGGATGGACTCTAAGGAGCTCTGTGGGGTATCTCTAAAAAGACAAGTTTGAAGACAAGTACGTCATGCACCAGGAGAATCCTGTGTTCCAAAGTAAAAAGATTCAGGAGATGCATTTAGCAGGCCAAGCTGCCTGAAGAATGACTGAAAATGAACAGAAAATAAGTAAAGTATTGAGGCAAATATTTATCTTTATAATGTAATAACCTACCACAAACTTGAACTTTAACTTCAAGGCTCCATAAATGGGGTCAATCTACAAATAGTAGGTGTTTTTCTTTTGTTCTTGCAATAAATTATTTGAACATATACACCATATTTTGTTTGTCCATTCACCACTTGATGTTAGACCCTGAAGGTTTCCCCAATCTTGATTAATCCGGTTAGTTCTGTGATAAATAATGCAGATATATGTCCTCAAATGTGTATCCTATATCCTGTTCCTGTATACCCAGGAAAGAGATTACTGAATTGTGCAATCTATCGATTTTTCAGTATTTCATGTAAAATTTATATGGTATCAAAATGAGTTATAGTATTTCCAAATAAGTGTTAAAGACTTCTCCTTTGTCCACAATGTTATTAAAACCTATGTACTGGTAAAGGAGACTTTCTGAACAGAACACTGATAGAGCAGGGATTTGGATCAATAATTAATAAATGGAACCTTGTGAAACTGTAAAAGCTTTTATATGCAAAGGACACCATCATTTGAACAAGGTGGAAGCCTAAAGAATAGGGAAAGATTTTTGCCAACTCTACATCTGACAGAGGAATAATATCCACACTAAATAATTTTTATTATTTCTTTAACTATTGAATTGCTGATGGATAGCTCTGCTAGCTATAGTCGCTAAGTACTATAAATATAGAAGGAAGAAATATGAATACTAATATATCTCTGTAATATATTGATATACATTCCTTTTGGTATACAACTAAGCCTGGGATATCATATGATCATATAATAATCTTAATTTGGGAGTGATCGCATGATTTCATACAAATTTTTACAGGGCCTTGAGAAGCCTACTTATCCACTAGCATATTGTGAGATTTGCTTTCTAATTTTTCAATAGTTGTTATTGTTTGTTATCATCATAGTTTTTATTTTTAAAGATTGTAGGTAGGAATACCATTGAAGTTTTACTTTTTGTTTCCCTGATGACTAAGGATATTGTACACTTAAAATATATTTTTCCATTTATGTCTCTTCTTTTGAGAAGCATCTCTTTAGCTCCTTAGTGAATTCATGGATTGGAATACTGTTATTTGTGCTTGAGTTTGTAGCTTCTGATACATTCGAAATAATAGCATATTCTGTGAAGAAGAGCTCACAAATGTCTTCTATATTTTTGTATTCTTTCTTTTCCTTTAGGCTATTTTTTAATTTACTCTGAGTATATATTTTTAAAATTTTATTCTGATTATTGAAATTGCAAAATCATTTCCTATGCCTATATTATATTTTTCTCATTCCAAAAAGTCTAAAAGTATATCTACGAAATAACCATACTATATGATTTTTCTTTTTTTATTTTTTATTTCTTCAAGTTACATCTCAATCGCAATCCCCTCCCTACTCCCCCCTCCAGACCCACCCTCCCACCCTCTTCCACCTCAACCCACCCATCCCCTTCCTTTTTTTTAAGTTTAAGGTATATCTTTTTCCCCCCAACAGCTCCCCCTTTCAGTCCAACAAATGGCTATTTCTCTTATAACAATAAATATAACACAAAACAACAGAAATAATTAGGCCACAATTATGAGAGTTGTATGGCTTACCATACAATCCCAATGTCAAGTCTATATGTATTTGGCACCTGACATTAACATTCTAGTATCTAACCATCTCCATGAGTTTAAAGTTCTATATCCAACTCAGCTTTCATCCTAACTTTCATCACAATTTTAAAAACATCTTCTTAGATCCAGAACACCATCTTGATTCCTAAACAACTCAAAATTTAACTATGAGATTCTAGCTATCTATTCTGCAACCACCTCAGAGACCTGAGAGGGATAAATATATCTGATTATATAGGAAGTGCAGGGCTCTCAGCTTCCAAAACTAAGAAATGACATACAAGTGGCTGCCTGGACAGCTTCCATTTTCTCTCCATACATTACAGCATCAATCTTCTAACGTTTGGTCCTGTTTCTCTGACAGACATTGATTGTAGAGCAGGAATTATGAAGGGCATGCCTACCCTGTCTTGCCAGAGCTAGGCTGTCGACTTACCTGCTTCCAAGTTTTGTCCTTTTTGGACAGCATTCTGTCTACAGTTGAAGCAAGGGGTTTTTCCTGCCAAGAGATAGGCTTGCCACTAATTCAATTATCTCCCACTGGAGATTCTTCAATGCTCATCTTCTACTTGGAGTAGAATAGGGGGTGCTCTCAGGAGTTGATATGTTTCTATATAAAAAACATCTAAAGTTAAGAAAACATCTTTGAATGCCATATTCTGCAGATCTCTTGAGGTTTTTGAAGAGGCCCTATCTATCTCTTATATTAGGATAAGCAAGTGTTGCTTGTCTCTTAGCAACTTGATTTCTGATTAGCTTAGAAAATAACTATAGTAGACTGTCATAGTACCTAACAAAATGACAGGCTTGCATGAGTATTAGTTTGCATTTCTTAATTATCCTAAACAGTTTATGACAATTGGTAGCAAAAGGCAGAAACTTCACATTTCATCATTTTTTTTTTTACCCCCTAATCCTTCCATTCCACTCCTCTGGAGTGGAGTGTCCCTACATAACAGTCCCTTGCCCTAGTTCAGATGTCATATGAGGGCCAAAACCCTCCTCATACACTGGGGGCTTGTATCTTATAAGACCACCATGGAATAAAGCTGGACTTCAACAGCAAAAGAATCAAAAGAAAGCCTACACACACATGGAAATTGAACAACTCTTTACTAGATGACCACTTGGTCAGGGAAGAAATAAAGAAGGAAATCAAACACTTCTTAAAATCCAACGAAAATGAAGACACAACATACCCAAACCTATGGGACACAATGAAAGCTGTGCTACGAGGAAAGTTCATAGCACTAAGTGCCTTCAAAAATAAAATTGTGACAGCTCATAGTAGACAATTAACAGCTAAACTGGGTGAATTGGAAAAAAAAAAGAAGCAAACACTCCCAAGAGGAGCAGAAGGCAGGAAATCACCAAACTTAGGGCTGAAATCAACAACTTAGAAACAAAAAGAACTATACAAAGAATCAATGAAACCAAGAGTTGTTTCTTCGAGAAAATCAACAAAATAGACAGACCCTTAGCCAAATTAACTAAAAGGCAGAGGGAAAAAATCCAAATCAACAAAATCAGAAATGAAAAGAGAGAAATAACAACAGACATTGAAGAAATCCAGAGAATATTTGGGTCCTCCTATACGATTTTTCAACAAATATCCAAAGGATTCAGCAGCTTACTCTAAATACTTGTTCAGCCATATCAATGGCTAACTTATTCACAATAATTATTAATTTGAAGCAACATAAATATTCTTCAGTGGATGAATGGGGAATGATAATGTGCTACATATACACAATGTAATATTATTATTCCTGTGTAGAAAAACACAAAATCATGAAATTTGAGGTAAGTGGTTGAAACTAAAAATGGTTATACTAAGTTAGTTAACTTAGATACAGAAAGACAAGCACCATTTTTCTTCCTTATTTGTGGGTCATAGTTGGAAAATTTTAGATGTGAATTTATAAACTGGAGCACTCCAGTACCCATGAAAGTAACAAGGGACCATGTTTGTTTAGATTGATTTCATAATTTTAATGGCATTTTGCACATTGGTGTATTTGTTTCATATGTGTATATGTAAATATATAAATAAATAGTGTTCTATCAAACATAGACTCTACTCACACTCAATGGGAAGCCTTAATTATTGAATTTGAGGTTTTAAATATTTTTAGAGCTACATGTTTAAAAAGAGTATACATAAAAAGAGTATACTTTTATTGGCTGGAAAATCATGTTTAAACTGCAGTACAAATTCTCCTAGTTTTGCTGGTAAATCTATACTGACAAAAACTATTGTTTGGTATATGGTGACAGAATCAACATTATTTTGCATCTAGATATTCATAGGAATATTGATTTTCATGCATTTAACACACTGCAGTTCTGCATATCAGCTAATCTTTTATGCTTTATATAAGAATATCTTTACTGTTACTTTAAATGTAGTTTACATAGAATTATAAACTGCACATTACAGAACACTGATATTGTTTGGATTTACTTAGAAAATCTTGTTGAATATTTTTTTTGTCTCACCATTAATGCAGGAACAAAAAAAATGAAATGGGTTCTGTCTTCAATGTTTCCAACTACAAAATATTTAAATACAGCAATATTCTTCAGTATGTTCAAGAACAAGGTCATGTGGCCTTTGGAGTACTTGATGTGGATATTGAAAGGTTGAAAATTAATCATTAAGTGTCAATTTATTTCCTTACCTCCTTTAGATGAAATTCAAGTGTAACATGAGATTTTGGACCTACTTGGCAAAAATACTTCTCATCAACTGAATAAAGCTGAGGCACTCACCCTTGCCAACAGCTTATGTCACAAAGATCTAACTTTTGTGACATTCATTTTTAGTACTCTAATTCAGCATCTTCATTTCCTATGTCTTTGGAAGATCGATACTCATCAACAGTATCTGAGCTATCACAATGTGCTTTGCTGTAACTTTTCTTATTCTCTTCCATTGTGGAAGTCTTTGTTTTGTGAACCAGAATCTTTAAAAATGCTGGTAACAACATAGAAATGCCATGAACCCAACATATATTAAAAAATGCAAATGATTCCTCACCAAATCACAAGGAAGTTTCCTCATCTATGTTCATAGCAGCCTTATTTGTAATAGCTAGAAACTGGAAACAACCCAGATGTCCCTCAACCGAGGAATGGAAAAAAAAAACTGTGGTACATCTACATAATGGAATACTACTCAGTCATCAGAAAAAATGAAATGCAATTTGTAGCCAAATTGATGGAACTAGAGAAGCTGATCCTGAGTGAGCTACCCCAGACTCAGAAGGATGCACATGGCATCTATTCACTTATAGTTGGATTTAGCCATATAGTAGAGGATAACTATACTACAACCAATGTACCAACAGAAACATGAACATTGACTTTTTCCCTGTCAATGAAACACTTTGCCCTACTGGTCCTGCCTTGTAGGTCCCCAGTGTATGAGGAGGCTCTTGGCCCTCATATGACTGCTGAACTGGGACGGTGGACTGTTATGTAGGGACATTCAACTCCAGAGGAGTGTGATGGGAGGGATAGTGGATAGAGGTTGGGAGGGCGGGACTGGGGGGGGGGTGGAAAGGGGACACTGTGAGGGAGATATAACCTGAAGTAATAAATAAAGATTAAAAAGAAAGAAATGCAAAGGTGTTCCCTCACACTATTTTACATTTCTTTCCAAGAAAAATGTGCTTCCTAATATGTCATAAGCTATAAAAGTACCATTTATAGCCATGACAATTGCATATGGACTAAATTAAATAAAATTAATGACCACCAGCTACAACATATTGGGTCTGATACAGACACATGTGAAAAGAGCTGAAGGATATCAGGTGATATGGACCTTTAAAGGTGGATATACACCATTCAAGTATTCATTCTATTTTCAATCAGTGCTTCTCCCAATTATCTCCCAAAAGACATCACCTTTCAAAATTCCTGATTCGTACAGAGTTTTCTCCATATTAGAGAATCCCAATGTGCCTGAAGCTCCCTATTTGAACCCTGAATGACTACCAGGCACAACAAGTATAAAATACAATCCTTGACTCTTTTTGTTTGTTTGTTTTTGTATATTTATTACTTCAAGTAACATCCCCATCACAGTGCCCTCATTCCACCCTCCTGGTTCCATCCTCCCACCCTCTCCTCCTTCTCCCACCCATCCTGCTCCCCTGCCGTGGAGTATCCCTACATAGCAGCCCCTCTCATCTCTACAGTCACATGCAGGCTAAGAGCTTACTCTCGCACTGAGGGTCAACATGGTAACACTCCCAGGGCAAATTGTCTCCTTAATAGGTAACAATGCCTATGTTCCTGATCTTTTTGGTGTATTGATTGCAGGATAGTTATCTTGTACTATATGGCTAAAATCCAATTATAAGTGAGTAGATGTCATGTGCATCTTTCTGAGTCTGGGGTTAGCTCACTCAGGATGAGCAGGAATTTTCACTCTTCAAAGTTACTCTCTGATGCTCCATTATTTTAAAGTAGTTCCCAGAATTAAATGATAATCTTCAGGCTTCTCTGTACCTCTAGACTAAAAATCACTAGACAGAAATCTAAGGGCACAGAGAAGCTAGAAAATCTTCAACGTTTTATTATTTTGAGGCTATCATGCAAATTATTATGTTCTTAATTATATTTCATATATTTTACTTTGAGTACAAGTGAAGTCTTAGTGAACCTATTTATTAGTTCTAACAGCTTGATTTATTTGTTTCATTATGACTTTAACACATGTAAGGCTATGCTTATCTCTCAATTGAATAATTTATTTCTATTCAATTCTGAATATCTTTTCATTAATTTGCCTAATGACTCAGTTAGCGCATACAGGATATAATAGATTACTCTAAAGGAGCTAGAGGAGACTTTCATGTCTTTTTCATGGAATAAGCAAGCAGTCTTCCAAAAGCCAATGTGATGCTCACTGTGTTTTTCCCTGCGGTGTTCTTCATGAAAATGAATGTTTCCTCTCTTGTAAGTTGTTGTGAGTTAATATTTCTTTGTCTATTGTGCTGTTAATATATTTTCATATTTACTCTGTGGAATCTGTAAAATATTAGCTAAGTTTGACATCAGGGCTTTGCGTACATGTGCATGTGTATGTGGGAACATATGTGTAGAGGCAGAGTGCAACCTCAGATACAGGTCTTTAAGGACAGTGCAGTTCCATTTCCCTCCACCTTGTTTTTTTTTTCTCATATTTGAGACATGGTCTCTCATTCGTCTAGAACTGGCTATTGTGGTTGGCCAGAGAACATTAGAGATCTGTCTTTCTTTGCCATACCTGAACTGGGTTTACAGTACATCACCATACTTGTCTGAGTTGTGTTGAGTTTGTAAATATATTCTGGAATCAAATATTTTGCCGACTGTTCTATTGCTGTTAAGAGACACCATGATTAAAGACAGCAGAAACCATTTAGCTGGGAGGCTTGATTACAATACCAAAGGTTTAGCCATTTTCACCATGATGGGAAGCATGAAGGTACACAAGATACAGGAGCAATAAGTAGCTGAAAACATCTTGATGTTCAGGACAAGAGAAAGAGAATAAAACTCCAAGAAAGAGACTGATATTGGCACCTCCTAATTCTTTTAATATTTTCGAAGAGTTTCAATGGCTGGTGACTGAGCACTCAATATGTGAGGCTATTGGTGTCATTGTCATTCAAACCACTACACCAACTAAGCCCTTTGTAGGACATGGTTTCCATTGTTGGTTACATGGGCCAAGATGAACAGCTAATTTTATTTGTTGCATGAATATGTTTATAAGCATTTTATTGAGTACTGTTTTTGTATTGATAGTCATGAGAACTTGTAGCATATAACACTTTTTTCTTATGGCAACTTTGTCTATTCTTGATAGATACTGTTTATTTCACAGAATAAATATGTTATCATTTTTACAAATAATTGATAATTATCCTTTTATTTTTTGAATTAATTCAGTGGTCAATATATCTTAGGCTTGGCTAGTTTGGGAGATATATTTTTGATCATCCCTTTATTTGTTATGATTTTAGTTACATTGTTTATTTCTTGTTGAGTCAGGTTTGGGACTTTCTTTCCTTATATCAACTTCCTGGTTTTATTCAAGGGATTTAATTTATTTTCCTACTATTGACATGATCCTTTTTCATTTTTGCAAAGTCCTTTAACATCTTTTGCTCCATTAATTTTAGATTACTCTTTCTCAGGTGTTATTTTTTCTTGGTGGTTCTTACAGAATTACAAGGATTTCAAAGTCTCAATGAGTTCTGTTAAAATGGTATCTAAGTTTTATAATTTACCAATTAATTCTCTGATTTTGTTATTTGCTGAATTTATCTTTCCTCTTTATAGAGAGTTTTACTGGGAAAGGAAAAGAGATGGGTAAGATGAAAGGGAAGTATGTATAAAGAAATACCTTTTTAAATTTTACCTATTGTTCAGTATATATTGTTAATACATCAATCTTCATTTCTTTATATCATCAAAAACAGTTCTGGTAATTCACAGTAGGAGATAAACATACATAATTACCCATATGCCTACATTATAAATTTGCACATCTTAGATAGATTTCTTTGGTATTTTTGTCAAAATTCTCAGTAACCAATTTTATCTTTCATTTTGAAAATGGAACATAATTTGAGCATAAAGAAATAGCTGGAAGAGGCAGGCGGATCTTTGTGAGTTCGATGCCAGCCTGGTCTACAAAGCGAGTCCAGGACAGCCAGAGATATTCAGAGAAACCCTGTCTCGAATAACCAAAAAAAAAAAAAAAAAAAAAAAAGAACTTGTGTGTCACCATGTCCAGGTTAGAAAAATATTAAGCCGGGTGGTGGTGGCGCACGCCTTTAATCCCAGCACTTGGGAGGCAGAGGCAGGCGGATCTCTGTGAGTTCGAGGCCAGCCTGGTCTACAAAAGCGAGTCCAGGACAGCCAGAGCTGTTATACAGAGAAACCCTGTCTCGAAAAACCAAAAAAAAAAAAAAAAAAAGAAATAGCTGGAGTGGCTTCTTGGTTCATGTCATGAGAAATAATAACTTTCAGAATCTCAGTGTCTCTGCTTAATAAGTATCTCAGCTTAAAGATACTTATTATTACAACATCAAATATATTCTCTATCATTTACAGCTGTAAATGTAAGTTCATTGTAAGTTTTTTTTTTTGAAATGGAAACTACAGTGCACTTTTCTAGAGAATTTCTGAAGAGTGTTCAGGAAGGAGGGAAGAAACATTCCTTTTTATCCCACTCAGAAGTTAATTGAGGTAATTATGTTATTTGCAAATATTTGATATTAGAAAGATTAGATTTCATTACTAGTTATCAAGATCAAATCATCAACTTATATTAATTATGAGTAAGTAATTTCCCCAAAAAAGAGAAAAATGGCTAAAGCAATGAGAAAGTACAAATTGTAGATATGGTGTGACAGCAGTGACTATCATATTGTCTGGAATGCAAGTAGTCAGGCAACCTAATAAGGATCTCTGGACACCTTCTGGGCTCAGAGACCTCACATACACTCATATGTCTCCAGGTCTTACTGTATTCTCACGTATGTTTTAGAGATAATTCCTTTGTTTACAGTGTGCTTGTGACTTCTTATTTTGTGATTTATACTTGTTCTTAACACAAGTAATTCTTGGAAGATTTATGAAACTGTCATTTCTGTGAAACTGTGGAATTCATTGTGGATTGTAATTTTCTGAGTCATATAGCATTCTGAAAAATGCTTGCAAACAGCCTGGCTAAAACTCAGAGAAATCTTTAATATTCACCCAGAAAATTTTGTATGACCACAATTATAGAATAAAAGTTTATGTATTGTACAGATTATATAAAATGGAGGTTAATTTTTATTTTTATACCACTGGTTGAAGAGTTGAATAGTTTGAACGAAATTAAATTTTATGACCAACCAAACCAAAAAAATCAGCAGCAGAGTAGGATGAACAAAATAGTGCTATTCACAAACATCCTAGAGTTTCTGAAGTCTTCAACATCCTCCTTGATTGTAACAGCACATCCACTCTGAGTCAGTTTCAGAACAGACTGTCTATGTGCTTGTAAACTTTGTTAAGAAAACAAACAACTGGAGATGGGGATCCAAGATGGCAGTGGCCCGTGTAGATACATTTTGAATTCGGGGAAAACAGCCATAAAGTCACAGAGTTATAAGACTCTGTGCAATAATCTGAGTCACTCAACCCCCCTGGGTCTCACCCAGCTACCCAGGGACGATTAAAAGTTCTGGGCAGGACTCTCCTCCCCTCTCTTGGACACTCATGGAAGTCTCTGAATCCTGGAATTGGGAACCCCCACCAGGAGAGACGCTGGGTAAGATCCATTCTAATACCCAGCAGGCAAATTCAAACCCCACACCGGGTTACTCACCAGCCTACTGGGCCCCCAGATCCCACGCAGGCGTTCCCGCTATTTAGTGAAAGGTTGTGGACCCGTGGGAGTGCCATACACTCTAAGCAGCACTCCACAGCTGTGGAATGTGCAGCAGTTGACAGTTCAACAACATGTCAGCCCAGAGGTCAGCTGGTCCACAGCTGCATTTTGAAAAGCTCAGGCATATTTGTGCTCCCACAGAGGGGTGTTGGACATACATACATGTCCCTCTATTGGATTTACAGTCATTGGAAAAAAACGCTGCAGCTGGACTGAGCAGCAGGATACTCTTCCGGCTGAAGGTTAGGCAGTAGCCTGACTGCTGTGTACCAGAACTTGGAAGACAGTGGCCCCATTTGCTAGTATCCAAAGCCAGCTCCATACACACATAGGAAGAGCTGTGAGAGTGGCAGAAAAGGTGGCAGGGTTGGAAAGCGGATTTGTCCAAGCCATGGACAAATTGTGGTGTTATTATTATTATTATTAAACTCTTTTGCGAGTGCTGGCTCTTCTGGAAGGAAACCAGAGTTTAAGCATATATAGGTACACCCCTGGATCAGTGAGATTTCGACTTGGAAGACACTGCTTAGTGACTCACCTTAAGCACGTAGAGTCAGGTCCTTTCAAGACTCCAAATGGCGGTCTCAACCCCCAAACATGGGACCTCCAGAGTCCACAGAATTTATGCCTGGAAATACAGGACCATACCACCAGAGCCACTGCAGGCTGAACACTCAGTGTGCAACATAGAGAAATCTGACATGGGAGCAGTGAGACAATCCTGGGCCATTCCTCATTGCCTGGGAATAGGCTACACCAGCTCACAGTGCTTCTGGCTATTAGATGCACATTGACCCTGAGAACTCGCTGTGAGCAGCCAAGGAGGACCACAAACAAGGTCCAACATGTAAGCTTCAGGGAAGCTACAACCCTACCCAATGACCTAAGGCCCTCCAACCTGCACTGTCATCTATACGAAGACCAATTGGATCCCAGGAATCTACAGAAACACATCACCATCACAACTCCTTACCTGAGTCCCCAATTGGGACAAAACAGGAAGGGGTGAGCTCTCGGAGACACACTGAGAACCTCCATACAAGGCCCCATCCAGCCAGTGGAAAGCGACAGATCACCAAGCAACACAACTGCTATACTAAAGTGCCCCCTTTGGCTCCAAGCCCAGAAGGCAACAGGAACAAACAACTAAGAACAATCAAATGGCAAAAGGACAGCAAAAAAGCAGAATCAATAAAGCCAGGGAATTATGACCCCCCAAAAATGCAGCGATGCTTGTATAGCAAGCACTGACCACTTTACCACAGCTGAAACACATGAAAATGATGACAACGCAGCAGTCTGGAAAGTGATAGAGTCCTTTCAAGAAGAACTTAAATCTATGAAGGAATTCAAAGAGTCCACAATTTTACAAGCGAAAGCAATGGATAATACCATTAGAGAGCTCCAAGCCAAAGTGGCTCAAATTTAACAAGAAAGCTACAAGGCAATGAAAGATTTAAAAGAGATGAAAGACTTCCAGGCAAAGAAAAGCAAATTGGAGCAGGAAATATACAAAACGAATAAAATCTTTCAAGGTATGAAACTGGAAAGGAAGCAATAAAGAAAACACAGTCAGAGTTAAGAGTGGAAATGGAGAATCAAGGGAAGAGAACAGGAGCTACAGACATGAGTATCAAAAATAGGATACAAGAGATGGAAGACAAAATCACAGGCATGGAAGATTTGATGGAAGAAATCAGTACAACATACAAAGAAAATGAAAAAGCTAAAAAAATCCTCACCCATAACATCCAAGAAATCAAGGACTCAATGAAAAGACAGAACCTGAGAATTATAGGCATAGAGGAAAAAGAAGACTCCCGACTCCAAGGTCCAGGAAACATCTTCAACAAATTCATAGAAGAAAACTACCCAACGCTAAAGAAAGAGATGCCAATAAAATTCGAAGAGGCTTACAGAACACCAAACAGATTAGATCAGAAAAGAAACTCCTCTTGCCACATAATAATTGAAACTCCAAATGTACAGAACTAAAAAAGAATATTAAAAGCTGTAAGATAAAAAGGTCAGGTAATGTATAATAGCAGACCCATCAAAATTACACCTGACTTCTCCTCAAAAACTCTAGAAGCCAGAAGGGCCTGGACAGATGTCCTACAAACCCTGAGAGAACATAGGTGCCCAGCCAGACTACTATACCCAGCAAAACTCTCTATCAACATAGATGGAGAAAGCAAGATATTCCATGACAAAATCAAATTTAAACAATATCTACCCACAAACCCAGCCCTACAGAAGATCCTAGAAGGAAAATTCCAACCCAGAGAAGATAAATACACCCAAGAAAACAGAGGAAAGAGCAAACTCTACAGCAACGAAACCAAATGAAACACAGGGCCACCAACTATACCAAAATAATGGGAAATAAAAATGTCTGTTCACTAATATCCATCAATGGACTCAAATCTCCAATAAAAAGACACAGGCTTGCAGATTGGATCTGTAAAAAAGACCCATCATCTTGCTGCTTACAAGAAACCCATCTTACTAGCAAAGATAGACACTATCTTAAGGTAAAGGGCTAGGAAAAGGTTTTCCAAGCAAATGGACCCAGGAAGCAAGCTGGGGTAGCTAACCTAATATCAAGCAAAATAGACTTCCAACTGAGCTTAATAAAAAAAAGACAAAGAAGGGCATTACATACTCATTAAAGGAAATATTCATCAAGAGGACATCTCAATATTGAACGTCTATGCCCCAAATATAAAGGCACCTACATTGATAAAAGAAACTCTCCTAAAACTTAAATCGCACATCGATCCCCACACATTAGTAGTGGGAGACTTCAACACGCCACTCACAACAATGGACAGATCATCAAGACAGAAACCAAACAGAGAAATAATGAGTCTAACAAACTCTTGAACCAAATGCACCTAACAGATATCTACAGAACATTTCACCCAAACACAAAAGAATACACCTTCTCAGCACAGCACAGTATCTTCTCAAAAATTGACCACATTGTCGGACACAAAGATAGCCTCAACAGATACAAGAAAATTGAAATAACCCCTTAAATCTTATCAGACCAGCATGGAATAAAGCTAGACTTCAATGGCAACAGAATCAACAGAAAGCCTACACACACATGGAAATTGAACAACTCTTTACTAGAAGACTACTGGGACAGGAAAGAAATAAAGAAGGAAATCAAAGACTTCTTAAAAACCAACAAAAATGAAGGCACAACATACCCAAACCTATGGGAAACAATGAAAGCTGTGCTACCAGGAAAGTTCATAGCACTAAGTGCCTTCAAATATAAAATTGTGACAGTGCATATTAACCAATTAAACCCCAAACTGGATGAATTGGAAAAAAAGAAACAAACCCTGGTTCCTAATCCACACAAAGACCCAACAAAGAAAGAGAACTTCAGACCAATCTCCCTCATGAATATAAATGCAAATATACTTAATAAAATACTAGCAAATCGAATCCAAGAACACATCAAAAGTATCATACACCATGATCAAGTAGGCTTCATCCCAGGAATGCAGGGATGGTTCAAATATGAAAATCCATCAATGTAATTCACCACATAAACAAGGTGAAAGAAAAAACCAAATGATTATCTCGCTAGATGCAGAAAAAGCATTTGAGAAATCCAACACCCCTTCATGCTAAAAGTTCTAAAGAGAACGGGCATACAAGGACCATATCTGGAAATAATAAAGGCAATATACAGCAAGCCAGTAGCAAACAACAAAGTTAATGGAGAGAAACTTGAAGCATTACCTCTAAACTCAGGGACAAGACAAGGATGCCCACTTTTGTCATATCTCTTAAATATAGTACTTGAAATTCTTTCTAGAGCAATAAGACAACTAAAGGAGATCAAGGGATACAAATTGAAAATGAAGATGTCAAATTATCCCTATTTGCAGACGATATGATAGTAGACCCCAAAAATTCCACCAGAGAATTCTTATAGCTGATAAATACCTTCAGCAAGGTGGCTGGATACAAAATTAATTAAAAAAAATTAGATGTCCTTCTTTATACAACAAATAAATGGGATGAGAAAGAAATCATTGAAACAACTCCTTTCACAATAGTCACAAACAATATAACAAACCTGGGTGTAACTCTAACCAAGCAATAAAGGACCTGTACAACAAGAACTTCAATACCTTGGAGAATGAAATTGAAGAAGCCATCAAAAGATGGAAAGATTCTCATGCCCATCGAGAGGTATGATCAACATAATAAAAATGGCCATCCACCAAAAGCAATATACAGAGTCAATGCAATTCCTATCAAAGTACCAACACAGTTCTTTATAGACTTGGAAAAGCTATTCTCAATTTCATATGGAACCACAAAAAACCTAGAATAGCTGAATCTAACCTGTACAATGAAAAAAATCTGGAGGTATCACCATCCCAGATTTCAAGCTGTACTACAGAGCAATAGTAATAAAAACAGCATGGTACTGGTATAGAAACAGACCAGTGGATCAATGGAATCATATTGAAGACCCATAAATGAACCCACACACCTATGATCACCTAATCTTTGAAAAAGAAGCCAAAACTGCACAATGGAAAAAGGACATCTTCAACAAATGGTGCTGGAGCAACTGGATGTCCTTTTGTAAAAGATTGAAATTAGACCCCTGCTTATCACCTTGTATAAAACTTAATTCCAAGTGGATCAAAGACCTTAACATAAGGCCGGCCACACTAAAGACACTAGAAGAAAAAGTAGGAGAAACCCTCGAACTCGTTGGCACAGGTGACAACTTCCTGAACAGAACACCAACAGCTCAGGACCTAAGACCAACAATCAATAAATGGGACCTCATGAAACTGAAAAACTTCTGTAAGGCAAAAGACACAGTCATTCGAACAAAATGGCAGCCTACAGATAGGGAAAAAAATCTTCACCAACCGCACATCTGACAAAGGGCTAATATTCAAAATTTACAAAGAACTCAAGAAATTAAATGCCAAGAAACCAAATCATCCAATCAAGAAATGGGGGAAAGAACTAAACAGAGAATTCACAAAGGAGGAATTCCTAAAGGCTGAGAGACACTTGAAGAAATGCTCAGCATCCTTAATCATCAGAAAAATGCAACTCAAGAAGACTCTAAGATTCCATCTCACACCTGTCAGAATGGCTAAGATCAAAAGCTCAAATGACTGGCGAGGGTGTGGAGAAAGGGGAACCCTCCTCCATTGCTGGTGTGAGTGCTGGCTTGTGCAACCACTATGGAGGTCAGTCTGGAGATATCTTAGAAAACTTGGAATAGCTCTGCCTTGGACCCAGACATACCACTTCTGGGAATACATCCAAATGACTTCTCACCAAATCACAAGGAAGTTTCCTAATCTATGTTCATAGCAGCCTTATTTGTAATTGCTAGAAACTGAAAACAACCAGATGTTCCTCAACTGAAGAATGGATTAAAAATCTATGGTACATCTACACAATGGAATACTACTCAGCTATCAGAAACAAAGAAATTATGCAATTTTCAGCCAAATGGATGGAACTAGAAAAGCTCATTCTGAGTGAGCTAACCCAGACTCAGAAGGATGCATATGACATCTATTCACTTATATTCGGATTTTAGCTATACAGTACAGGATTTCTGTACTACAACCAATGCACCAAAGGGAAGTGGAACATAGACTTTTTCTTCCTGTCAATGAGACACTTTTCCCTAGTGGTGCTGCCTTGTAGGCTCCCAGTGCATGAGGAGGCTCTTGGCCCTCATATGACTGCTGAACTGGGGAGGGGGAATGTTATGTAGGGACACTCCACTCCAGAGGATTGGGATGGAAGTGTTAAGGGGTAGAGGGGGGGAGGGCAGGACTGGGATGGGTCAAAAGAGGACACTATGATGGAGATGTAACCTGAAGCAATAAATAAATAAATTGAAAAAATTAGAAAATAACCAACTGAATAAAGAGGTAGTCTGCCAGCTTTCATTTGATAGTGGAATAATTGCCAGATTATACAACAGATTAAAAACTGAATCCAGTAGCCTATCAAAGAGATGCTGAGACCCACAGTCAGATATTCAGCTGACTGGACCTATACCATCACACATATGCAGTTGAACTCAGGCTCCATGTTAATGCCCTAGCAAAAGGACAGGGGACTGCTTTTGAAATGGACTCTGTTGCCAGTTTGCAGAACACTTCCCATTAGTGGGGTTCCAATGATTGATCTCAATGAAAGAAGTTACTCTTAAGCCTGATTTGACTTGATTAACTTGGATGGGGAGATACAGGGAGGGGGGGCTTCCCTTCTCTGAGGAGAAGAGAATGGGAGGATGGGACTGAGAGGAGATCGGATTGTAAAATAAATTAATAAAAAAACTGAATGAATAAAATAATCAAGAAATGAAACACAGTGGAGCTGAATGATCTTCAATTCAAAATAACTAATCAATGAAGAAAATCAAGAAATGGTGGACAATGGAACTGTACAATTTTCAATGAAGAAATATAAATAACCAATGAATATATGAAAAAAAATGTTCAAAAGCTTAACCATCAGGGAAATGGACATCAAACTACACTTACTTCAATAAGAAAGGATATCAACAAGAAAACTTCTAATGCTGGTGAGGTTGTAGGGGCATGTGGTTCATTATTATTAACAGTTCATTAAGATAAATCTTAGTGTAGCCCTTATGAAAATCAATATGAGTCATTAAAAAAAGAATAAAAAAGAAAAATCAAAATTTCTGTTTGCTTCATCTGTAGCTCTTCTGCGGACATAACTAAAACTGATCCAAGTCAGTTTACTCCAGAGAAACCTGCAATCTGTATTCTAACGCTTATCATAGAACTGTGCAAAACATCAACCAAAATGTTTATCAGCCGAGGAATAGATAAAGGAAATCCAGTAGCTATAGGCCTTCATTATTCCTAATCAGAAAGAACTAGGGAATTATGTATGGAACTAGAAATATTCATGTGCAATGAAATATATTGGTACTCAAAAGAAAACTATCATATATTATCATATTAAATATTTTTTTCATGTGCGAAACAGTGGGTAAGAATATAAAATTTTAAAAGGAAAAAGCAACTCATGTGGAGGAAGTAAATGAAAGTGGGGGAGATAAAAGAGGGATGAGAGAAAAGCA
Source organism: Lophiomys imhausi (assembly GCA_907164525.1). Classification (NCBI taxonomy): domain Eukaryota; kingdom Metazoa; phylum Chordata; class Mammalia; order Rodentia; family Muridae; genus Lophiomys; species Lophiomys imhausi. The sequence goes on along the minus strand of CAJQZJ010032395.1, from coordinate 2,953,543 downwards.
GGAATAATAGAGGAAACCAAATAGAATCATAGCATATTCTATGTTATTATAGAATGCCCGGAGAACTCAAGTTGTGTACAGTTAATATGTGATAATTGTCAAAACAGCCTCAAGCAGCAGTTGTTCATCCACAGGGATATACACATTGTTAAGCAGTGGAAATTTAAAGTTTCTTTTTACTTCTCTATATTTCCAGTTTAGTAAATAATGCTTATAAATAGAACCTATTCAATTAAGGTTGAATAAATCAGGTAGCAACTGTAATTCCAGTACTCAGGAGATAAGGGGAAGTCTTTGCCCACCTTGGATTGTATCTAATTCAAGTCCAGTTGGAGTTTCATGGTAAAATTCTGCCTGCTACCCCTTCCCCCCCAAAAAAAAAACCCCAAAGTCATAAAAGATAGCGCAGAAATAAAGTATATGATTAACATGATCAAAATTTGAACTCAGTACCTCAAGGCAGGGGTGGTGGACTCGAACAATGTTAGTTTCCTCATAAATTTTCTGAAATTTACCCGTAGTTCAAGTCAATGATAGTGCAGACATGTTAATATTACATATATTAGTAAAAATACATGGACATACATGTTCTATATTATGTAAATATGTGTTTTCTTCTGTGCATCTTCACAATTAGGAAAAAGGTGTGCACAGTTGTAGTGGTAAGATCACTTAGTTTCACCAAGCTGTTTTGCATACTTCCTGAGTCTGTAGCCTCTCGCATAATTTTAAAAGGGTTGTGTATCAGTCCAAGACAAAATTGTTGAGAGACTGAATATTCCTTTTTCTTATCCTCTAAAGAGACGTCCTTGAAGAACACCTTAAATAAAGTTGTAGAGATAAATGTTTCCTTTCTTTAAGTATTAAATGTTAGAGTGCCTGCACACACATGCTGTATGTCCATTCTATTGACTGTTGGGACTAGTTCAGGCATTTAGTAGTATCATCCAAATGATTTCATTTTACTTCACTTTTCCAAAGCATGATGCTTCTCAATCTTAAATTTTGAAACAGTGATGCTCTGTGGGAAGTAGGAAGAGAAAAATATAAAATAATTGCATACTATTGTTTGATAGCACAGAGAAAAGCTAAAAGCACTGAACTTACCCTAGATGTTTTATAGTTCTATCCTTAACAGATTCTTCTCATAAAAATTTTTGAGTGCTTATTTCTCTTTAGCTATTAAATCAACTCTTGATGTGACACATAATTAATTGAAAGGATTTATGGAAAAATAAAATACCCATAGCTAAAAGAAAGAAAATACTTTAGCAAGTTAGTTTTGAGTCATTTAAATAGATTGGAAGTAAAATTTTGAAGGTGGTACACCAGGAGAAAGAAAACATGGTAGAAGAACAAATATGTTTGGAGAATAAATGCCCTAGACAGAATTGTATCAGCTTGCCACTTAAAATGACTTTACCAACCAGGTGGTGGTGCATGCCTGTAGCCATAACTCTCAGGAAGCTGGAAGCAGAAGCATCAGTATTTCATGGTTAACTTTGACTAAATTGCAAGTTCAAGGACAACCTTGAATACGCAAGATACTGTCTCAAAATAAAATTAATTAATTAAATGAAATTTAGCAAATCTGTTAACTTATTAGCAGATAACATTTATCCCTTAATGGGAGTCTAGAGAGAAAGACTGGATATCATCATTATTATTTTTTTCCAACAGCTAGATTTTTATATTAATCTCAACATAAAAATAATAGTTTTATTATGGGTGTGGATCAAATAGACAATTTTATTAATACATTGGTCTACCTATGCATATATTATAAATAAGTGAACTATAATTCTTTTTAAAATTTCCTCTCATCAAAAGCATTTTCCCTGTTTTGCTACCATAAATGTATTCATTTGATTTTGTTTGCAACATACTGGCTTAGTCATGTGTGGAACCCATAAGGAAGTGAATCAGATTTGCAAACATTTGTATGTACACACTCCACACCTGATATCCCCCAGCTCATGCAGGAGACAACCAAGGCAGGTAGCATTAATTTACATTCCTAAACTTTTTCTAAAATATTAGATTATCTTTCATGTTACTGAATCCACTTTTAACCTGAGATTTCTAATTGTACATGAGATTTCAACTTAGCTCCACAATGTGAGGGGAGTCCTTTTCCCTTGTCATTATGTTATTTTCTGTTTATCTGAGATATATGCATAGACTTTAAATGCTATAGCTGACGCCATTCTCATTACAGGGCTTTAAATTGCACTACTTGATGACAACAGTCTACCCAGCAACTCAGCTGTCTTCTCCACTGAATCAACTTGAAATTAAAATGGACAGTAATGTTCTTCCACAAGCACTCATCCAGAAAGTAAAGTGGCATGCACTTAATGGTGATCGAAAACAGAGTATTTCAATATTTAACAATTTTGTATTAAATTATCATGTTTCACACTATGTGCTGTAAAAACAAAAGCAATGCTTCAGAATAAGAAGAAACTTAGGTCTGTTGGAGGAGGCACATGAAAACTCAACAAACATTATTTCCATTCCAGTGTGTCAACTAGGACATGTGTGTACCTGGACTTTCTGAACCAACCTAAAATTTATGCCACTGATGGAAAAAAGAGTAAATCATCTAACTTACTATTCAAATTAATGGTTCAAACTAACACCACTAAAAGCTGTGTGAAGAGAACAGCCCTATAATCGCGTTTACAATCACCTTCTTTGCATTCCTATCCCATAGCCCTTTCTCCTACTGCAAGGAAATGCACAGTATCTTCCTCTATCTGTTGGGTGCTCTTTCAAATAGGTTTATCAACAAATTTAAATATGCAACTTGTCTATAGCATTAAATCACATTACTATATACATTTTAATACATTTTAACAGTATTTTCAGGGTTCGAGATTCAAAACCTTTATGGCCTATAAGTTGTTCTCTAAAGAAGGCACATAGTCTTTTATGAGAAAGCTTAGAGGTAGAAGTAGATGAGAAAATACTGAAATATGGTTTAGTTAAAAGAAGAAAATTCCAAATCATAATAAATTTTCCATAACTTATTAAAATAAATTTTATACCACATGAGTTTGAGGTTAAAACCACAACTCTAAAACAAGAGTACATTCTCTGGAGTATAATAATGGTCTCTGTGACACCCAATGTGTCTGTAAGATGAAAGTAACTGTTCCTGTTCCCATAAGAAAAATTATCTTCAAAGATAAAGCCACATTCTTCTTTACAAATTTGACAAGAAAGATTTCATGGTTTTTGGCCAATATTCTTTTAATTTCTAATGGATGTGGGACAAAGTCCTTTTATCAAAATTCAAGGTATAGTTAAAATGCAATCACTACTCTGTGTGTGTGTTTGCGTGTGTGTGTGTGTGTGTGTGTGTGTTTGTGTGTTGTGTACATTAATATTAAGGTCTGTATTTGTATGCAGGAAGAATTATGGTAGATTTCAGTTTCCCTTAGTCATTCTCAATCCAAATGCATACATAGATTATTATGCAAGCAGGGCAGATCACTGAGCCATCTCTGGAGCTCAGAAATCATCTATTTTGCATTTTATTCATAATTTAGTTCCACGTAGCCTAATGTTCCACCCTACTATGCTTATCCTATATTGATGCTGTTTTCTAGAAACTTTCAATAAACCTGTATGCAGTACCTTCACTCAGAGACTTCTTGTGCATGGGTTCTAAAGCACTTAATTCCAAAATTAGGAATAAGAAGGAAACAATAAATCAGGCCTTTGGAGAAATGTTTCTATTATCTTAGTTGCTCTCACAGATGAGGTATAAAAAGTACAAAGTACAGTGGTATCAGGGATGATGTAGTGTTATAAATCATAACAATCCACTGGTGATGAATTGTGAATAAATGATGATGGATACATCTCAGGTAAATTTCTTATAAATGTTGTGAGTGTTATTTGTATCTTGGAAAAATAATAGTGATGATAGGTAATTAATTGTTAACTAAGTCTTCATTAACTGCCATTTTACAAAGGTATTCTGATGTTCTGTACTAAGTGTAATTAACAAGCTGCATGTCAAACCTAGGATCCAATTATGAGTGTAAATGGATTCCATAGATGACACAATTTCAACCCAGCTAATTCTCTGCATCATGTTCACGCTTTTGGTCAGTAAGAAATGTAACCTGACAACTATATCTGTCAGATATGGATTTAAATATTCCAATGCTCTGACAGAGATTATTTGTAAGTAGCTCACTATACCCTGACAAATGCTGGTGGTTCATTTTTCCTTATAGACAATGAAGGGAATTCTTCTGATCCAAGCACAACACAGAGAATCCACTAGCAAGTCTACTTCTGCTTATCAGACCAATAATTTCAATCCTGTACAAAATGGATTTGACCAGAGGAGTTGAAAGGAACTAAGGTATTCACTATTAATCACTATTAATATATATGGTCACTAGTGAAAGAAGTATGAAACCATATTCTGGGATGGGAAAAGAAGTCACATTTAGACAAAGAAGAATTTATTATATGCCAGGAAATATGAGTATTTATCACTGACAGAATTGTAGGTGAGCCAAGTACATGCTTGCGTGAGCCTTGTGATCTTCCTGAAAATGAAGTTATAATATGTAAGAACTTCTACTAAAATAGCACAGGAAAATAAGAGATTAAAACACCCAGCCTGCTAAAGAGTTTTATTACTAATGTTGAAAACTACCTGTTCACTAAACACCCTAGGATTTCCTCAGCACAGTGCTTATAGAAAGCCCTGGTGACAAGAATATCTTACTCACTGAGTGGAACCATAGTCAATGACATTGTAAGGCTGGGAAAAGTGAAAAATATGATATAACTGGGCATTTAAAAACACTGAATGGGTAATGTGCTGAAATAATAGGGCCCACAGTGCAGGGCTTAACTGTAGGAAGCACAATTATCATAATGAGCAGCAAGGCTTGAGTGACAGCCAGAAGTTCTTGACCTAAAGAACATAACAGTGATGTTTAATAAAACATGTTGTACTGAAGGGCAAAGGAGATGGGCAACCTAACAGAATGATGAACAATTCATACAATAAAAGTTAAATTAACAAGGAATAGTTTTATGACTCAACATAAGAAGAGTTTGAAAGTTGTCAATCATCTTTCAACAAGAGATTAAAGTTGAAAATTAACAAATTGTCCTAAAATTTTCAGGAAATTGAGACTGCTATGCAATTAATGTAGAAAACTACACCTGAGGTCAGCTTTCCAAGAGTAAGGGTGATGTATAGTTTCAAGGGAGGACAATTCACAAATATGATATATACTGGTGGCAGAGTTCCAACTATTTAATCACTAAAATCTTCTAGAGTTGCAGTGCTGAAGAAGAGTAAGCTTTTGTGGATTTTCCTTCCAACAACCACCTTAGAGCCTTATGGCCATTTGACACCTCATGGCTTCTGAAGGTGTGTAGGGCGAGAAGGACTCAGTTTCCCTTGGGGAATTGGACACTAGGAGTTTGACCCTGTTCTATTGATCAAATGGACAACAAAAAAATGGACTTTTTTTCCCTCTTCTTCCCTTTTTTCAGGAGAGAGTCATGGAGGAGGGTGGCAGACCTGTGAGGACTCAGGGAATGACGGGAGATTCCTAAATAATCAATAAGAATATTACATTAAAAAATAAATAGATAATTCTCTCAGAAGAAAAGTACAGAAAATATTTTATGTTAAAACAAATGGTTTCCTATAACAAAATTTGTAGACCTGAAAAATAAAATGAAATAAATGTTTCTTGGGAAAGAAGAGCAGAAAAGCAAATATTGTTTTCTCTATAAGGAGAAAACATCTAAGAGGAGATATCTCCAAATAAAGTTACTCTGCCCCAATACTTATCTCACAGAGATTAAAAGTAATGTCAAAATTCTACCCTTCCAAACTTCAATATCACATAAAAAGAGATAAAAGTGAGAAAAGTATAAGGTTATGACTAAAATGATATGAAGGTATGTGCCTAGATTTATTGTACCTTGTTATGCCATGTTTACTTGATATCCGTGGGAGGCATGCCCTTTTATGATGGGAATCAGTGAATCTGGGAGAAAGGGAGGTGGAGAGCAGGTACTAGGAGGAGTGGAGGGAGGGGAAATTATGTTCAGGATTAATATATGACAAAATAGTAAAAAGTTAAAAAAAAGAAGAGCTTTTAAAAGTCTATCACTTACCAAAGAGTCTTTCCTTTGAGGCAGACAAAAACTATCATAGGAAACCACGACTGGTCAAAACACAAAGAACAAGTGATCTTAGTGTCCCCAACCTGAGTGGATAATTCTGTGACACAACTCTTAATGTTAAGGAACACCAAAGAAGAGAGGGTAGTTTAAAAAAAAAATTAGTTAAATTACATTGGGTGCCATTTGTAGAAATAATTAAATTATTTACCAGTATTTATATTATATTTAATTTGTTCGGCAGCTAATCCTGATCCAGACATTATAAATGAATACACACAGACACAACATGCATTTTAACAAGCTTTGGCCTGAATTGTGCAATCCTAGCCCATCTAAGATAGCTCTTAATTCTACTACCCAACTATGACCCCATATGTACATACATTCCCTTGGACTTCCATTCTCCATGATTTGCAGATGTTCCTGGCCAAGTGGAATGAGTTTCCTTTTTCTAACCCATGGTGTGCATCCTCTTTCCTGCTACTCTTTGCTGGAATGCATTAATCCTCTGTCTAAAGCGCAGTTTTCCTGTTCTAATCTCAGGAAGTCCCACCTTTCTCTGTCTTTGCCCAATCTCAGGCCTCAGCATTTTATTTAACCAATCAGAGTCAATGTAAGTAACAGACAACAAGCAGGACCAATTAATTAACATTTAGAATGCTTAACACTACACCATCTGGGTAGAATAATTATGAGACCTGAAACCAGGAAGTCTACTAGGAGATTGTATCTTCTTAAAAGGACAATAGTGCTACACACAAGATACCTCAACACAATGGCTGCCTAACAAACATGAATGTTGACAACATCAATGGCTATGCTAACATGGAAGGGTTAAATTTCCTGAGATCTGACCTCCTAGACAAAGAACTACAGAAAAACAAGGAATGCAGAAAGAAGGAGTGTTAGCCTTCTTTGGGAATAAGACCTTAATTGATTATCCAAAAATAAGTGTTAATCTCTGAAATCACATACATGCAGGCAACTCTATATGAATCCAGCAGATTGTACTTATTTATATAATCGTGTGTGTGTGTGCATGTAATAATAATAATGAAAGAAAATATACTGAAATTGAGAGGGAATAAGAAGGGACATGGGAAGGGATGGAGGGAGAAAAGAGAAGGAAATAACGTGCAATTATATTTTAATTAAAATTTGGAAATAAAACAAATGACTGAATGAAAAAAATCTGATAAGTTTAAGTGCTATATGGATTTTAAAATTATAAGTTAGGGAATATAATGCAACCATGATTAAAATTCTAGATATTATAATATCAAAAATTAGGAAAAATGAAAGAGCAATTAAGAACACTTTGGTTAAGTCAGTAATGATTGAGAAAGCTGAGGGAAAAATACCCTTTCAAATATGAGCTGGTCATCTCAAATGAAATGGAATAAAAAAATGCTATGGCTATTTGGGTTCTCCTCTTGGTCTAAATGAATTTTAAAACATTAATTTTTTTCTGTGAAAATAGAGCTGGAATTTGATATAAGATTGTAGTGAATTTATGTAATACTTTTCTGTGCTAAAATTTTTATAATATTAATTCTTTCAATCTAAATATTTGGAATGTTTTTGTCCTTTCTTTTTTTCTGTGATTTCATCAACGTTTTGTTTGATGTTATGTGCAGCTCTTACACTTCCATGAATTATTCTCATTCCCACCTTCCTATGCCAGTGATTTAAATTACTCATACATTAAAAACTTTTATGTTACCTCACAAGTCATTGGACAACTTTTAGTTCCTTTAAGCCCTGTTCTCTTTCCTTTATGTTGAATTGCAAATATTCTCTACCATGTAAACTTGCATTAATCTCACTCTCTATAACTTTCATATCAAATGTAGTTTTATGCCTTGTGGATGTTTGATTGAGCTCATGTATATTCACTATTTCTTAAGTTTTTGAACACCTGTAATAAAATTAAAATAACAGATTTAATTTTCTTGACTGCTCAAACTTACACTTGTGTTAGTTTGGATTGAGTAACTTCTTTTATGTTGTATGACAGACACTATACAACTTATCCTTTGTTTTTCTGTAAAGCTTTTTCTCTTCACAAGTATTTGTGTGTGAAAGTATCATTGAGATCAAACTGTAGATAATTACTTATCAATGAACTACATCTCCATCACTGTTTATTACAAATATTGCTAAATTTTTATTATATCCCTTGGGACAGGTACATGAGTTGTTTATGCTTTTAGATTGCACCTGGGTTAATTTAGTGAGGAGTTGATGAGTTGCCCTGGTGAAAACAAAGCTTGGTTATTTTACTAAATGCTGCTTTGGGATTTTCATGAGGTTGGACCAAGAAAGGTGATAATATTTTAATATATCATTGGCTAATGTAGGCAAAGACTTTTACATCCATTAAAAACAGAATTGGGTACAAATACACCATTGACTTAAAGAAACTGTTATCAATATAAATAACATGTAATATATTAGGAATTGAAATTTAGAATGGGGATACAGTGGTAGTATAGATCACTAGAAGTCTGAAGCATTATAATGATAGATTCATTTATAGTGAAAAACCTACCCATTAAAAAGGTCAGGACACATTGTCAAGACCAGCATTCCTCCCCCTTCACAGCACACTGCATTTTTAATGTGAAATTACTGTCAGCTTGACTAAGCAGTAAGTTTTCCTTTTCCATAGGAAGTAATATAATTTGCAAGTTAATCTCTCTCTCTTTCTTTCTCTCAGTCTCTCTTTCTGTGTGTGTATTGTGTGTGTGTGTTTGTGTGTCTTTATTCTTTTCAAGACTATAGCAATGAGTTTATTTGAATGGTTAAAATATTTATTTCCAACTCTTAAATAAAAGAGTGTCTTGCTTTTTTTCTTCTTCTTTTACTGTCTCATTGAATACTAAAATGCTCCCTTTCCCACAAAACATACCTACTAACAAGATATTCTTCAAATTTTTATTTTTATTTCTCTAATGTACATACTCTCTTCTTTCAATTCTGAAGCCTTTCAATTTTTCATTTTTATTTGTTTTCCTTATTTTTATTATATATCTTTTTCCCAACATCTCTCCCTTTTAGTTCATTAAAAGGCTCTGTTTATTATAACAATATGCATAATGCAAAACAGTAAGGACAACTAAGAAATAGTTATGAAAACTATAATGTATGACATATATTCTCAATTTCCAGTCCATATGTATTTGGCAACTAATACAAATATTCTGTTATCTATCTATCTCAGTGTGTTTAAAGTTCTATACCTAACTCAGTTTCCATCCTAACTTACATTACCAACTTAAAAACAACAAATTTTCAGTCATTTAATCGTTAGGTAATTATTTGTTCTTGTCTAGTAATTAAGTATATTTCAGGTTTGACATTTAACATGTTAGGGAAGTTATCTTAATTTTTCCAAATTACTAAAAAGTACATTATTACTTAGTGTTTATATCAAGTTCCTTTTTTCAATTGTTAAATACTTCCATGATCACTGTTCTGTTCAAACCAAATTACAACTCAAGATACCAATGGTAGTTGAGAAACAAGCAGATTTCCAACTTCCATCTAGAGATGGAAGTTCTGTAGCCTTTAAAGGATCTCTGGTGCTATGGAAAACCACATTACCTAACATAATAAAGAACTTCTTTCTTCCTAAAGGGGTCTGACAAAACTCTCTGAAATTTAGCTGAAAATATGCTATATAAATTTAAATCCAGATTATTTCTGCCCATCACTAAATAAAACCAAAAACTGGATCTTTGTGTTTTACTCACATAGCCAGCAAACTGAGATGACAGTGGATTAGCATCTGAAACAGTTGGCTTCAATTACACCATTAGCTAGTAGATTACACAGAGGAATCAGTAAAATGACGTCTGTCTAAAGTTTAGATTGATCATTGTGTCAAGTCCAATCTCTGATATTTATACTGCTGGTACTTTTCTCCTCATGGTCCTATCTCTGTACCTTATAGAGTACTACAAGTACCAAGGCCACTGAGTCTTGCAGTTTTCCTGAGCCATTAATTTTGGTTAAAAAATAAACTCAGAGAAAAAAAAGTATTAGCAGTGCCAATGCAAAGGTTCCTTCTTACAAAATGAAATATAGATGTCTTCTTATGATTTAGAATGTGAAGAGTCCATATAACGGTGCCTTTGTCATAAATCCCTAATCTGTTCTGCATTTTTGGAATATCAGGGTTTTCTTACAGAAAAAAAAATGAAGACTACCATGAACTTGTCATTCTATAAGACATGATGTTTAACTGCTGTGGCCTTAGCAATTTCATTCAGTAGTTATTTCTCTGAAGAAGAATGATCAGGTGAGGGTATAACAGCAACACTAAACATAACTAAGAATCCTAATTTTTTAAATTCTATATCATCTTCAGAACCATATCTAAAACAAGAGAAGGGTTTTTTTCTTCCTGGGTCATAGAAGTGAAATACCTGTGGGACAGCAATTCAATACCAGTAAAGATTGAATTTGTGCATAAAAACATTTCAATCTAATCACTTTGCTTAGAGTCTAGGCAGTGAAGATTGACAGAAAAAAATTATAGTATATATTTTCCAATGTTAGGAATACAAATAAACAATCTATTTTCTAGATTTCAGGGTATGTGGTGGTCAGCATCTTATATCACTAATCATTTTTATTTACAACTCTGCTGATATATAATTAAAAATTTATTTAAAAAATACTGTCTCTTGAAGATTTATCCATAATAAAAAAGGTTGCTTTAGGAGTTAACAGTCGTAAAAATCTGTTAAAATCTCATCTGGCAATGATCAAAGTAGTTTATATAATATTGCTTAATCCTTGTGGCAAATTCACTGTGTCCTGTAAGATTTGTTCATTGCTAAAATGCATGGAATTTTATTAGAAGTCAAATCCTATTAGTCTATTCAGGGCTTTAGAAAATGTACCAGACACATCGTCTGTGTAATGTGCCAAAAGATGAACCAGATTTGTCCATCTCTGAATATTTTCCCTCTGATTATATCTGCAACCAAAAAAATAAGAAATAAGATCTTTCTCTAATAGTGCCATTTGATGACCATATGTCCATATTCTTCCATTAGTTCTATTATCTCAAGAAGGAAAAAGATAATTACTTCTAAGAGAACCAATGTTATTGAACTATAGATAAATAGATTTTCTAAAACACCTCAAAAATCATTTTCTATTTTCTTGTTGAACTGTCTGGGAAACAATATGCTCAAAAATTGTGTGCTTGAAATGGAGATACTAACATGCATATTTTATTTTTCCCTTGTTTTCATTATATATATATATATAAATGTATATAATAGCATAAAATATATATCATATAATATAAAGTATATATATATAATAATAAACCATTATTATAACTGCTTACATTTCAAGTCTTAATTTCTGTATCATATACTATTATGCCACTATCATAGTCATAATTTCTATTACAGGGCTAAAGAATACATCCAAAAATCAAGTTTGGTAGGAAAATACATATTTTATTTTAAACTTTCAAGCAAATATCTATAAATCTATATCTATAAATATATGTGGTAAGTCGGGGCAATAATTCAATCATGGCAGGAATCTGGAGGCAAAAACTAAAAAGCTTATTGGTCTGTTTTCATGGCTTCCTCAGTCTGCTTTCTCATAAAACTCAGACCACCTACGCATCACAGTGAGTTGTTCCCATTTGACAACAATCATCAATATAGTAATGCCACAAAGTTTTGTTCACAGTCCACTCTGATAGGAGCATTTTCTCAATCAAGAGTCACTCTTCCCAAATGACGCCAGCCTCTGTCAAGTTGGCATAACCCTAAACAACAGAGTAAATATTCTCATAATAATATTAAAGATACATACAAAATAAAAAGGAAATGTTTAGAAATATGTTTTATAACTCCCTACTATTTTAAATACTTGTAAAAATAACACAATGCAGAAGTTGTGTTGAATACATACCTAAGAGCTAAATATATAATGGATTTGTTAAGTTTTGTTAGAATTTGAGATGACTGGGTGTGGTGGTTTGAGTACGAAATGTCTCCCCACACAAGCTTAGGTGTTTGAAATTGGTCCCCAATTGTAGGCACATTTTAAGATGCAATGAACATTCAGGATGTGAAGTCTTGGTGGAAGAAGAATGTCACTGGCGAGTGGGCTTTGAGAGTTTATTTCCTCAAATGACTTCTTGTTCTCTGTCTGTTTTGTGGTTTTGTTTGAAGATTTGATTGCTCAGATTCAGGGTTTAGCCACCTGCTGCCAAGTCTCCCCTGTCATTGTAGACTCACTGAAACCATACACCAAACTAAATGCTTTTTTTCTGTTAGTCACTTATGATCATGGCCTTCAGTCATAGCAACAAACAGTAATTATTACTGTATGACTTAATTTTTTACAGTGTAACTTTTGGCATCTCTACAGCAACTCGCTTATCTTACTTATCAAAGGAGGGAAAATAAAAAATAAAAGTTTCTTATAACCTTTTGATATGTATCTTGAGAACCTACATTGGAGGAATGGATGCAATTTCTGAAAAGAAAAGAATTGTCAGATACAAAGAAAGAGAGAAATCCACATTACCACCACCATCAGGCTAAGTGGCTCCTATAGACTCATAGGGACCTCAACCATGGGTTCATGTTATTGATGTAAAAAACTTTGTCCTAGCCAGTTTATGAAGCAGAATTTGGACTTTATTAAAGTAGTTTAATATAAGCCTAAGCTTATACGGGTTCATAAGAAGAAAGTAAGAAAAACCTGAAAGCTTGGATGTGGGCTTCTCAAAGAAGCATGGTTAAAATATGTAGGGATACTCCACTCCAGAGGAGTGGGGTGGAAAGGATAGGGTAGAGGGTGGGAGGGCAGGACTGGGAGAGGTGGAAAGAGAACACTGTGATGGAGATGTAACTTGAAGTAATAAATAAATATTTTTAAAAAGACACACACAAGTGTGAGTGCTAACTCCTCAAACGCCAATCACAATTAATTGTGTTAATATTACCCGTGTATAGCATGGTTCTCAAGATACATGACAAAAACTCATAAAAAACTTTTATTTATTTTTTTCATTTTTTCCCTCCTTTGATAAGTAAGTGAGTTGCTGTAGAGGTACCAAAGGTGAGTTATATTGTAAAAAATTAAAGCCATCTTCACTGCTAGGAGACACTTTTCCTTTTCAATTCCCTCAGTTTCTCATGGTTTCCATCTGGCTTCAGGAGTACACAGCTTTATCCAAACCTGAAAATACAGCTTCAGTTGCTCAGGGTGATGCTTCATAGGAGAGTATTTGTCTGGTAATCTGACATTGTGTTTGATCGCAGAACATGAAGGAAAATTTTCACCCTTTGCAGTAATAGGAAAAGAAGAGATTCTATGAGGCAAAATATTTAGGAAGAAGCAGAGGACAAAAGAGCAGCAGTGATCCACACTGATTTCACTTATACCATTTGCACTGACAGGAAAGAATCATGACTATTTAAGTTTTAAAAGACGAGGGGAATTCCTTAGTCTTGAAGCACAGCTGAAACAAATTTCAGTCCTTCATGTACTCAAAAGATTTCTTGTACTATTTCCTCAAGTTAACACTTTGGCTGTGCTGATTTCCATTTCATTGAAGATTCTGGAATAACATCCCTGTACATCGCTGTTGTGATCTTTGGCAAGATAGAATTATTCAATTTCCCTGCAATAAAAAAGTACAATTTCTTATGGGCAAGCATGTAATTTTTAATAATCAATATATGTGTTTATAATGTATGCATATATGTATATTGTAGTTTTTCACCAATGACATCAAATCGTTTATACCATGGTATCTTTTTTTCTGTACTACAGACAGATGTTAATTGTTCATTTAAAAATTTGGGACGTAATAGTTTAAGAGGTAAACATTAAAATTTAAGAAGACAAGCCACAGGTTCCCTTCCCTCTGCTCCTCCTAGCTCACCTCCTGCCACCTCTCATCTCTCCCAGATTCATTCACCCTCCATTTCCTTTACAGAAAAGACCAGGCCACCAAAGGACAGCACCCAAACAGGACAAAACAAGATACAATAAGACAAGGCAAAAGCCCTTATGTCAAGGCTGGGCAAGTCAACTCAATAGAAGGAAAGCAGTATCAAGAGTAGTCAAGAGGCAGATATATACCCACTCTCACTGGTAGGAATCCTACAAATCCATAACTTATATGCAGAGAACCATTAACTTGCTTTAATATCCTTTACTGAACCCAGCCTTCTTCTAGCCTTCCCTGCCATAACAAATGTTCATTCCACACTCACTTTTGACATTTTCAATTTAAGAGTAGCTTTAAACAACATACCTGTAACACTTCCCTTGGAAGCATTCAGTGTTTTTGATTATTTATAAAGATCTAAAAGAAAAAAAAAAAAGAAACTGGGATACTGCAGGACGTTTTTCTTACTAACTCTTAATAGATGCTTCACCTATTGTGATGTGTCTTAGATTTTCATGTGTGCCCTTCCCTAAATACTCTTCTATCAGAAATGAACATTATGTCTCCCTCTTGTAGAAAATGACTAATTAAATTATTTAACAGTATTTAAATTATCATTAATTGATTGGCAGCTGTTAATCCTTAACCAGTCATTATAAATGAGCACACAGACACCATATAGATTTTAACAAGCCTTGGCCTGAGTTGCACAATCTTAGCCCATCTACACTAGCTCTTAATTCTGTTTCCTAAATAAGACCCCATATATACATACGTCCCTTTAGACTGCTATTCTCCACATTATGCCGATATTCCAGGCCATGTGAAATGATCTTCTTTAATACACCCATCATGTGTGTCCTCCTTCCTGCTCCTAGCTTCTTTTTTCCAGTATTCTCAAACACATCTGCTTCCATATCTCCTGGTGGAATGAGCGAAAACTCTGTGTAAAACACAGGGTTCCTGTACAAATGTCAGGAATTCTTGCCTTCCTATAGTCTTTCTGCCCAGCTCGCCATCAGCGACTTTTATTAACCACTCCAGAAAATGCCTCAGAAGGGGCAGTAAGCAGATCTCATCATTGAAATCAGCCTATCAGAAGCAATGTTATCAGACCTTCCCCAACACCTTCCTCTTTTTTAATGACTTGTTTTCATCATTAAGCTAGTCTTTCCTACATAGATAATTTCTTTATTTGAGAAAAGTGTCTTTGTTTTGTTTGCCAATAAAGACCATAAAGCTCTGTGTGTCTACATCCATGTGCAGGCATGCACTTACAGTTGTCTTTGCTCATATTTTCTTAGTTTACAACCTTGTTTATCTTCTACACATAGAGATATTAGAATAACACTTACATAGCAGCTACTCAAAAGCAATGGAGAAATAAACACATTGTGAGACCAACAGAAACAAAGAAAAAGAAGAAATCTTTGGAGAAATATTAGTTATTCTTGCAAATCACTAAGGAAGAAATAATTTTGATTACTGCTCAAACATATTCAAGGAGTGAATTAGTAAATTAACTTGTCATGTCTAGATTAGTCAATGACATTTTAATGTTTCAGATCTCCATATCAAATGACTTATATGTCTTTCAATTATCAAAATTTAATCTAATCACTTTTTCTTTCTCAGAGTATTAGTGAATGTGTAAATTAAATTCATGGGTGTAGGATGGCTCCATCCTTGTCAATAATAGTCCTTGACATTGAAACAGCTTACAAAATTTTACAAAAATTGATGGACTATCCAAACTCTACATTTTATATATTTAAAATCTGCCGATGTTCATATCAGTTTATCAGACACTTCAAAATATCAACTATGTTTGATTTATAGAACTGCTAAAGTAGATTCAGGAGTGAGTATCAAGTGAGAAAGTCTCCACTTATGAAACAGATAGAGCATGTAATTAATTCTTCATAGAATTCCCAATACTCAGTTGACACTTCCAAAAAACACAGGAAACCTTATAGCTTCTAATATATATATATAATTTATTCTTCTATATATATTATTTATTACCTTTGAATATGCATTTTACATAAATAAACGCAGTGGGTAAGTTCATTATTTATTTCGTCAATTCTGTTTGTTAACTAGAGGAATTTCAGATACATAGTAATTTTTCCTTATTGAGACTAATTTTGAAATTAATGGGTGTGAGTATGTGGTCACTTATTTATATTACAAGTATATATTGAATATCTACCATGTACAAAGAAGTATTTTTATCATTGGTGCTGAGACAGAATAGCAAAAATCTTCCATAAACAATACCCAGTTTCGATTGGAGAGATCATGATACATATCAATAAAAAGAGAAATACAGACATATATGAGACATACTGGAGAGGCTTTATTGAATAGGAAGCAACTGGAAATAGAAGTCAAGAGTGGACACAATACACTCTCAAGAAAAAAAAATATCTCGAGATTTGAGACATTAAAATATTATGGACTAATCTAGACATGACAAAGTAAATAAAGTAAAACCCACAAAGGCTTCGATGATAAACAAAGAACTACAAGGGACTGATAATTTTGCGAGTGGAAATAATAACCTTCCCCAGATGTCAATAAAACAATTGGTTTTCTGATAACAGATCATCATCCCTGAAAACATGCAAATAACACTACATAGACTAAATAGATTATACTTAGAAAAATATATGTATATAGATATATAATTATGCATGTAGCAAACATTTTTATGCAAAATACTATGAACTTGAAAGAGAGCAAGAAGGAAAGAAACAGGAGAAAAGATTAAATTACATTATGTTTGCAAAAATAAAAGTAAACCAGGAAAAAGGGTATGTTTTTGGATGAAGTTAAATTCTTGTATAATGCATGTCTTTTCTGCTGTTTATCTTTGAGATTGCAATTTAATTGCATTTCTTCCTTCCTTCTCTGCCCTCCAAACCCTTCTATATACCATCCCCAGCACTTTTACAAATTCATGGCCTCTTTTAAAAATTATTTTTGCATGTATTTTTATTTGTACATACATATATATCTTTAAATATAATCTGGTGAGTCCATATAATGTTATTTGTGTGTATGTTTTCAGAGCTGATTATTTGGCATTGGAGAGCCAGTCAGTATATTTTTCACAATGCTTTTTTCACCTTAATTGCTTTAAAATTTAATTTCTTTATCTTCTCAATTTTGAAGTTCCCCAGAAGGAGAATTATAGGTAGTGTTCCCTATAATATTTGAGCCAAAGAAAATTGAGCAACTCTAGAGAAAAGCCATTGTCATTATCACTTTTATTAACATATACTACTTATAGAAACTTACAAGTTTCATTAAACTCTGCGTGTGTATGTGTGTGTGTGTGTGTGTGTGTGTGTGTTGGGAATGGGAAAAGACAATTTGTACCTCAAGTTGGCATCGAGTCTTTTATGCAGTTGACACTTGCCTTGAACTCCTGATCTCCTACCTCCACTTCCCAAGTGCTGGGAATATAGATAGTGTATTTACCATACATATTTTTCAGCCTGACTTATTTTATTTAGAATGATAAGTTCCATTTCTATCAATATTGGGTAATCAACATGATATATACATATATCCATTCAAAATTCTTATTGGCACAAAAGCTGATTCAGTGACTTGGCTTTTATGGACAGAGATACAATAAATATGGATGTGTGAGTTTCTCTATTAGATATGCCTTTGATTCCTTCAGCTCTGTACACAGACAATATGTAGTAGAATCATATGGTAGTTTACATCTACAGATGTTTTTCAGGCATCTTCACACTTATCCAGAGTGGCTGGATTAATTTGCAACCCAATCAAGAATGTATGTGCTCACTTTTATTCAGTTCCTTGCCAGAACATTGGCAGAATTTGCTGTTTGTGTTTTCTGTGTTTTTTTTTTTTCCTTTGAAGATAGACAGTGAGGACTGACATGAGCCAAATATCAATGTAGTTTTGAATTTCACTTCTATAATCATTGCACTGTTAAATATATATTTTTCACATGTATCGCCCATTTGGACTTATTTTGTGAATTCTTTGTTCAGTTTTTATTGTTATTTTATTGGCTGGGTTAATTTTTCTGGATAGTTAAATTTATTTTTTTTATTTTATGCTTGTGAGTACATGCACATGCACGTGCAGATGCATGCTCATGTATATGTGTGTGTGAGTGAGTGTGTGTGTGTGTGTGTGTGTGAGTGTGAGTGTTCAACCTGGAGCTAGTATATTTGGCTGGAAAGACTGTCCAACAATTACTTCCATCCTCTTATCTCAACCCCCACCTTGTATTGTGCTGATATTACAGGCACTTGGTGCTATGATTGACATTTATTTTTGCATTTTCTAAATTTCTAAATATTAATCTCCTGTCAGATGAATAACTGACAAGAATTTTTCTCCAATTGTTTAATCTATCTCTTCATTACATTTATGTTTCCTATGCTATGGAGAGACTGTAATTTCATGCGTCAAATGTAAATGTTCATGATTTTTTTTTAATGAACTAATTGACATCGTGAGTATGAATTTGTGATTTGTGGTTAAGTCTTGATATGTTTTCAATGGTAAGTAACATAGTGTCTGTCACTCTTAACATGGATATCTTTGATCCACTTTGATTTTACTTCTAGCTAGAAGTAATCTAGTTTCATTTCTCTACACATGAATGTTCAGCTATCATAGCATCACTTACTGAAAAGATAATCTTTTTCTGGTGCCTGTTTTTTGACACATTTGTCAGAAATCATAAAATTGTAGTCATGACTGTCTTCTTGGTCCCCTATGCTAGTCTACTTGCCTTTATGTGCTTTTATGGCCAAACCGTAATATTTTGTTACTATACTCTATAGTATAGTTTGAAGTCAGATAACATAATGCCTCCAGCAGCAGTCATTTCACTCAACGTGGTCTCATTGCTTTATTTTTATGTATTCATATGAATCTGGATATTGATCCTTTCAAATCTATAAAAATTTCCATTGGAATTTTGATTGATTTTATAGTAATTCCAATTCTAAAGAAGAGTTGGCTAATTCACAAAACTGACTTTACTGACCCTAGACCAGATGATTTGCTTTTATGCTTTAGTATCTTCTTTAGTTTCTTTGTTTGGTGATACATAATTTCATGCAGAAATACTTCAATACTTCACTTAGACTTTTTTTGCTTCCCTTAGTTTAATTTTAGTAAGTGAATTGTACCTTATTAACCTTCACACTTTTCTGCAACATTATTCATTTACTACTAAATACATAAATGGATAGATACCCTATGGCAGGTAGTACTTGATGTTCAGTAATTTAAGAAAGAAATTTTAAAACAAACAATATTTTCATAGAATAGTAAAAACAGAAATATATAAGTAAAGGAAAAATAGGGTATAGAACTGAAAGAAAGGTTCCTAAACAAAAGACCAAAGCAAACTTAAAACCAGCAACAACAACAGAAATGACTAAAGAAAGACTATCTGAAATGGCCACTATTAGAAGAAGGTTGATTCATAGTGAGCTTCTGTTTAAGTTTTGTTCTGAGGAGCTAATATTAGTCAGTGTTCAGCAAACATAGATATCTGTGTTCTGGTTCAATATTCAGCTACATATCCATGTAGACAAAGAGCCAGTCAACAAGTAGTCACAGGTTCCTAACAGGAGCCAGGTATTGCTATCCTCATACATATCATCTAAGGACCTTCAAAAGAATCAGACAGAAGAATCTTGGCTTTTAGGTATGTGTATAAAGATAGCTGAATTAAGTTCCTAGTTCTTCTTGTATATTTGCTAGTCTGAATGAAGAAAAGATAATCACGTATGGTTTGGTATTTCATGATTTGCTTTAGACAAACATAAAATACCACAAAATGAATGCATTAGCTACTTTTCTTATTGTTGGGACAAATCCCAGAGAAAAGCAACTTAAAGAAAGTTTCATTTAGATTCATAGTTAGACATCTCAATGGGTAGGCACGCAAGGAAGTGCATGACATGAGCTGTCACATTGTCACACACAGCAAGCAGAAGGAGTTGAATGCTGGTGCCCATGCCTTTTCCCTTTTCGCCTTATTATTCAATCTAATATACCAGCTCATGGGCTGCTGTTACCCACTTCCAGGCCTAAATCTTTTTTCTTTATTTAAACCTCTCTTCCAAGAATCTTTACCGATGATCCCAGAGACTTATGCTATAAATGACTGCTAATCCAGTCAAGTTGATAATAATTAGGTGTCACATGTTTAATTGGTGCATATTCAAATGTTTGTATATATTTTTCCCAGTTTTCCAAGGACTACATAATTTAAGTCAGATCACATTTATTTTTCTAAATTATTTCAACTCCAAAGCAGAATATGTAAAAACTAATACAGTAAGTACATTTTACAATTATTATTTAATTTTATGAAAAATAAAGTATTCTGACTTTTGTGATATTGTCATAAACCTGTTTGATGAAAAAAAAATTAATAATTTATTTTTTATTTCTTCAAGTTACATCTCAATCGCATTCCCCTCCCTACTCCCCACTCCAGTCCCACCCTCCCACCCTCAATCCCCCATTCTCTTCCCCCTTTTTTTAAATTTAAGGTATATCTTATTTCTCCCAACAGTTCCCCTTTTCAGTCCAACAAATGGTTCTTTCTCTTATAATAATAGATACAATACAAAACAACAGAGGTAATTAGGCCACAGTTATGAGGGTTAAATGGCTTAGTGTGCATTCCCAATGTCCAGTCCACATGTATTTGGTACCTGATTTTAACTTTCTACTATCTAACCATCTCCATGAGTTTAAAGTTCTATATCTAACTCAACATTCATACTAACTTGCAACACAATTTTAAAGCATCATCCTAGATCTATAACACTCTCTTGTCTCCTAAACAACTCAAAATTTAATTATGAGACTCTAGCTATCTATTCTTCAACCACCTCAGAGACCTGAGAGGGATAAATATATCTGATTTTATAGGAAGTACAGGGCCTGCAGCTTCCAAAACTAAGAAATCACATACCAGTGGCTGCCTGGGCAGTTCCCATTTTCTCTCCATACATTACAGCATCGATCTTCAGTCGTGTGGCCCCATTTCTCTGACAGACATTTATTGTAGACCAGGGGTTATGAAGGACTTGCCTACCCTGTCTTGGCAGAGCCAGGCTGTCGACTTACCTGCTTCCAAGTTTTGTCCTTTTTGGACAGCATTCTATCTACTGTTGGAGCAAGGGGTTTTTCCTGCCAAGAGATAGGCTTGTGACTAATTCAATCATCTCCCACTGGAGATTCTTCGATGCTCATCTTCTATTTGGAGTAGAATAGGGGGTGCTGTCAGGAGTTGATATGTCTTGTTATAAAAAAAATCTAAAGTTAAGAAAACATCTTTGAAAGCCACATTCTGCAGATCTCTTGAGGTTTTTGAAGAGGCCCTATCTATCTCTTATATTAGGATAAGCAGATGTTGCTATAGGATCCAAGATGGCAGCAGCCCGCTCGGACATATTTTGATCTCGGGGGAAACAGTCAAAGGGTGGCGGGTGTTGCAGCACACTGTACAAATGGGTCTGGGGGGCTTGAAACCCCTGGGCCTCTCCCAACTACCCAGGGAACACTGACAGTCCCTGGGCAGGATGCTCCCTCCCACTCTCGGACACACAGGGAAGCCTCTGAATCTGGGAATCGGGATCCCCCTCCCCCACCAGGAGAGACATGCTGGGTAAGTTCCAATCTAATACCCAGCAGGCAGACGCAGACCCCACACAGAGATAATCTCCAGCCTGCTGGGCACCCCCAGGTCTCCCACAGCTGATCCAGCTTTCTGGGGAAAGGTTGCGACCCCTGGAAGTGCACTCAGCTTGGTTGCAGAGTGCCCTCAGACTGCAGATTGCAACCCACTGCAGTATAAGGAAACTTAGTGGAGTGTGACTTCACTTGCTAGTCTCCAGACCTGGGCTGTGGGAACGGCAAGACTATTGGGGGTGAAAACAGATTTACCCACCACAGAAGCCAACCCTGGGCAAACGTGAGTTATTTGTAAGTGCTGATGAAAAATTTTAAACTCATTATATTCATAAAATAAGTGCTTTTGAAATAGTTGGAGTTACTTTACTTCTTCACTAGCGAACTCCCTTGTTTGCAATCACATAGCTTCCATGCTGATGCATATGGATCGACATCCTAAAAACCTTTGCCATATTAAAATATTAAGATTCAGTTTTGAGCTATTTATCTGTGTATCCAGAAACTGCACATGATAAAATGAACAGGTAAATAATTTTGTTATCATGAAAACTAAGGTCTATAGTGTCATTAATAAAAGTTTAAAAACAGACTCAAAGGAAGCTGCATGACAATTTTATTAGAGTTTGAGGAAATAAATCATAAATCAGAGAAGCAATAAGCATCAAAATCTACCAGGAGGCAGAAGACGAGAAGAGGAGGAAAGGAATCCTTTTTAGAAAGAGTACCAGAAAGCCCACAGCGTCAGCAGATGGAGGCAGGTAAGCAGTTGAATGATGGACAAAGAGGGGTGTGCCTGTCTCAGAGACGTGAGAAAGCCCAGTATGTCAGGAAAAGCATGCTTAAGCTTCTGGGCAGCATCTGAAAGAGAAAGACAAAAACTAAATTTATACCAGTCTGAAAAGAACTGTGCTCTATGAATGAAGCTGTAAAGTAACTGTGTCAAGACAGAGGCTCTGGAAAGTAAAATAAGGAAATAATTGGCCCTCATCTCTTCTAGCATGCAATAGATTCCTGACAATGTTTTTGAAGAGACAATTTTGATTAACACTCAAGAGAGGAGACACTTATCTAACGCTCTAAACTTTGGAACAAAGCTAAACCCTGTGCTTCTTCTTAGAGCCAGAAGTATTCTATTGTTTTGACTAGGAGACCTAGGGACGGGGGATGGTTATGATGTTTTCCCTTCTAGTTTTACCAGGGAAATAGGTGATGGAGTCCAAAGCAGATCATAGAGAAGCAGTTCATCTCCAATAGCATCCAAGGTTAGTAACCACTGACAAGCTCCCTAGGAATTTAGGGTCAAGATTCTGACGTCATTAAGTTTCCATGCTTAACTTTGATACCAGCTATTTCTACATTACATTAGACTTTTTGTAGATATGTCTGGCAAGAATGTAAAAAAGAAAGCTAGTTTGAACTCTGCTTCTGGTGCCAACATCATTCTATAATGAGGTAAGCACTGGTAATTGTGTTTAGCTCAGTAACACTTTTAATTATGGTTGTGCTCTCCTTCAGAGCTCATGGATTTTACTGATGCAAAATAAACAGCTGAAAGCTGGAGGAATGCAGCTTCATGGATTTCTATTGCCTAATTAAAGGCCAGATACATTGCTTTTTCCTCTGTGACCTCAAGCAAAATGAGTTGTTTCTCCATAGTTTCACAGAGAAAGCCATATTTGTTTCAAATAAGAGACTGCGACCATATATTTTGTCTCTGTTTTTCCTTTGCATGTGTATTCTCTATACATGATAGGTACTTGACTAATTTGTACTATGGATAATAAAATCAATGTGTAATGTAGAGTCAATAGAACTCATCATCTCCGTGTGATTTTTTTATTCATGAGGCAGACAACAAAAGTTTGAAGACATATTTTTACACTATTTTTCCATATTTTCCACTTCAACTCATTTCATTTCCTCATGTTCATGTTATAGTCTCTCACATTCATATTAAATGAGAAATGGAGGAGAATATGAATGCACTCAATCCACTGACTGCTTGCCTTCTGGAAACATTATTTCTTTGTAGAGTTTCGTCTGTACTTGTTAAATACATGGTGACACAGTAAATCAATAGCACAATAATTGGAATAAAAGTTGCTGATTTATGTACATATGTATGTGTGGTTGAGTGTGTGTAGTTGTACATATTGTTTATACATAAGACATACACACATACATACATGCAAACATATATATGTATATACAATTCATCACTCCTTCCACTCCCTGGGTAAGAGGCCATTTTTCAAATTTCTGAAAGAGACATGACAAGGAAATGTAGGAGTTAGATAAATTAGATTTAGGAAATATATAGGAGTTTCTGATACTGTCTCTTAATTCGGGGCCTGAAGAGCATTATCAGCATGAAGTCAGCAAAAACAGGAAAGACTCAATAGACTGAAAAACAAGTT
>CAJQZJ010032395.1:2847726-2915374 GCA_907164525.1 Lophiomys imhausi | reverse complement strand
CAATTGAGATGTAACTTGAAGAAATAAAAAATAAAGTAAAAAAAAAAAAAAAAAAGAAGATGGAGACTGTACCACACTGGATGTAGCTTGAGCACAGGAGACTTCAAACCCTGTCCACACAGTGACACACTTCCTCCAACAAGGTCATACCTACTTGGACAACTAGGTTGATTCCAATTCCTTGCTATTGTGAATAAAGAAACAATAAACATGGGGGTACAAATGTTTTTATAGTAAGGTGTAGAACCCTTTGGGTATATGTCCAGACTGAAATAGCGAGGCCATATTATAGTTCAATTTTTATTTTTGAGGAATCTCCAAACTTCCACAGTGGCTACATTGTTTTGTATCTACTAGCAATGAATTTCTCTTTCTCCACATTCCCTATGATATTGGTTGTCATGTTTCTTGATGACAGCCATTCTGACTGGTGCAAGTTGGTATCTCAAAGTAGTTTTGATTTGCATTTCCATGATGACTGAGTGTGTTGAATGCTTTCTAATAGTTATTGATTATTTGTGTTTATTTTTTGAAAGCTGCCTATCCATTTGACAGTTTTTAAATTAGCAGTTTTATTTCCTTGGTATGTAATTTATTCAATTCTTTGTAAACTCTGGATGTTAGCCCCCTGTCTGAAGTGTAGTTGGTAAAGATTTTTTTTCTCCCATTCTGGGGGTTGTCTGTTTGCTCTGCTGATTGTTTCCTTGCCTGGAAAAAAATTTTAAGTATGTATTTTATTTTATGTGTATGCTGGCTAGCTTTACTTCAACTTGACACAGCAAAAGTCATCTGAGAGGACGGAGTCTTAATTGAGAGAACGCCTCCATAAGATCAGGCTGTAGGCAAGCCTGTAGGGCATTTTATTAATTAACGATTTATGAAGGAGGACCAGCCAAGTCCATTGTGGGTGATGTCATCCCTGCAATGGTGGTCCTGGGTTTTATGAGAACACAAACTGAGCAAGCCATAGGGAGCAAGCCGGGAAGCGGCACCCCTCCATGGCCTCTGCATCAGCTCCTGTCTCCAGGTTTCTGCCCTGCTTGAGTTTCTGTCCTGACTTCCTTCAGTGATGGACTACAATGTTTAAGTAAGCCAAATAAATGCTTTTCTCTTCAAAAAAAAAAAAAAAAAAGAAAGTTAAAATAATGTTATGTGTTTTTAGGTATTAATGTATTTTTAGATAGATTATTTATTTTAGATTATAGGTTTTAGGTTATAAGGTTTAGGTATTTATAGACGTTTGTTAAATATTAATAAATATGTGTTTATATTTATTATTAATTATAATAATTATTATAAAATATTCTGTTATACCAGTCTCCAGTGCAGAAAGAGCACTCCATGAATATGTATGGTGATGGAAGAGGGAGAACAATTATTGAAAAGAATTTCATCCCTTTACTGAAAATTTAGTTTATAAAGCAGAAAAATAATTTTAAAAATATAGGTTGCTCTCTACTAGAGCAGAATATTTTTCAAGATATTTATCTTAGTGGTTGTTGTTGATTTTTTTCCCTATCCAGATCTCTGAATACAAGAAATTACTGTGAAAGGCACTTCCTACTCCAGGAAAGCATATCAGTTATGATGCATATTGGTATGAGGGAGCAGCTGCTGCTCTTATATTTAGGGGTCCCTGATCCTTGAGGGAGAAGACATTAATCAATAATGAAATTCTGAATTACTTACTATACTCTTCCTGAAGAGAGATTGATTCCATACCTTATATTCTAATTTGTCTCTTCCTAGTTATTTGATTGTTACAAATTGAATTATTATGAATTTTTGTTACTTTGTTTTGCTTATAATACAGAGGATATGTAGAGCTTTCGTGCCATGGGGAGCATACTTTCTCCATCACACTGCCATTTGTAGTAACAAACATAAACTGCTTGCATTCCTTAGACCTCTACCAGACCAAGGAATCAAGGCTGTCAAAGGGCACCTAAGGAATGTTTCCCCAAATCGTTAGGATTGTGTTTAGTGTTCTTATTTAGATACCTGTTTTGACAGATGATCATGCTAGATAGGACAGGCAGCATTGGAAGAAGGACTGAGATTTCATCCTAAGCAGAGAGATAACCAGATCTCTTCATATAAATTGAATTTACTCTTTAACATGCAAGCCAGTGCCTAAGATTAAAAATAAATAAATAAAAAGACCATGTCTATCTGTGTCTATCCAACAAGTGTTCATTCTCCATTGGAAATCATACTCCTTATCCAATGACACAAAGACTCATCTAATTTCAGTACATTTGTTATATTGAAGTTGTTTTGTGCAGAAAAGTGAAAAACCATTTACATAGTTCTGCTACAAGGATAACAAATGAGGCAGCTGCCAGCTCTTGGTCCATCCATGACCTATCCATTATCCTCATGCCAATGGTGAGTTAGTAGTGTTAGAAGACACCATTCATAGGCAAATGTCTCATGGAGTCTGTAAGGTAAAGGTCAGAGCTCATGGCTTTTTGATCATAGAAAAGACACAGAAACTGGGTAGAATGTCTTATGCCCTTTGTCTAGAATTCAATACATGAGTAATTGTATTTACAGAATTTCCACCCCATCTTCTCCAGCTATAATTAATTCCATGCCCCACTCCCTTTCAACTTCATGACCTTTTTTTAAATATATATAATTTGATGAGTCTGTTCAGTGTTGCTCATATGTACATGTGGTTAGGGAATGACCGATTGAGATTGTATAACCTCTTGGGGTCTTCCCCCAAGAGAAGAATGATTCTCCTTAGCAGCCATGGCTTGCCCATAGCACTCATCTAGAGGTTAGGCTTTCTGAGACTTTACATGTGTTGTCAAGTCAACTAGTGCTATCATTGTTCAAGTCTTGTTTAAGTGACCAAGTTGCTAAGATTTCATAGGTACATCTTCCTGTCATATATTGTAGACATTATCTCATAGCCTACATCATGGTCTTCTATGTCTCTCAATTTTTTTCTTCCACCCACAACTCCAACCATGCCACCTGATCCTTACCTGTGAGGGTGTTTTTGGAGATATATTATCTAGGCATGGGGATCACACAGTCTAGTGTTCTCTGAATTTTGCCCAGTTTTTGAAACTGGGTAGATTTTAAAGCAAAGAGAATAGTAAGGATGTCTTTATATACCTAGTTTGTTTGTTTGTTTTTTGTGACCTCATCCTGGTATGTGAGTGGTTGGTGCAGGTAATATTATTTTTGTTTGTTTATTCAATATCCTATAGTCTTAATCCAATGATCTTTAAATTCACTAGGTAAGAAGAGAATGAAGTACATTAAAATTATCTTTATTGAATTATCTTTACACAATGGTGAGAATATGATAGCTAATATCCTCCATATATGAACTTTGTGATTCTGATTTCAAGCACTATGAAGAGTAAAAAATCAAAACCTGAATATTAATTACCAAAACCATGTAAAAATGCAATAGAAATAGTGGTTAAGGAATAAAATGGTGATTAGTAAACTCAAATGATTTTTTAAAGCATTTCTTGTAAATTCAAACATTAAAGTTTCTGTGGAGTTTTGTGAGATAAAATAGTTTCTTCAAGTCAAACACCCTGGAAAGTCTGTACTGGATTACTCACAACTGGATAGTACATCATGAACGTTAGTTCAGGTGGCAGAGCACAGCCAGGATTCTGAGCCCTGTGTTGAATCCCCAAATCTATGAAAAGTTTATATTCCTTAGGGATGAAGGATAGTTAATTATTAGAATTCTAAACACAAATATAAACAGAGAGACAGACAACAGATGACACACAGACAGACATACAGAAAAACAGATAAACACAAAAAGCATATTGATTTGGTGATATAAGTTGCATTTCCCACCATGGGTTTAAATGTCAAGTGACCTTGGAATATACGGTTCATCACTCACCACTACTCCAGGCTCTATTGAAAAGATCTCATTTCTCTATTGACAGCAGCTGAACTCTTGACTTCCTAAGACAAACAGATATACCTTCTGAGCATGGGTAGATGATATGTATCTTGTTCTCTGACCCACTCCAATTGTTATCCTCACTTTTCTTTGTAACTCACTACCACAATAACCTACAGTGAAAGAAATAACACAAACATTCAGTCTTTATGCCAGTTAATCCTCTAATTAGCTTTCTGAGGACAAAGCTATTGAAAATCTACAAATTTTAGAGAAACACTTAGGGAACATGAAATTAGTAGAGACATACTTTAGATTGAAACATGGTTTTCAAAATATAATATTTTATTTTTTCCTTTATGAATTTTGGGTTTTTTTGTTTCATTATGCAAATATCCTCTGAGTTATTTGTTGATTATGTCAATGACACAGAGTATCAACACATTCCTTTACATAGGAGAATGAGTAAGTTCTTTACACACTGCTTTAAAATGAAATATGCAGACAATGCAAAAGGAAAATTGGGTGCAAAAAAGTAACTCTGAGCAGGAAATAAGATTTAGCACTAGTGTGCTGTCTGTCCTTCCTCTATAAAATGACACCAACAGACAACAAAAATTGGCTACAAAATTAATTCAAAGAATTAACAATGTTTTGTCTTATCATGTCCAAATATAATCCTAACTTTAAAACTGTATATTTAGTCATTTATATTCTATTTTATTTTTTGTCAGTAAGTCATAGAAATTATTCTGAGTTGATGCACTCTACATATGTAGAACTCAAGGAAGCTATGGATTCAATTACAGGGTATTGTTGAATCTTGTAGTAGAAAAATAAAAGTCCAAGCATCTCTTTAAGAAATTACTGATGCTAAATTAACATGTTTATTTTTCTGTAGAGTATGATAATTAGAAATGTCCTTGTCCAGGTCTTTTGGAAGATAGTGCTGTTTGAGAAATACTGCATAACATAATGATAAAGGTTTTAGAGAGATGTAGAAAAAATTAATTAAATTATTTTGTCTGAAATTTGTAGAAAGAATTCATTACTTACTTAGTATTAATTATCATTAATTGGTCAGCGGTATTAAACCTTAACCTGCCATTATAAATGAGCACACAAACAACATGGATTTTATCAAGCCAGGCCTGGATTGTGCAATTTTAGACCATCTCTACTAGCTCTTAATTCTGTTCCCTAAATATGACCCCATATATACATACGTCCCTTTGGACTGCTATTCTCCATGCTATTCTGATGTTCCAGGCCATGTGGAATGATGTTCTTTTCTCTAACCCATGGTGTATGTCCCCTTCCTGTTCCAGCTGCTTGTCTTGGAGGCTTCTTCTTCTATACTCAAGACTTCTCTGTCTCAGAAGTTCTTGAAACTTTGTCCCGCCTACCACTGTCTTTTGCCCAATCTCAGGCCTCAGCACTTATTCAACCAATCAGAGACATTGTAAGTAACAGACAGGAGGCAGGACCAATTAATTAACATTTAGAATGCATGAAATCACCCCATCAATTCCCACCTTTTGCCTAAAAAAGAAAAAAAAGGCTAATTTTTTTAACTCATATAGTAAAAACTGTAAGAAGAAATACCAAACAATAAAGAAAGTCATACATAAAAATTACACACATAATTTTAACCTATTTGTATGAGGGAATCTTGAAGAAGAAAAAAATCATCTGTTTTGGGTGTCTAAAGTTCTGAACCTAAATATTTTCTATCATATCCTATATTTACAAACCTAAAGATTTCATTTACAGGTGATCCAAGATGGCGGCGGCCTGCGCGGATGTATTTTGATCTCGGGGGAAACAGTCACAGGGCAGCGGGTGTTGCAGGACGCTGTACAAACGGGTCTGGGGGCTCAACACCCCTGGGTCTCACCCAACTACCCAGGGACCACTGGGGGGTCCCTGGGCAGGACGCTCTCTCCCACTCTTGAACATACACAGAAGAAGCTGAATCCGGGAATCGGGATCCCCCTCCCCCATCAGGAGAGACATGCCAGGTAAGTTCCAATCTAATACCCAGTGGGAAGATTCAGACCCCACACAGAAATACCCTCCAGCCTTCTGGGCACCCCCAGGTCTCGCACAGATGTTCAGGCTATCTGGCGAAAGGTTGCGACCTGTGGAAGTGCACGTAGCTCGGCTGCAGAGTGCCATCAGGCAGAAGATTGCGACCCACTGCGGTATATGGGAGCTTAGTTGACCTTGATGTCACTTGCTGGTTTCCAGACCTGTGCTATGGGAGAGGCAAGGCTATTGGGGGTGAAGGCAGATTTACCTACCACAGAAGCCAACCCTGGGCAAACTGTGAGATATTTGCGATTGCTGTCTATCGGACTTTTTTACTAGTACTGGCCTTTTCGACAGGGAACCAGAACTTACATGTACACAGCTCCACCCCCTGGATTAGTTAGGTCTCCACCTATGAGGCAGGACTGATTGACTCACCTTACAGGGGTGGAGTAAGGCAATTCGACTCCTACACCAAAGCGCCCCCTTTGGACCCAAGTCGAGAAGACAGCTAAATTTTTCCAAATGGCAAGAGGCCACAGACAAAAAAAAAAAAAAAAAAAAACCAGAGCAGAATGACTCCAACAAAAGAAAGCAATGCCATTTCATCCAGCCCGGACCACCTCACCACAGCTGAAACACATGAAAACAAGGACAATTCTACATTATGGAAAGTGATAGAGTCCCTTCAAGAAGAACTTAAATCTATGAAGGAATTCAAAGAAGCCACAATTGCAGATATGAAAGCAATTAAAAACACGACTAGAGAACTTCAGAACAAGGTGGCTCACCTTGAACAAGAAAAAGAGAGGGCAATGGAAGACTTCCAGGCAAAGACAAGCAAACTGGAGCAGGAAATGTACAAAACAAATAGAATCACTCAAGACATGAAAATGGAAATAGAAACAAGAAAAGACAGTCAGAGTTAAAAATGGAAATGGAGAATCAAGGGAAGAGAACAGGAACTATGGATTTGAGTACCAAAAATAGGATTCAAGAGATGGAAGACAGGATCTCAGGCATGGAAGAGTCGATGGAAGAAATCAATACAACATCCAAAGAAAATGAGAAAGCTAAAAAAATCTCTCACCCACAACATCCAAGTCAAGGACTCAATGAAAAGACAGAACCTAAGTATTATAGGCATAGAGGAAAAAGAAGACTCCCGACTCCATGGTCCAAGAAATATCTTCAACAAAATCATAGAAGAAAACTTCCCAAACCTAAAGAAAGAGATGCCAATAAAAATCCCAGAGGCTTACAAAACATCAAACAGATTAGATCAAAAATGAAGAGCCGGGCGGTGGTGGCGCACGCCTTTAATCCCAGCACTTGGGAGGCAGAGGCAGGCGGATCTTTGTGAGTTCGAGGCCAGCCTGGTCTACAAAGTGAGTCCAGGACAGCCAAGGATACACAGAGAAACCCTGTCTCGAAAACCAAAAAAAAAGAAAAAAAAGAAACTCCTCTCGCCATGTAATAATTGAAACTCCAAATGTAGAGAACAAAGAAAGGATATTAAAAGCTATAAGAAAAAAAGGCCAAGTCACATACAATGACAGACCCATCAGAATTACACCTGACTTCTCCTCAGAAACTTTAAAAGCTAGAAGGGCCTGGACAGATGTCCTACAAGCCCTGAGAGAACATAAGTGCCCAGCCAGACTACTATACCCAGCAAAACTCTCTATCAACATAGATGGAGAAAACAAGATATTCCATGACAAAATCAAATTTAAACAATATCTACCAACAAACCCAGCCTTACAGAAGATCCAAGAAGGAAAATCCCAACACAGAGAAAATAACTACACCCAAGAAAACAGAGGAAATAGAAACCTCCACAGCAACTAAACAAAAAGAAACACAAGACGACCAGCTATACCAAAATAATGGGAAATAGCAACCCCTGGTCACTAATATCCATCAACGTCAATGGACTCAACTCGCCAATAAAAAGACACAGACTTACAGACTTGACCTGTAAACAAGACCCATCTTTTTGCTGCATACAAGAAACATATCTCACTATTGAAGATAGACACTATCTCAGAGTAAAGCACTGGAAAAGGTTTTCCAAGCAAATGGACCCAGGAAACAAGCTGGAGTAACCACCTTAATATCATACAAATTGGACTTCCAATTGAAGTTAATAAAAAAAGACAGAGAAGGGCATTACATACATGTTAAAGAAAATATTCATCAAGAGGACATCTAAATATTGATCATCTATGCCCCAAATACAAAGGCACCTACATTTATAAAAGAAACGCTTCTAAAACTTAAATCACACATTGATCCAAACACTTTAGTAGTGGGAGACTTCACCATCCCACTCATAACTATGGACAGATCATCAAGAAAGAAGCCAAACAGAGAAATAATGAGTCTAAAAGAGATCATGAACCAAATGGGCCTAACAGATATCTACAGAACATTTCACCCAAACACAAAAGAATACACCTTCTTCTCAGCACCTCACAGAACCTTCTCCAAAATCGACCATACAGTTGGACACAAAGATAGCCTCAACAGATTCAAGAAAATTGAAATAACACCTTGTATCTTATCACACCATCATGGAATAAAGCTGGACTTCAATAGCAAAATAATCAACACAAAGTCCACACACACATCGAAATTGAACAACTCTTTACTAGATGACCACTGGGTCAGGGAAGAAATAAAGAAGGAAATCAAAGACTTCTTAAAATCCAATGAAAATGAAGACACAACATACCCAATCCTATGGAACACAATGAAAGCTGTGCTACGAGGAAAGTTCATAGCACTAAGTGCCTCAAAAAGAAAATTGTGACAGCTCATATTAGCGAATTAATAGCTAAACTGGGTTAATTTGAAAAAAAAAAAGAAGCAAACACTCCCAAGAGGAGCAGAAGGCAGAAGATCATCAAATTTAGGGCTGAAATTAACAACTTAGACAAAAAGAACTGTACAAAGAATCAATGAAACCAAGAGTTGATTCTTTGAGAAAATCAACAAAATAGACAGACCCTTAGCCAAATTAACTAAAAGGCAGAAGGAAAAAACCCAAATCAACAAAATCAGAAATGAAAAGGAAGAAATAACAACAGACATTGAGGAAAACCAGAGAATATTTGGATCCTACTTTAAAAATCTATACTCCACCAAATTTGAAAACTTAAGTGAAATGGACAATTTTCTTGATAGATTCCACATACCAAAGCTAAATCAAGGTCAGTAAACAGATTAAACAGCCCTAAAGCCCCTAAGTATATAGAAACAGTCATTAAAAATCTCCCAACCAAAAAAAAAGTCCAGGGCCAGATGGCTTTAGCACAGAATTCTACTGAACCTTGAAAGAGGATCTAACATTAATACTCTTCAAATTCTTTCACCAAGTAGAATCAGAAAGAACATTGCCAAACTCATTCTATGAGGCCACAGTCACCCTGATTCCTAAACCACACAAAGACCCAACAAAGAAAGAGAATTTCAGACCAATCTCCCTCATGCTCATAGATGAAAAATACTTAATAAAATACTAGCAAACCGAATTCAAGAACACATCAAAAGTATCATACACCATGATCAATAGGCTTCATCCCAGGAATGCAGGGATGGTTCAACATACGAAAGTCTATCAACGTAATTCACCATATAAACAAGATGAAAGAAAAAAACCACATGATAATCTCGCTAGATGTTGAAAAAGCATTTGACCACATTCAACACCCCTTCATGCTAAAAGTTCTGGAGAGAACAGTTATACAAGGATCATACCTAGAAATAATAAAGGCAATGTACAGCAGGCCAGTGGCTGACATCAAATTAAATGGAGAAAAACTTGAAGCATTTCCTCTAAACTCAGGGACAAGACAAGGATGTCCACTTTCACCATGTCTCTTCAATATAGTACTTGACGTTTTTGCTAGAGCTATAAGACAATTAAAGGAGATCAAGGGGATACAAATTGGAAATGAAGAAGTCAAATCATCCCTATGTGCAGATGATATGATAGTATACATAAGCGACCCCAAAAATTCCCTTAGAGGACACTTACAGCTGATAAACACCTTCAGCAATTGGCTGGACACAAAATTAATTAAAAAAAATCAGAAACCCTTCTTTATACAACAAACAAATGGGCTGAGAAAGAAATAAGGGAAACAACCCCTTTCACAATAGCCACAAAAAACATAAAATACCTGGGGGTAACTCTAACCAAGCAAGTAAAGGACCTGTACAACAAAAACTTCAAGCCCTTGAAGAAAGAAATGGGAGAGGCATTTAGAAGATGGAAAGATCTCCCATGCTCATGGATAGGTAGGATCAACATAATAAAAATGGCCATCCTACCAAAAGCAATATATAGATTCAATGCAATTCCTATCAAAATACCAACACAATTTTTTATAGACTTGGAAAGAGCTATTCTCAATTTCATATGGACCAACAAAAAACCCAGAATAGCTAAATCAATCCCTAACAATAAAAAAACATCTGGAGATATCACCATCCCAGATTTCAAGCTGTACTACAGAGCAATAGTAGTAAAAACAGCATGGTATTAGTATAGAAACAGACCAGTAGATCAATGGAATCGAAATGAAGATCCAGAAATAGACCGACACACTTATGGCCACCTAATTTTTGACAAAAAAGCCAAAACGGCACAATGGAAGAAGGACAGCATCTTCAACAACGGTGCTGGTCCAACTGGATGTCCACTTGTAAAAGAATGAAATTATACCCATACTTATCACCTTGTACAAACCTTAAGTCCAAGTGGATCAAAGACCTTAACATAAGGCCGGTTACACTAAATCTACTGGAAGAAATAGTGAGAGAAACTCTTGAACTCATTGGCACAGGTGACAACTTCCTGAACAGAACACCAACAGCTCAGGACCTGAGAACAACAATCAATAAATGGGACCTCAAGAAACTGAAAATCTTCTGTAAGGAAAAAGCCACTGTCATTCGAACAAAACGGCAGCCTACAGGCTGGGAGAAAATCTTCACCAACCCCACAACTGACTGAGGGCTAATATCTAAAATCTACAAAGAACTCAAGAAATTAAATGCCAAGAAACCAAATAATCCAATCAAAAAATGGGGGATGGAGCTAAAAAGAGAATTCACAAAGAGAAATCCCTAATGGCTGAGAGACACTTGAAATGCTCATCATCCTTAATCATCAGAGAAATGCAACTCAAGACGACTCTGAGTTTCCATCTCACACCTATTAGAATGGCTAAGATCAAAAGCTCAAATGACAGCACATGCTGGCGAGGGTGTGGAGAAAGGGGAACACTACTCCATTTCTGGTGGGAGTGCAGGCTTGTGCAACCACTATGGAGGTCACTCTGGTGATATCTTAGAAAACTTGGAATAGCTTTGTCTCAGGACCCAGCAATACCACTTCTGGGTATACACCCAAATGTCTCCTCATGGAATCATAAGGAAGTTTCCCCAACTATGTTCATAGCAGCCTTATTTGTAATAGCTAGAAACTGGAAACAACCCAAATGTCCCTCAACCAAAGAATGGGTTGAAAAACTGTGCTACATCTACACAATGGAATATTATTCAGCTATCACAAACAATGAAATTATGCAATTTGTAGCCAAATGGTTGGAACTAGAAAAGCTCATCCTGAGTGAGCTAACCCAGACTCAAAAGGATGCATATGGTATCTATTCATGTATAGTAAGATTTTAGCTATATAGTAGAGGATATCGATACTGCAACTAACACACCGAAGGGAACCTGGACATACACTTTTTATTTTTAATTTTTTAATTTTTTAATATTTTTTTTTATATTTTTTCATCTTTTTTATCTATTTGTCTGCTTATTTGTTTGTTTTGTTTGTTTGTTTTTTAGTTCTCTCTCCCGGGCAATGAGACACTTTTCACTTGTGGTACTGTCTTGTAGACCCTCAATGAATGAGGAGGCTCTTGGCCCTCATATGACCTCTGAACTGAGATGAAAGACTGTTATATAGGGACACCCACCCCAGAGAAATGGGATGGAAGCGTTAGGGTGTAAAAAAAAATGAAATGTGAAGTTTCAGCCTTTTTCTACTAATTGTCATAAACTGTTATGTATAATTAAGAAATGCAAACTAATAGTCATGCAAGCTTGTCATTGTGTTAGGTACTATGACAGTCTATTATAGTTATTTTCTAAGCTAATCAGAAATAAAGCTGCTAAGAGACAAGCAACATCTGCTTATCCTAATATATGTGATAGATAGAGCCTCTTCAAAAACCTCAAGATATCTGCAAATATGGCATTCAAAATGTTTTCTTAACTTTATATATTTTTTATATCGAGACATATCAACTCCTGACAGCACCCCCTATTCTACTCCAAGTAGAATATGAGCATCGAATAATCTCCAGTGGGAGATGATTGAATTAGTCTCAAGCCTACCTCTTGGTAGGAAAAGCCCCTTGCTCCAATTGTAGACAGAATGCTGTCCAAAAAGGAGGGTAAGCAGGTAAGTCGACAGCCTAGCTCTGCCAAGACATGGTAGGCAAGTCCTTCATAACCCCTGCTCTACAATCAATATCTGTCAGAGAAGCAGGGCCAAATGACTGAAGAGCGATGCTTTAATGTATGGAGAGAAAATGGGAACTGTCCAGGCAGCCACTGGTATGTCATTTCTTAGTTTTGGAAGCTGCAGGCCCTGTACTTCCTGTAAAATCAGATATATTTATCCCTCTCAGGTCTCTGAGATGGTTGAAGAACAGATAGCTAGAGTCTCATAATTAAATTTTGAGTTGTGTAGGAGTCAAGAGAGTGTTATAGATCTAAAAGATGCTTTAAAAATTGTGTTGCAAGTTAGTATGAATGTTGAGTTAGATATAGAACCTTAAACTCATGGAGATGCTTAGATAGTAGAAAGTTAAAGTCAGGTGCCAAATACATATGGACTGGACATTGGGAATGTACACTAAGCAATATAACCCTCATAACTGTGGCCTAATTACCTCTGTTGTTTGGTATTGTATCTATTATTACAACAGAAAGAGCCATTTGTTGGACTGAAAGTGGAGCTGTTGGGGGAAATAAGATATACCTTAAACTTTAAAAATAAAAATAAAAAGGGAAGAGGATGGGGGATTGAGGGTGGGGCTGGAGGGGGGAGTAGGGAGGGGATTGCCATTGAGAAGTAACTTGAAGAAATAAAAAATAAAAAAGATTTCATTTAGATTTGAAAATACTGTTTTAAATTCTAAACAACTCAAGTTCAATTAAAATTTCACGCCTATTATGCCTTCAACCCCATAAAAGACATAAGAAGGGATATAGTTATCATTTGATTGAGTAGGAAGTATAGGAGAATACCTTCCAAAAAGAAAAAAAATGACAGTTTGTTGCCTAGACATTCCCAAGTATCTCTTGATACCTTTGGAGCATCAGAGATAAACTGTGATTTTCACTGGAACTTTGACATTCTGATCTCTCAGAACTGAAATACATATTTCTAAGCACTTCTCTCTTAAAAATTTACACTATTACATTCACCTACTGTTTTATGTATACGTACATAACATGGCCCTTCCTGTAGCTTTCAATATACTTTATTCATTACATATTTTAGTGTTTTAGCTACAATATGAGAAGGGAGTTCCTTTTCTGATCTGTCTTCCTTGTGGTATATTTGCCTCTTTTACTAAATAGTTGTATTTTTTCTGTAGATTTAAGAAATTAATTGCCATATTTTATTGGAATTATTTTATATCATAGGCATGGAATTATATTTTCTCTTATAGGTCCATAATTTATAGATTTGTTCTTTTATGGTTTGCAAAAATTCTACTATGTACCATTTGTTCATTAAAAAGTATATCATTAATCTTGACTGCGTGACCCAATTACAGTATCTTGCTGTTGTGTCCTATTGTTTCATTCCCTACACAGTCAATACTCTTGGTGAGACTTTCCAATGAATTTCCTCCTTAACTTGATGACTATCTCATTTCCATCATCATTTCAATTTTATTTTTCTTTGATATTTTTTTTCGATTGAATTCTCTTTTTTAAAATCCTATATGACTCATTTATTGTATTTAGCTGTTGCCTTTGTTATCTTGGCAAATATTAATTTCATTATTGTGTTCTTAGAGCATATTTATGACTCTTGTGAATTATTTGTGTGAAAATTTTCAACTTTGTCTCATTGTTTTCCATCTCTTAAAGTTCACCATTCTTGAGGTGTTTCCATTTCTTTGCTAAATTGCTGTACAATAATTTCTACAACTTCTTTGTGTCTTCCACTTCTTTTCTTTCATGGATGTGTATATATTTTTCCTAAGATTCATACAGGAAATTTGTTTCTTTGTATATACTAATACCATGCTTTTGAGTTATTTGAGATATCATCGAATTCCCTCCTGTTGGACTATCTCACTATGCAACTAGAAAAGTTGATAGCAATAGTAATTCACTTGAACTATTTGTAACATACAAGTAGTACTAGATTATGTAGAGCCCATGCATGTAGTTCACAGTTTACGTGCTCATTTTTTTTTAGTTCAGAGTACCTGCATCAGTGTCTATATTGCTCTGAGTTGAATGTTAACATTGGAGTGGGTTTCTTGGAAAAGTGTGCTGAATTTAGCAATGCAATCTTTAGATCTCTCAATAATGCTAACTCTACAAGGTGTCTCAGCTTGGCACTGTGTGGGCTGTGATTTTGTTATAGATAAGAAGAATTTAAGGTCCTTAGTATTTAAAATTCAAAGTTTTGGCATGACTGCATCATTTTGAAGGTTATAGGGAGAAATTTTAGATTATTGATCCCTAGAGTAAATACACAGAATCAGCATTACTAATGATGAAATCAATTTTACAAAGCAGTTACATCAACTGTTTTGCTCACTGGAAGTGAATAAAAGGTCCCAGTGATCTATATTGTCTCTTAATTTATTACTATCATTTTAAATTACTTTTCTCTAAATGTGCCAGATGTATACATATATGCCTGTGGATGTGAATGCTAGAAGCATCACATATCCTTGGAGTAACAAGAAATTATGAGCTACCCAACATGGGTTCTGGGAACCCAATTCAGTTATGCTACAACAATACAATGTTCAGTGGTTAGGTATTGTTCTTAGCAGAGCAGTGGTAGCACATGCCATTAATTCCAGCACTGGAGAGACAGAGACAGATGTATCTCTAAGTTCAAGGCCAGCCTCGTCTACAAAGTAAGTTCCAGTGAGTTCCAGAACAGTCAGGGCTATGCAGAGAAACCCTGTCTCTAACCCCCTTACACACAAAAAATATATATATTTTTGCTCTTAACCACTGAGCTCTCTCAGCCATCTCACTAGCCTCCATCTTTTTTCTTTTTTTTTTTATAGAGTTGACATGAAACTATAAATCTTTAGCCTTCTGGATGGATCCATAGCATACCCAATACTAACTTAGGTTTGTATTTACTTGAATAACATTTAGTGATTTGTTGTAGCTTTTCCTTAAATTAGCAGCTGCATGAATATCTCTCTCCTGCTTCTCCTGCTCCTTCTGCGCCTCCTGATCTGCTTTCTACCATCTCTCTTCCTCCCTTTCACTCTCATCTTCTCCCTTTTACCCCTATCCTTCTTCATCTTTCAATCCTGCTTGAGTATGTCTGCTTTTGTTTTCATGAATGTGTGTTATTTGAAAGTTCTATGTATTTCATGTTTTCTAAACTTTTGTAATTTTTATTATTAGTTTGTATATGGTGTGAGTTAGAAGGATATGATCTACTTTTAATTTTCCTCTAGATATCTTTATTAACAGATCATTCTTCCTCACTGCACCACAGTAACCCCCCAGGGGTGTTTTTGTAATCATTGTTAAACCCATATGTAAATTTATTTCTAAATATATTTTTTCTGTTTATGCCTGTGCTAATGGTGTTGTGTTCAGAAAAAAAACTGTTCCTGATCTACTAATATGCTCAAGGCTATTTTCCATTTTCTTTTCTATAAGGTTCATTGTATCTGTTTTTTTTCTTGAGGTCTTTGATCAACTTAGCTGAGTTTTGTTCAGGAAGATAAGTAAGAATCTATTTGAATTTTTATACACACAGACATCCAGTTTTACAAGCACCATTTGTTGAATATTCTTTACAGAGTATATTTCTGGTTTCTTTATTAAAAAATCAGGTATCTGTACATGTATAGATTTATGTCACTGGCTCCAATGCAATTCCATTTATCAACATGTCTATTTTTGTGCCAATATCTTGCTGTTATTTTATTATTCAGCATAATTTTAGCTACCCATGTTTGTGTGTGTGTGTGTGTGTGTGTATGAATCTGAAAATTTTCCTTTCAAGACTTGTTAAAAATTGTGTTGAAATTTGGGTGGTGATTGCATTGAATCTGTAGATTGTTTTTGGTCAGATTGTCATTGTTACTATATTAATCCTACCAATCCATAAAAATGAGAAATATTTCCAACTTCTGATATATTTTTCAATTTCTTTCTTCAATATCTTATAATTTTTAATCATACAAGTCATTCACCAGATTGGTAAGAGTTACCACAAAATACATTTTTTGTGGTTATTGTATAACATATTATTACCTGTTTGTTTTTTGTTTGTTTGTTTTAGTCCATTTGCATTTGTTTATAGGAAGGTTACTGATCTTTTTTTTTAGGAGTTTTTTTTTTTAATTTTTTCAAGTTACATCTCAAGCAATGTACATCTCACTTTCTTCCCCTCCAGGCCCCATCCTCCTACTCTCTTACCCATCTCTGTCCTTTCTCCTCAGATGAGGGGAACCCCCATATATTAAACTCCCTCAGTTCATCAGTCATATGAGGGCTAAGAGATTCTTCTTGTAGTGGGGATTGATATGGTACACCAGCTAAGGTAAGGTGTTCCTCTAACAAATAGTAGGGTACATGACTCGCTGATGAGTAGAGTTTTTCATAGGAGAGTTGTTCTAGGTTCCTGTCTGTTTTGATCTGTGGTTTGTACGATGGTTGTCCTGGGGTATCTGCTTAATATCCATTTTCAACAGAGTGCATACCATGTGTACCTTCCTGAGTCTGAGTTACCTCACTTAGGACGAGCTTTTGTAGATACATCAATTTGATGGAAATTTGCATGATTTCCTTGTTTCTGATAGCTGAATGCTATTCCATTCTGTAAATGTACTACAGTTTTTTTGGGGGGGGGGGGGGGTTGGTTTTTGTTTTTTTTTATCAGTTCTTCAGTTGAAGGACACTTGGGTTGTTTCCAGTTTCTGGGTATTACAAATAAAATTGTTATGAATATTGTTGAGGTGAAAATCTTGTGGTTTGGTGGAGAATATTTTGGATATATGCCTAGGAGCAATATGGCTAGATATTTAGGAAGAGCTATTCCCAATTTTCAAAGATATAGCCAGATGATTTCCAAAGAGGTTGTACAAGTTTCATGCCCACCAGCAATGGAGGAGTGTTCTCCTTTCTTCACATCCTTGCCAATAAGTGCCATCTTTTGAGTTGTTGATCTTAGCCATTCTGGGATATGTGAGATGGAATCTGAGAGTTGTTTTGAGTTGTATTTACCTGATGATTAAGGATGTTGAGCATTTCAAGTGCCTCTCAGCCTTTAGAGATTCCCCTTTTGTGAATTTTCAGGTTAGTTCTGTACCCCATTTTTGATTGGATTCTTTGATTTGTTGGTGTTTAATTTCTTGAGTTCGTTATATATTTTGAATATTTACCCTAATTCAGATGAAGGCTTGGTGAAGATCTTTTTCCAATCTGAAGGTTTTGTTCTAATGACAGTGTCCTTTGCCTTACAGTTTGCCTTTTCAGTTTCATAAGGTCCCATTTATTGTTTGTTGGTCTTAGAACCTGAGGTATTGATATTCTGTTCAGGAGGTTTCAACTGTGCCAATGAGTTCAAGGTTTTTTCCCACATTGTCCTCTATTAGATTTTATGCATCCAGTTTTATGTTGAAGTCTTTGATACACTTGGACATAAGTTTTGTGCAGAGTGATAAATATGGGTCTATTTGTCTTCTTCTACATGTTGACAACCAGTTATTTAAGCACCATTTCTTGAAGAGCCTTTCCTTTTCCCAGGTTTTGAATTCTTTGCCAAAAATTAAGTGATCATAGGTGTGTGGGTTTATTTCTGGGTCTTCTAT
Organism: Lophiomys imhausi; assembly: GCA_907164525.1. Lineage (NCBI taxonomy): Eukaryota > Metazoa > Chordata > Mammalia > Rodentia > Muridae > Lophiomys > Lophiomys imhausi. Next base: position 2,897,323 of record CAJQZJ010032395.1, on the reverse strand, counting down.
TCCATTGATCAATGGGTCAGTTTCTATAGTACCATGCTGTTTTTCTTACTATTACTATTTAGTACAGTTTGAAATAGGGGATTTTGATACCTTCAGGTGTATAGTACCTTTTATAGTACATGATTTAACTTAGCTATTCTGGGTTTTTTTTCCACATGAAATTGAGAACTTCTCCTTCAATATCTGTAAAGAATAAGAAACTGAAGAATATATAAGAAGATGGAAAGATCTCCTATGTTCATGGATAGGTAGAATTAACATAATACAAATGACCATCCTACCAAAAGCAATATACAGATTCAATGCAATTTCTATCAAAATACCATGGCTGCTGATTTTTTGTGAGTTAATTTTGTAATCTTCTATTCTGCTAAAAGTGTTTGCCAAGTATAGGAGTTTCCTAGTAGAATTTTATGTAAAACTGTTATGTCATCTGCAAATAAAGATACTTAGATTTCTTCCCTTCCAATTTGTATCCTCTTTGATATTGTTCAGTACTATTATTGGTTAAGCTAAGATTTCAAGTACTGTATTTCATAGGTATGTAGAGAGTGGGAAACTTTGTCTTTTTCTTGATGTTGCTGGTAGAGTTGTTTTGAGTTTCTTTCCATTTATGTTGATATTGGTAATGAAATTTTTGTAAACCACCTTTATTATATTGAGGTATGTCCTTTATACCTGTAATCTTCCAGGACATTTCTCATGAAAGTGTGTTGGAATTTTTCCAAGACCTATTCTGTGTCCAATGAAATGATCATGCTGCTTTCATTTTCAAATTGTTCATTTGGTGGATTATATTTATCAGTTACCTCACGATGAATGATTCCTTCATCACTGATATGCAGCCTATGTGATTATGTTCAGTAATCTCTTTGATATGCCCTTTATGAATGGATATAAAAATGTGGTACATTTACACAATGGAATACTACTCAGCTATCAGAAACAAGGAAATCATGCAATTTGCAGCCAAATGGATGAAACGAGAAAAAAAAAAAACTCATCCTGAGTGAGCTAACCCAGACTCAGAAAGATGCACATGGTATCTATTCACTTTATAATTTGATTTTAGCCATATAGTGCAGGATAATTATTCTGCAACCAGTAGACCAAAAGGAACACTAATAGACTTTGTTACCTGTTAGTGAGACACTTTGCCCTAGTGGTGGTGCCATGTAGGCCACATGAGGAAGCTCTTAGCCCCCATATGACACCTGAACTGGGGGATGGATGGATATGTAGGGACACCCCACTCTGGAGGAGTAGGATAGGAGGGAGAGTGGGGAAAGAGTGGGAGGATGGAACTAAGAGGGGTAGAAAGAGGGTACTGTGATGGAGATGTAACTTGAAGTAATAAAAATTAAAAAAGAATTTTGTATCTATGCTCACAAAGGAATTTGGCCTATAATTCTATTTCTTTGATGGATCTTTATTTGATTTCGCTATCAGGATAACTGTGGCCTCATAAGCACAAATTGGGCAATGCTCTTTCTGTTTCTTGATCATGATTAAATGATATTTTTATTTCCATATCAAGTATACTATTAGTTTCCTGTTTGCACAAATTGGAACCTGGGCCTTTATATTTTGCAGGCAAAATTTTAATTTTGCATTTGGTTACAACCTATAATATTCAAAATAAGATCCTTATGAAAACATTTTATCAATAAAAAGAAAAGACAAAGAAATGAGCTTAGAAATTTAAGAAAAACAAGTTCTTAAATGTTAAGTAAGCTTTTCTGGTTTTACTAAACTTTTAGCAAGTGAAAAATAAAATTCTTTTTTTTTTTCTCTCAGAAGGTTGCTCTGGCCTCTGCTCTCTAGGATGTCTTGTGGCCTTGCGTGCCTTCTTCCACCTAACTGGACTTGGGTATATCATTCCCTGAAGAAGACATTGTTTATTTCACAGCAACCTTTGATTGGCCAGCTTCATTAAAAACATCAAAAGAATAAACAGCCTCAGAAAAATCTCAAATACACCTGTGGAGCTACAGTGGAGCAAATGTAAAATTGACAGGACCTTTTGTTCTCTGCTTCCTTTGACTGTTCAAATCTCAAGGTCATGGCAACTTCAAGACTGTATTTTCTGAAAGTATGATGGAGAATTTGCCACAAACAGCAGCCAACTCTTCATGTTACTTCACACGCATGTTCGCATTGAAGCGAAAGCTCTCCTGACCCAGGACTGTAGCATTACATCTATTGCTGATTCATAAAGCACTGAATATTTTACTTACTTCTTTCATTCCAATCACACACAATATTAATAAAAAAGAAAAATAAATTAGAAACACGATAGTATCATCTACACAATGGAATACTACTCAGCTATCAGAAACAAGGAAATCATGCAATTTGCAGCCAAATGGATGGAACTAGAGAAGCTCATCCTGAGTGAGCTAACCCAGACTCAGAAGGATGCACATGGCATCTGTTCACTTATAGTCGGATTTTAGCCATATAGTACAGGATGACTATACTACAGCCAATGCACAAAAGGGAGCAGGAATCTCAACTTTTTTTCCTATCAATTAGACACTTTGCCCTAGTGGTGCTGCCTTGTATGCCCCCGGTGTATGAGGAGGCTCTTGGCCCTCATATGACTGCTGAACTGGGGCAGGGACTATTATATAGGGACACTCTGCTCCAGTGGAGTGGGATGGAAGGATTAGGGGGATAGAAGGTGGGAAGGCAGGACTGGGAGGGGTGGAAAGAGGACACTATGACAGAGATGTAACCTGAAGCAATAAATTAAAAAAAAAAAAACACCATGGCCTCATCACCTAGATGAACTATGCCAATAATGTGCTTTTAATTTAGTCTGTTTTAAATTAATTTTAATTTATTATTGCAATAAAGTTTATATATTCAAGATTGTCCTTACACAGATGGTGCACCTCTTGTCACAGCACCCGAAGGGGTGAGATTACAAGGATAATCCACATTGTCCAGTCTACAAACTTTTAGGCAATGGGTAAGTAAAGTCATTTCTCCAAGCATTGTTGTCTGAGACAAGATACTAATTGCCTAAAGTCTAATGTGACTCTCCCAAGTACCATAATTACATGTTGCAACTTTTGCCTCTGTATTTTCTAAAAGTACATATTTCAATTGAGAAATTTAAAAGATGGAGCTAGCTAATCTACAATAAGCAGTTCTATATTATAGATACCCTCAGTTTATTAAAAACAACTTACTTGAATTTTAGAAATGTGACATTATAGGATAAAAACAAATGTCCATAAGGCCATATTAATTCAGTGTTCTACTTTCTCTTCTCACTTTATCATGAGATTATTTACTCACTTAAAATCTAATATTATCTAGTTGATTATTATATAAATGTTGATATAAAAAGTATAAACAAAAATGTTCATAATTGTTGCAAATAATATTTTATGAAGCAGATGTATTAACTACTTTCTAACTGATTTGATTAAAAAAAACTGACAAGAGGACTTTAAGAAAAGAAAGACCCTTTGGGGCTCACAATTTAAGAAAATAGTCCATTATGTCAGGAACAGTGTGGTGATTGGAACATGAGATGAATTGCTTTGCCCAGAAAGCAGGAGAGGAATATTAGTACTCAATTATCTTGCTTACCTTTTCATTCAGTCTGGGATCCCAACACATGATATGCTACAAAATCCCATGGCCAGATGGTTTCAGCACAGAATTCTACCATCTTCAAAGAAGAGCTAAACCTATACTCTTCAAAATCTTCCACAACATAGAATCAGAAAGAACACTGCCAAACTCATTCTATGAGGCCACAGTCACCCTGATTCCTAAACCACACAAAGACCCAACGAAGAAAGAGAACTTCAGACCAATCTCCCTCATGAACATAGATACAAAAATACTTAATAAAATACTGGCAAACCGAATTCAAGAACACATCAAAAGTATCATACATCATGATCAAGTAGGCTTCATCCCAGGAATGCAGGGATGATTCAACATATAAAAGTCTATCAATGTAATTCACCATATAAACAAGATGAAAGAAAAAAAACACATGATAATCTTACTAGATGCAGAAAAAGCATTTGACAAAATCCAACACCCCTTCATGCTAAATGTTCTGGAAAGAACGGGCATACAAGGACTGTACCTAGAAATAATAAAGGCAATATACAGCAGGCCAGTGGCCAACATCAAATTAAATGGAGAGAACCTTGAAGCATTTCATCTAAACTCAGGGTCAAGACATGGATGCCCACTTTCACCATATCTCTTCAATATGGTACTTGAAGTTATTGCTAGAGCAATAATCCAACTAAAAGAGATCAAGGGGATACAAATTGGAAACGAAAAAGTCAAATTATCCCTATTTGCGGACGATATGATAGTATACATAAGCGACCCAAAAAATCCACCAGAAACTCTTACAGCTGATAAACACTTTCAGAAAGATGGCTAGATAGAAAATTAATTAAGAAAAAAACAAAAACAAAAAACAAACAGAAGCCCTTCTTTATACAACAAATAAATGGGCTGAGACAGCAATCAGGGAAACAATACCCTTCAAATAGCCACAAACAATATAAAATACCTGAGGTTAATTCTAACCAAGCAAGTGAAAGACCTGTATGACAAGAATGTCAAGTCCTTGAACAAAGATATTGAAGAGGCCATTAGAAGATGGAAAGATCTCCCATGCTCATGGATAGGTAGGATCAAAATAATAAAAATGGCCATCCTACCAAAAACAATATACAGATTCAATGCAATTCCTATCAAAACACCAACACAGTTCATTATATACCAGGAAAAATAATTCTCAACTTCATATTGAATATCAAAAAACCCAGAATAGCTAAATCAATCCTGTACAATAAAAAAACTTCTGGATGTATCACCATCCCAGATTTCAGGATTTGCTGTACTATAGAGCAAGAGTAATAAAAACAGCATGGTACTGGTATAGAAACAGACCAGTGGATCAATGGAATCGAATTGAAGACCCAGAAATGAACCTACACACCTATGGTCACTTAATTTTTGACAAAGAAGCCAAAACCATGGAAAAAGGAGAGCATCGTCAACAAATGGTGCTGGTCCACCTGGATGTCCACATGCAAAAGAATGAAATTAGACCCACACTTATCACCTTGTACAAAACTCAAGTCCTAGTGGATCAAAGACCTTAACATAAGGGGGGACACACTAAATCTACTGGAAGATAAATTGGGGAAAGCCCTCGAACTCTTTGGCACAGGTGACAACTTCCTGAACAGAACATCAACAGCTCAGGATCTAAGACCAACAATCAATAAATGGGACCTCATGAAACTGAAAAGCTTCTGTAAGGCAAAAGACACCCTCATTCGAACAAAACGGCAGCCTACAGATTGGGAAAAAATCTTCACCAAACCCACATCTGACAGAGGGCTAATACCCATATTTTACAAAGAACTCAAGAAATTAAATGCCAAGAAAGCAAATAATCCAATCAAAAAATGGAGAACAGAGCTAAACAGAGAATTCACAAAGGAAGAATTCCTAATGGCTTAAAGACACTTGAAGAAATGCTCAACATCCTCAATCATCAGAGAAATGCAACTCATGATGACTCTGAGATTCCATCTCACACCTGTCATAATGGCTAAGATCAAAAGCTGAAATGACAGCACATGCTGGCAAGGGTGTGGAGAAAGCAGAACTCTCCTCTATTACTGGTGGGAGTACAGACTTGAGCAACCACTATGGAGGTCAGTCTGGTGATATCTTAGAAAACTTGGAATAGCTCTGCCTGGGGACCCAGCCATACCACTTCTTGCTGTACATATAAATAATTCCTCACCAAATCACAAGGAAGTTTCCTCATCTATGTTTATAGTAGCCTTATTTGTAATAGCTAGAAACTGGAAACAACCCAGATATCTCTCAACTGAAGAATGAAACTGTGGTATATCTACACAATGGAATACTACTCAGCTATCAGAAACAACGAAATCATGCAATTTGCAGCCAAATGAATAGAACTAGAGAAGCTCATTCCAAGTGAGCTAACCCAGACCCAAAAGGATGCACATGGCATTGATTCACTTATAGTCAGATTTTAGCCATAGAGTACAGGATTACTATAATACAACAAATGTGCCAAAGGGAACATGAACATAGACTTTTTTCCTGTCAATGAGATACTTTGCTCTAGTGGTTGTTGCCTTATATGCCCCCAGTGTATGAGGAGGCTCTTGGCCCTCATATGACTGCTGGGGTGGGGGACATTCCACTCTAAAGGAAAGAGATGGAAGGGATAGTTTGTAGAGGGTGGGAAGGCGGGACTGGGAGGGGTAGAAAGAGAACACTGCGATGAAGTTGTAACCTGAAGTAATAAGTAAAGATTTAAAAAAATAATAATAGCTAAAAAAAAAAGTTAAAAAAAATATTTTCAGAATAGGTCTTCCCCCCTCAGTTTAGCTTCCCTGGAAAGCTCTCAACACACATGACCAGAGGAGTATTTTCATGATGAATCTAATCCAAGAAAAATTGACAAAAACCAATCCTCAAATCATAAAACCCATGGATTAAAAAATATATACATAATGAGTTAGTTTTTTCATTATTATTAATAGACTTTAAAACACAACTTATTATAAAATCATAGTACTCCTATGAATAAATACAATGAAATTTGACTTCTCTACTGACTCTATCTTATGTATCCAGATGTAGATCTATGCTCATTTAAAGCAGCATTACTTCTAGATATAAGTAGCCACGTATTGCTCTTTTACTGACAAGGGAGAGCAAAGCAGATGATGCTTTTCAGTTCACAATTTTAACATAATATATGGACTTGTATATTACATTTTAAAAAGAATTGCAAAGAAAAAAACACAGAGAATATCAGAAGCAAATCAAATTTCTTCTTAATATTTTATATTGATATGTATATTAGCTTCTTCTAATGAAGTGTAAGTCATTGTTAGATACTACCTAGTGAACAGTCACCATAAAATACATTTTAATGCGTATTTATCGGGTCCATGAAGCCATATGCATAGATTATTTAACATCTAAGATAATTTTGGCTTTTTTTTTGGACATCCAACCCCATAGCTACTCTAGAGGTATGTGGGTATGTTGTCAAGTTGAAGGAGTCTAGCTTTTCAAAATTATGGAGATTTGTCTTTTTTGTGACTTAATTCTTGATTCAAAAAGAAATGGTAGTAAGTTGATTTTTTATTATTTCCAAGTATGAATGTTATTTTTTTGTTTTGCTTTGTTTTGTTTTTTTTGATAATACTTTACTACAATTGATAACCTTTTATGCTGAGAGAACTGACATTCTGTTTTCATATCTCAGGTCTTGCCTACCTAATGCTAACACTTTCATAAGCTCTCTGCCTATTGCCTTGGTTCATTTCTTGCCTGCTTCTGTGAGAATCCTGAAATGAAGCATAATGTAGATAATGCTCACCTTATTTTAATATTTTTTAGTTATTTATGTACTCATGGTTCTGCTATGTGTGAATGTGTGCATATGATGCAGATGCCCGTGGAGAATGGAGGTTGAATTCCCTGGAGCTGCAGTTACAGGTAATCAAGAGTTGTCAAATGAGTTGTGGGAACATGACCTGAGTCTTCTGCATAGACAAGTGGTCTTTACCAAAGGTCATCACCCCACCTTGGAGTTACCCCTTTACGTCATGAATATTAGAATGACTTAATTCAGCTACTGGGGTTTCTTGTTTGTAGATAAATTTGCCTATCTTTCTTATAGATAAGCCACAAAATCTTGACTGCATGTGAAATGACAGATCCCTTTCACTTCTGATATCATGGAAAAGATGGCTGCTTTTAGTTAGCTGGTTCCTCAGCTAATCACTGCCCCAACGGTCATGCTGGTGGTCATGTGGCTCCAACTAAGCCCCCTCAGTTAGCACAGTCTCTAGAAAACAGCTGCTTCTAGATTCAGAACTTCCACTGTACTAACAATAAAGAACAATCTTTGAAAATGCAGTATTCAAGGACATTTCCAAAATGCTTACAGTTCTGTTTTGTTTTGAAAATGCAGAAATGTTTTTCCTATTGAGAAAAAACAAAGGCAAATCAATTTCACAAAGTGATTTGCTAAAGAAACATCTAATTTGTCAGTGGCTCCTGAGAGAATCTTTCTTTTGTTCTGTATATTACTGCTGCTAATTTCTAAATGACAGCCTTCTTGAAGAGGAAACAAAGAAAGAAGGAAACAAGAAGGAATCTATATGATAGATAATTTATAGATATTATTATACCTAAAAATGTATTTACTAATAGACACTTGTTGGAATTTATCAACATGATACTGTTCATTGTCCAAATACATATGGTTTAAACAAGTATGAATTCCACACAAACTCTAATTTTCTAATGTCTGATGAGTTAATAATATCTTAATTTTAAAACTTTAAAAAATGTTTTTAAAAAATATATTTGATCATGTTTTTCCTCTCTACCAGGTACTCTCCACCTCCCTACTTATCCAACTTTATGATCGCTCTTTCTCCCCCCAATCTGCAAAAAAAACTTAAAAATTTGAAAATTAAAATGAACAAAAAAGGGGAAAATATTTCAAAATAAAATACAATGAAATAAAAAACCCACAAATCAAAACAGGATTAAATATAATGTAGAAAAACAGCTTTAAAATAATTATTAGCTTTTCTATTCATGCCTTTTAATTTCCTTATCTTCCTGTATTGCTCTGACTAGTGCGTCAAGCACTATATTGAAAAGGATTAAAAATGTAAATTAGAACAAATTTGAAATTTTCAATTAATCCTAATCAAAATGGCTAAGATCAACAATAACAAAAAAAAATAAGGCAACAAATACTGGTGAGATTGTAGCAAAAGAGACACCTTTATTCCCGGTTTGTGGAAAGAAACACCAAGTAATGGAGCTACTCTAGAAATTAGTAAGGAGAATCCTCAGAAAAAATAAAAAATAAATCCATCATATGATCTAGATATGCATCTTGTTGGTATATGATCAAAGTACCAAACATCCTGCTCCACAGATAATTGTTCAGTAATGCTCAATGCCACTCTATTCATAAAAGCCAGAAAATGGATATAACCAAAATTTCCATCAATAGATGGGTGAATAATGGAAATGTGGTTTATGTAAATAGTTGACTATTATTCAGGTGTAAGGAAAAGTGAAATTTGCATGCAGATGGATGGATTAGAAAAGATGATATTGAGTGAGGTAATCCTAACCCAGATGAAGAAAGACTGCATATTCTGTTTTTCTTATCTGTGGTTCTTCACTCCAAATCCTGTTATGAGTATGCTGTATGGAGAACCCACAAAAACTGAGAATATAAACAAGGAACCATGGGTGTCTCACTGGGGGTGGTCTGGAGAGGGCATGATAGATGTGATATGGAGTGGAAAATAAAAAATTGAGGATGAAACTCTAGTTGGATATGAGGGAGGGAGATCAATAGAGAATGACAAGTAGGGGCAAAAAGCACTGTTTGATTTTTACTCAAGGGATCATGTTATTTTATATTTACTGAAAATTATAAAAAACACATGCATTGTGTGTGTACATATTATCTAGATAGATAGATAGATAGATAGATAGATAGATAGATAGATAGATAGATAAAAGAAGTTTATCATCTTGAGCTGACAATGTTCCCCATAACAACAATTGACTAACAAAACCCCAGTACCAGAATGATAACTCTCCCTTTGAATGGCTAGTTAGGGTAGTCGATGTGACTACCAAAACAATGATGCTATTGATATAGCCCCAAGTCACCTCTCAGTGGTTGAGGGTGGGCTAATATTGGTGGAGACAATGAATGCTTTAGATGTAAGTTATTGTTGGTTCTTGATGGATTTGATATGAAAGCTTCTTTCTTGTGGTCTAGCCTGAAGGGTATCAAAAAATACTATGGAAACCGCCTAGAGAGGGAAGCAATTAAACAGTCCTACATAAACTTAACACCTCAGAAACCACAACAGTAATCAACATAGCAAGATAATTGAGTAGCAAGTGTCACTCACATGTCCATGATAACTAACAGCTAGTAAATGAACCAAAGGATGATTCATCAGAAGAGAAACCATGACTACTACTGAAAATCTAGCCAGATTCTTTGGGTATTGTGCTCATGAGTCCTAGGTAAGAATCTACTACCAAAACTTTGCTACATAAGCCTAATTCCTTATTATACTCTAAATATTTTCTTTATACCTACAGAGACATGTAGCTACAACTCATCAAAGAAGCCTCTTATTACAGTAAATAGCATTACAGAAATCCACAACTGGAGACAGAAATGAAGTAATTGTGGGGAGTTCAGCCTCAGCAGATATATCTATATCACAGTCTCCTGCAACTATGGCTCAGAGAATATAGAGGAGGAGAGAGCAGAAAGATTGTAAGAGCCTGAATACCAGGAAGTCTGCTGTGAAGCAATCATCCCTAGAAATGGTTGCATAAACAAGACCAGAACAATGGCAATAACAATAGAAATGTTAATATGGAAGTTAGAAAATATCTTGGGGTCCCACCCTTAAGGAAAAAAAAAGAACTACAGACAATTAATAATCACTGGGGGAAGGAGAATTTGTTTCTTACAATGATGAGTTCCTTGTCAAATGAAGAGTGGTTATCCTTGAAATTATATACACCCAAACAACAAAAATATACTTGGCACGTTGTATGTATACATTTGAATTCTAACAACAACAGCAGTGTCAGCAACCATAAGCAAAGAAACAGAGGCTATCAACTTGAGAGGAGGTAGTCATTGGAGTCTTTGCAGAAAGGGCACCTGAGAGGGCTACTGGGAGGTAATGGAAGAAGGTTGTAATATAATTCTATTTCAGTTAAAATCATATTAAAAAAAATTAAACAACAACGAAAACCAGTCACCAGTGAATATTATTATATAATGGGTGTAACTCTCAAGCTCTTAGCAAACAAACTCCCAATGGCTCACCATTAGGAAACAGAAAGTAAAATAAAACTGAGATTTCTTTTTTTTATTTTATATACAATTATATGATTCCAATAATTCTATGGAAAACGTTTCTCCTACCTTTACCATTTGTGCTAATTTCTAGCTGGTTTTGTCACCTATGGAACACCATTTACTGCAGATTTGACATAGAATATGGCTTCAGAAGACCGACACAATATCTGAAGCTCCATATGGTAGAATCCTCAGTGAAGGAAATATTTAATAATTTATCAGGAGAGTTTTAGTCACCCTTTTTGAAGTTCCATACATAGTGTGTCTACATGGAAATAGCTGCGCATGACCACAGCAGGAAATATTTGGATAAACACAATGAGACCTCTGGCATTTTCCATCACTACTAGGGGATCCTGGAGGAAGGCAGAGCATTGGGGATAGGTGACTGGAAGTCATCCTTTGCTTATGTGGACATGTGTAGAGATGGTGATGGAGAACAATAAGGCAATGTAGATTGGAAAAAAATCAGTCCATCTTGAATAATCAATTGTTGCAGGAAGGTTTTTTTCTTTGGTTTAAAACTGGGAGCTCAAATGATCAGGATTGGGTGCATGCTTCTTTGATTGATAGGGAGAACATGGAATCAAGAAGAATATTTTGCATGGTTCTAATGATTCCATTCCTCTTAACAGATGCTGATGGCATGCAGAAAGGCCATGTAGAACAGTTGCCATATGGAATACACTGGTGGTACAAGGAGTGGAGTAAATATTCTGTGGAGAGGTAATAGATAGGAACTTGATTGCATAAGAGATGCAAAGTTTTTTTTTCCCCCCTCAGGTAATTTAAATAGACCAGGAATAGACCAGGAGTCTCCAGCTTTGATTGCATTTACCAAGGAAAACTTAAGTATCACTTTCATACTCAGAAATAATGGGGCTTGTGACATAATCAGTACTTCTATGGAGGAAAAAAGGTTTTATTAATAACTGAGTTCTCACTGTAGAATTCATAAATTCTTTCACTTGCTCACAAAGTATTTACATTATTTTTGGTTTCACGTATTTATTTGTATGTGCAGGGCAGTGGGAACAAGGGAAGTATATATGCAAATGAATGAAAGTGCCAGTCAAGATGGAAGAGGGCTTTAGATTCCCTACAACAGTCACTACAGGCAACTTTGAGAAGGTAGAAAACCAAATTCCAGACCAAGAAGCTGAGACTAAATAGGCCAGAGACCTAGGTTAAAAACAAATACCACTGTTATAAAATGATATTAATTTAAAATAACAACAAAAAATGACTATTAATGATATTTTTCCATACTCATAGATCAGTGGCTTGTTTGCCCATCTTCAGAGAAGCTTGCTCCTGTAGCAGATGGAAACAAATACACAGACACACAGCCATTATGCAGAGACTGAGATGCTTTGAAACATGTGTTAAATAGTACATCTCCATCAAATTCCTCCCCTCATGGCTCAGGGAACCCTACAGAAGAGGAAGTAGAAGAGTGTAAGGAGAGATTGGAGGACCCCAAGAAATCAAAGTCCCTTAAATCTACATAAACAAAGCTCATAGAAACTAACAGAGACAGAGACATGCATTTATCTGCCTTAGGTCCTCTGCATGTATATTCCGACTTCCAGTTTAGTGGTTTATAGGATTCCTGAGTGTGAACGAGTGGGTCTCTTATTCTTGTACCATTTCTTGTGGGTTTTTTCCTCTTCTTTTCGCTTGTTTTGTTCAATTTTGGTGTATGTTTTATCTTATTATATTTTATTGACTCCTATTATGCTATATATTATATTACCATTATTTCTAAGAAACTGGTTTTCTTTCTAATGAGAGACAGCAAGAGAGTGGATCCAGATGGAAGGGGAGGTAAGAAAAAGTAAGAGAAATGGAGGGAGGAGAGATCATATTCAGGATATAGTATGTAATAAAAAAATCTGTTTTCAATAAAAGGAAAAAGAAAATAATTTAAAAATCAAAATTTGGTCCTCTGCAAGAGCAGCAAGAGTACTTAGCTACCAACCCATCTCTAATGCCCCGAAGTCTGAATCTCTTTTCTTTCCATATTTCTGGTTTTTGGTTTGTTGTTTTCTTTGTTTCCAGGCAATTGATAAAGTTGAATCACAGTGGAATTTGAAAATAATTAATAAAAATTACAAGTTTTGAATGATATATTATTTGGGGGATTATAATATAGTCATATTATTTTTCCCATTCCCTTTTGTCCCTCCAAACCCTCCTGTATATTCCTTCTTGCTCTCTTACAAATTCATGAGCTCACTTTTCATCAAATATTATTGCATATACATGTGCATATGCATGTATATTCATAAATAGATAAATAAACATCTTAATTTTTAAGTTTTTATTTAAAAACTCATTTTCTCTATACAGAAAGAAAAACAATGACTCTCCAATCAACTTTGGGTATTTTTGATGTGTTAGTCACAACGCCCAAGTTGTGCTATCTCACCTTTGAAGAGTAGATAAGCTTCACATATTTCAATTTCTGTTGCAATTCAGAGAAGAAGCTAATCCTATAAGGCACAAAAGAGATATATTTTAATTCTTAGCCAATAATTATTTTTACAGTGGCAAAAAGAAATGCATTCAGCCTTTGGAAGCAGTGGCACAGCACAGTAAAACTACTCTACATCAAGGTCTGCCAAAAAAGATGACTTTTGGTGTATTTAGTGCATAAAACCAAATTTCCTTTATATTCCAACACAAGTTGTAAACTTTTATGTTCACTAAAACTTTAGCTAATAATTTGAATTTTTAATCTTTGAAGGTCAAATATTTGGAAGACTTTTCTACTTCCTAAGTTCATGTTTATTATTGTTATTATAATTTCCTTTTTCAGTGCTGGAAACTGAACCCCGTGTCTCACCAATTGCTTGGAACCTGTCCTCTACCACTGAGATCATATTCAGCCTTTTGATGCTTTCATTATTAGTATTTGTGTGAAATGTCACATTGCCATGAAAAATATGTATTTTCAGATAGAGAAATTATAAAAAGAAAGAGAAGGTATGATGAGCTCTTTGAAGTTTGAATTTTCATGGGAATTTTAGTCTTCTGTTGACTTTTGAAAGTCCTAGCATTGTCAATACTCAATGCAAGTATTTCAAATCATAATCTATACAGCTATGCAGTCAATAATATTTTGTGTGTTCATTTTTAAAAGAAACATGTTATCTGTTAAATATAGGCATTTATTTGTTATATTTATTAGATTTTACCCATTAGAATTACCTACCAGGAAATAATAAATACTGAGCAACAACATCATAGATTTTTCTAAAGAATTTTTAAGGATGTTTATTTAGGATTCCATAATTGTGTCTTATAATATCTAAGGTATATCTGCTTAATTAATAAATAATTCATACTTTAGGATATTTTTTAAAATGTGCTTGTCATAATTCTTTTATTTTACATAAAATTGTCTGATTTGCAGAAAAATACAGAGAATGTTTTTCTTTCAATGTATGTAATTATTAATAAATAAATCTTTACAAACAAAGAGAACAAAAATATGAAATTTCCATTTCAAGCCAATTACCACCATCTACCTTTAGACTCTCAGGATAATTTGTAACATTTGCAAATGTGTTAAAAGCTGCCAAATTTGATCAGTATGTGGCCTGTCTTAAAACACACACCAGTAACACATCATGTTTTTAAAAAGTAAGGAAACAGAATGAACTTTTTATAAATAAGGAAGTTACTCATGCTTCTGCGGTTATGATTGGATATGCCAATCTTCATGTATTAAGTCAGCATAGGTCCACACTTATTAAAGAGCATAGACATGATCTAAACATTTATGAAAATATGTGTGTGCACAAGCTTTCTGGAAAAGTTGTAGTAATGGAATATGTCAATATAATGGTTAGTGAAAATATTTTCTAGGGAGGAGATGAAGCAATTGTTAACAAAAAGGAGTAAATTTGGAGTATGAAAATGTGCTCAACTCAAACGATCCTATATGGACTTTTCAAGTATGAATTAAGCTACATAGCAATAGGTGTGTCTATTTTTGCTTCAAAAAATCCATTGAATAATCTATCCCAAAAAGATAAAAATGATTTTAAAAATCAAGGTTTTCAACATAAAGTAAGTAGTTCTGTTGTGAAGGATAAGGATTTCTGTATCAAGGAGGTGTCCTTCACAGAAAGCAGCCACAGGATCTTCATGCATACATTTGCATCTCATACAAAGCATCTGGGTGATTTTATGTTCTTTCACCTGTGGAATGCAATCTTCAGGGTACTCTCTATTGCAATATAGTGTGTGATTTGGAATCAAGCTAAGAAGCTTTTCATGAAGACTGTGGGAAGAATTATACACACATCTAGAAATGTTTTTGTATGCAGTTATGGCATTGACTCAGAGAAAAAACAGGGTCAGGTTCATGTAGGTAGCATTTTTTATTTTGTGCAGACAGGAGCCTAGCATGACTGTCTTCTGAGAGGCTTCATCTAGAAACTGATGGAGACCCACAACCAAACAATAGGGTGAGCTCAGGGAGTCCTGTGGAAGAATGTGAGGAAGGATTGAGGGAGCCAGAGGTGTCAGATACACCACAAAAAGACCTACAGAGGAAACTAAGTTAGGTCCACCAACCAAACAATATGCATGAGCTGGACCTAGGCCCCCTACACATATGTAGTGGATATGTAGCTTGTTCTTCATGTAGGTCCCCAAACAATTGAAGCAGGATCTGTCTCTGACTCTGTTGCCAGAATTTTGATCCCTTTCCCATAGCTGTGCTTCCTTGTCTGGCCTTAGTGGGAGAGGAATTCTTTAGTCCTGCTGGGACTTGATGTACCAGGGTGGGTTGGTACCAACTCAGGAGAAGTGGCGGGGTGGGGGGGGGGATGAGGTAGGAGGATATGCAGGTGGGACTGGGAGGAGAGACAGACAGGAATCTGTGATCAAGCTGCAAGGTGATTAAATAAATAAATGGAAAAATGTTTAAACTTTCAAAAAGAAACACGGAGAAATAGAAATTCTCTAATACCTTATTTTCATTAAGACGAACAAATGTTTTATGAAAACTAACACTTAAAATTACAAACCAATATGGAGGCTCAAAACGTTTGCAACTTCAGTTCCAGGAATGTGAAACTCTCTTCTGTGTTTCCCAGAGAATTAATACATGAGAGTTACATAAGTGTGCAGGGAGTGCATTAAGAATAAAACACAGTAGGAAGTCCCTGGGTCTAACCTCCAAAACCCATTAAACAGGACCATTTATCAGCTTGTAATCTCTTCCCCTAAGTATCAGAGTTTTCAGTTATCCTTCAAAAAACCAAAAAGAAGGGCGGAGAAACACCCTCCCCACCCTCTGGGCATGGGACATCGCTCTCTTAAAGTGACTTCCTGCTGATTTGGGTCATAGTAAACCTGTTTGGGGCCCAAACCAAAATGGAAAAATGGTTAAAAATGTTAGTACAATCCTTTTATGTTCAGTCCTTCTGTTCTCAGCTGTTATGATGACCTAAGGAGTTTGTAGGCAGAAGCTGATCTTGCAGGCTTCACTGAGGTTCCGCCGGGGCATTGTGTAGAGCTGAACGGTCCCAGCGACATTGGATTGCCGTGGTTGCAGGCCCCTGATGGAGACAGCTAGACCCAGGGACTTCCTACTTTTCCTTTTCTGTATCCTTCTTCCTCTCCTATGTAGGAGTGCATGGGCTTGAGAAAAATGAGACATAGACATAGCACAAGAAGGTCCAAGAAGAAGGGGCAGATTATTGAATATGCCCTTATACCTTTGTATATTGATACAAAATTAGTAGTATATTTGGCTAAAGTGGTATTGACCATTGTTTATTGTGCAAAAATAAGATTGTATTGGATTACATCGGTATTGATCTTTGTATATTGATACAAAATTAAGATTATAGTTGGCCACAATGGTATTGAACCTTGTATATGGACGTAATATTAAGATTGTATTGGGCTACATAGGCATTGATCTTTGTATATTGATACAGAATTAAGAGTATATTTAACCACAATTGAATAGATCTTTGTATATTGATACAAAATTAAAGGTAACGCTTCCTAATGGTATCATACCTAGAGATACTTAAAAATAAAATGTGAAGCTCTGGCCTCTTGATACCAACGTCTAAAACTGTTTAGGATAGTTAAGTAAAACAAACTCCTAGTCATGCAAGCATGTCACTTTGTTAGCTACTATGACAGTCTACCACAGATATTCTCTAAACTACTCAGTAATCAAGTTGTTAAGAGACAAGCAACATTTGCTTATCTAAATACAAGAGATGGATAGGGCATCTTCAAAAACCCCAGGAGATCTGCAGAATATGGCATTCAAAGATGTTATCTTAAATTAAGATTTTCTTTTTTTTTTGATATCAAGACATATCAGCTCCTGACAGCACCCCCTATTCTACTCCAAGTAGAAGATAAGCATCGAAGAATCTCCAGTGTGAGATGGCTGAATTAGTGGCAAGCCTATCTCTTGGCATGAAAAAACTCCTTGCTCCAAATGCAGACAGACTGCTGTCCAAAAAGGACAAAACTTGGTAGCAGGGAAGTCGACAGCCTAGCTCTGTCAAGACAGAGTAGGTAAGTCCTTCATAATCCCTGCTCTACAACAAATGTCTGTCAGAGAAACAGGACCCAAAGGCTGAAGACTGATGCAGGAATGTATGGTGAGAAAATGGGAACTGTCCAGGCAGCCACTGGTATGTCATTTCTTAGTTTTGGAAGCTGCAGGCCCTGCATTTCCTATATAAGCAGATATATTTATCCCTCTCAGGTCTCTGAGGTGGTTGAAGAATAGACAGCTAGAGTCTCATAGTTAAATTTTGAGTTGTTTAGGAATCAAGAGGGTATTATAGATCTAAGAAGATACTTTTAAAATTGTGTTGCAAGTTAGTATGAATGTTGAGTCAGATATAGACCTTTAAACTCATGGAGATGGTTAGATAGTAGAATGTTAAAGTCAGGGGCCAAATATGTATAAACTGGACATTGGGAAGGTATACTGGGCCATTTAACTCTCATAAATGTGGCATATTTATATCTGTTGTTTTGTATAGTATTTTCTGTTATAAGAGATGGAACCATCTGTTGGACTGAAAGGGGAAACTTCTCGGGGGAAGAGGGTGGAAGGGCGGGATAGGAAGGGGGAATAGGGAAGGGTTTGTGACTGAGATGTAACTTGAAGAAAAAAAAATAAAGTATTAAAGAAAAAAACACAAACCAGACTTCCCCAGGACACAAGATAGAAGATATTGCCATTTGATATGTGTAAATTTAAGATACACCAAAAAATACAAAACCGTAAATACCTTAATGAAGAAGAAATAAAGGCACTTATTTGTCTAAGAATTCAGCAATATTTCTGTTATTTATTTTAAGAAAATGAAACATATACAATATATATTTGTATCATATACATTTCAAGAAAAAAGCATTGCAAATCTACTTTAAACTCTACCAAGGGGATATATTAGAAGAAAAGTTTGTGTATAAATTACACACACTAGAGAGGAAAAAAAATCAAGTATATATATATTAGTGTTGCTAGAACCTAAGTATTCATTTAAAACAAATAGCCCAGCCATGTAAAACCAAAAGGGAACAATACAGTGGTATGCTGGAATTTCAAATGGCAATGTAATTCAAGTCATTTGCAGTATATTTTTCTACACTACTCACAGAGAATAATTTAGAGGGGAGACATTAGTGCAGTATTCGAGAGGTGGAAAGCTTCTTTCTCAATCCTCTCTCTTCACTAAAGAGCCTGCTGCTTTCAGAGCCAGCTGGCACTGAACTCAAGTTATACTCTAGAGGAAGACACATTATGGAGCCAGAGTTCATATTCTGATATGTTCAGCTGTAAAGGAATCCCCTTTCTTGTAGCATATATTAAGATAAAGTGGAAGGACACAGACATTTAGTAAAACAGATTCTGCAACAGAATATTTGTTAGCCTATCCTTACATATTCTATGTTGTAATCTATGGGAAACACATGAAATTAATTATAAAATGAAAAAACCTCAATAAAGTGGCAAATTCAAAATATTATCTTTTAAACAGATTACGAGTATTCTTAAATCCCAAGCTGGAGTGGAATAAAGTCTCATATATATATATATATATATATATATATATATGATAGACTATTTTAAAAGAGGGGCAATCAATTTAAAAGACTGCCTGTGTAGTAAAAAATGAGAATAATGCATACAATGTTTGTTGCCTTATGAATGCTGAATTCATAAAAGTGAGTAATATGATTCTGATGAAGACAGTACAGTAACTATTATTTTCCAATGATGGAACATTACAGAATTGAGACAAAATTGGTCAAAACATCTGACTACTAATTATACAACCAGCCAGATCTCCTTTCATGAGGGCTGTTTTTTGTACTTTTTATAGTTAAATGGTGTGAAAGTATCATGTACTCAGTATAAATGTCAAGTCAGGTTGTGAATTTTGATCCTATAGGAGGATGTTCTAGAGTATGATTCCTGTTCTCGGTGCTAGGTAGACACACAGAGCTGCTCTTGCCAATCAGCCACTGTGTGGAGGAAGAAAACAATGGTAACTTTCATTGTACCATGTTGCTAAACATTGTGTTCAGAAAATGTGATTGCGTGTCAAAGATATTTCACTATGGTTTTTGATATGTTTCTTACAAATATAATGGTTTACAATGAACTTTAAATTATATTGAGGACTGAAGAGATGGCTCAACACATGAAAGTGTTTGCTGCCAAGCATCAAAAATTTGACTCCCAGGATCCATTTACTGACAGGAGGGAATCAACTGAAATTTATCCTCTGATTTCCAAGTGAACACTATATGAAGTCTGCCTACTTATACACACACATTGAATAAGTAAATGTAAAAATATTTGTCTAGATTTGGACAGTGTGAGATAGCATTTCTACTGGTCCTGGGTAATAGTTTCCCATCATGAAAGTGAACTAGCGCAGCATAATTTGTAATTGGAAGAACTCAAAAGTTAATCCTATCATTTCAACTTTAAGGGATTCCAATTTATTTTTTCCACAGATAAAACTCTGACTTCATTAGTATTATTATTATATTTGAAATCATCTATTTCATTAAGATAGTCCCATGAGTTTGTTTGTGAAAGCATTTCCAAAGAGTTAACTGAGAGAAGACTCACTCTGAAATTGGCATCATCCCAAAGAAAAGCAAAAGGAGAAAGACTGAATCAGCTGAGAGCTAGCATCATCTTTCTGTGTTTTCTGACTGAATGAACAATGTGATCAGCTGGGCATCCCGCTGGCTGAAGTTGTTACATCAGGATGGACTACAGTCCATCAGACTATGAGCCAAAATAAACCCGTCTTTAAGTTCATTCTGGCAGGTATTTTGTTATAGCTACAAAAATAGTAACTATAAAAATAAGATTGATTTAAATCTTCACTGAGACAGTGAATCTATCAATTGGCTGGTGACACATAGAATTGCCTCCCTCACACACATTTTCCTTTTCTGACAGATATCTCAAAATCTTCAAGAGCACTGTATTCAGTAGGTCTGGAATGAGGGATGATATGAAGATGATTTCATTATGACAGTAGCTGCTCCCTATTAAATGTGTAGTAAGAAAATTGGAAGAAAGTTGGTTACCAACAAACAGAAGGATCTCAAAAAGGAAATGCTCTAAATTGAGGGAAGGAAGCAGAAATTCAATAGGCAATTTGTGTATACAAAGAGCAATCAGAGACCTTTCCTAAAAAGTCATTCTGAAAGTTTCAGGTGAGAACTAGAAATTATTCTGTTTAGAAGGTAATAAATACTTAGGATTTGTGCTTGGAGAAGCTGTTACTTATCAGAGTTTGACAAACACATTTATTTTAGAAACAGAAAAAAATGATCTACACATTATAAATTAGGAACAAAACCACAAGTACTCACAAAGATGTGTGTACTTTTCTCTAATACTTTGGTGTCAAAATACTGTTGTCATAAAATCAAGACGTCTGGGTCTGGAGAGATGGTTCAGAGTTTAAGAGAACTTTCTGAATTTCTAGAGGGCTCAGGTTTGTACACTTAACCATACTGACATGGAGGCTCAAAACTTTTTTATCTTCAGTTCCAGGGATGTGATACTCTCTTCTGTGTTCTCCAGGGAATGAATGTAGATTTACATGTGTTCATGTAAATAGTCATACAAATAAAATCAAAATAAACAAATTGTTTAATGGTCAAAATTACATCTGTCAGTATTTATCATTATTAGAAATAAAGTAAGGCATTTTAAAATATACATTCAATAGTTTGTTTTGAAGTAATAAAACCAATTAAAGTCTAAAGTAAATAAAAATAACAGTATTTTCCAAAGGTAAAAATATATTTAAGTGTATTATACTACTTTGAACTCAGAAAATGTGACTTCCAGAAGCTGGCTCAACTCACACCATAACTGTGCTGCTGAGTTCTTCCAGTGCTCTTGATATGAGTTGCCTATACAGAGATAAGGAAAAGATGAAGAAAATAGATCCTGAAAACACAAGCATGCCCCAGACACACTGAGAAAAGATGTCCATCCCAGGGACCTCGTAAAGCTTCCTAAATGTGTGTGGCCTCAGTTGATGGGAGTCTGCCTTCAGTCCTATCATATGCTGTGATTTCTCTGGAAATAAGAGTTCATGTTTGGTAGAGAAGGAAGAAAGGAGCCTGAAGACAGATGCTCAGAACTGCAGTGAGATTCATTCTGGGTGGGAGGTGCTGTGAGGCCACTCACATGACAATTCCTCCTACCTATTTGTCTTTCCACTCTTCAAGATGAGTCAGTTTGCAAGACTCTCAAACATTCTATCCATATTATGTCTAGGTAGCGGAGTAGCTTAGTATTTCAATGAAACTAATTCCTTGATTTCTTTTACCTTGGAAGCATGTTCCACTTGTGGTCAGCTGTCAGGATGTGACTGCATGGCAGAGAATATATATGGATAAGGCCCCAAACAAAGGTATAAACTTATTAAAATATTAGATTCTAATATTGGTTACTATTTTTAGTAACTCAGATGTATGACTATATAGCATGAAAGTTGTGGATGAAAATGCTGTGTGATAGAAACTGGACCTTTGTAGCAGGGGTCTGTATCCCAGATAAAACACCCAAAACAAGATGTGCTCTAGGAAGACACTGTGTTTCTAGAATGATAACCTTGCAGCACACATGAAGAAGGCAACTAAATGAGCAGAGCTCAGTACATATGACACTACTTTTCCCAGACCAATCGAAATCCAAAGTCCTGAAGCTGAAATATGAGGGCATGCTTTTTGCAGTCTTCATGAATGCAGCACAGGGTGTATAATGCCCAAATGCCTTTTAACAAGTTTCCTCAATCTAAGTATCAGTACCGTTCAAAGATTAATAGATATACCATATTTCACACAAATATTTGTACTAATTATTGAAGGCTGTTGTGGTGGTTTGAATAGGTTTGGTCCCCACAGACTCATGTGTTTGAATGCTTTGCCCATGGAGAGTGGCACTATTAGGAGGTGTGGCCTTGTTGGAGTAGGTGTGGCCTTCTTGGAGGAAGTGTATCACTCTGAGGCTGGGCTTTGACGTCTCTAAGCTCAAGCTCCAATGAGTGTGGAATTCCAGGCCCCTTCTGGCTGCCTGTAGAAGACAGTCTACTCCTGGCTGCCTTTGGATGAAGATGTAAAATTCTCAGCTCTTTCAGAAAGATGTCTGTCTACATGCTGCCATATGTCTGGTAATGAATGGACTAAACCTCTGAAACTGTAAGCTAATCCCAATTAAATGTTGTCCTTTATAAGTGTTGCCTTCGTCATGGAATCTTTTCACATAAATGGACACCCAAATTAATATTTTATATGCTAAGATTTTATGGAATTTTCTTTGAAACTACATTAACACATACATTATAGTAACATATGTATGTATATCAGAAATATATCACATACTACATGATGGACTCACACCTGTGTACAAATTATTCCAAATCATTGTTCTGCCTCCAAAGAGTTTGAGGACTCTCCAGTATTTGCACAGTGTTTTCCTCCTCATGCAGTAATTACAGTCTCCTAGCCCTTACTAGAAAGACAGATCATAGTCCTGTGTCATTTGCAAACTGGGAAACTGGGTATGGGAAACAGCCTGTGTGATTTCAGGAATCATCTCAGTGACTCTGATTTTTCTGAGGACTGAAAATCACAAGAGGTCTATGGCCTTACCCACACCTCAACAAAGGAATTCTAACAAAGATACCAAAAAGGAATGATCCATGGTGTACCACTGACGTATGTGAAAAGTGTGACTTTAGATCCTTGTCAGAGCTTCCAAGTGTGTAGGCTAGGGATCTGGTAATTCCTGGAGGATTAAGCCCTCCAAGGCCAGAATCAAAAGTTACCTCTTCCCTCATATGCAACTGTGAGGATGGCATGGATCCCGGAAAATAATCATATGAGTTAAATTATTACCTATAGCTTCAAATTTACAAAGCACTAAATTTGGTTATAGCTAAACAGAATGATACAACATTTTGAAAACATAAGAGTTATTAACTTTAATGTGTAGTAACCCAGGGTGGTATCCACTCAGCCAGTACTTATCTTTAAAGAGATCAGTCCTCTAGCAGTAGAGTCTTTATGTTTTTCTCTAGTGATACTTGTCAATGTCTAAGGCATTTTTGGTACCTCAGTTAATGAATGGAAATAGTGCTGGATTTGTGTGGGAATATGTAGGGATACTGCTGGAGACCTTGTACACTTGTCACAGTACACTTGTCAATGCCTAACCATAAGGAAACACTGGTACACAGCAGAGACATGACAGGTGCATTGAGTCCATAACCTGTGTCACAGAGATATGTATTCAATTTATATCTATATAATACTTATAAGGATGCCAACACATTGCCAAGTTATTTCACATTTGTTAATTTGGTAAATTTGGTACATGAGCATATACAAGATTAGCAAATATAATCAGTAAAATTAGATATGCAGATATTAGCTCAAGAAATCAATTCTTTGTTATCAAATGGTATGACTACATGTTTTTTTTTTCTTTTTCTTTAATGCAATCTTAGGAATAAAAACATAATCTCAGACATATCTTTCATGGTTGTCCCCTTTAGCTTTAACTGACAACTTGTCATAGCCTAGAGTCATCTGAGAAAAGAATGTGGATTACAGAATTTTCCAGATCTGATTGGCCTGTGGGCATGTCTACAGAGGAACGTCTTGGCTGTTTACTGATCAATGAGGGCATAGTGAATCATAGGCAGTGCCATTCCCTGAGCAAGTGATCCTGGGCTGTAGAAAAATGCCAGCTTAATATGAGCCTTTGCATGAACCAACAAGCAAGAATGGATTCAGCTTCAAGTTCCTGCCTTGAGTTTTTATCTTGACTTCATTCAATGTCACTGTGACCTGGAAGTATAAGCCAAATAAATTCCTTCCTTCCTGAGTTGCTGTTGGTCAATGTTTTTTATCTCAGCAACAGAAATCAAGTACAACAATGGTTCAATTTAATAGTTTGAGAAAGGAGTCTTTTGAGTAAGCACAGTTTGTGTTTTCTTGACTTTCATCCCATACCCTCTTATCCTTACAAAGGCATTGTTTGGCAGTGGGGAGTAAAAAGGCACTCATCAAAAGCAGCTAGGGATCCACTAGCTTTCCCTTAATCACACAAATTGTCTTTTACCCTGTGTTTTATTCCTGTTGGCTTCAATTACAGAAGAATTAATTTTGCCTTGGCACGGTTAGCAGTGCACACTTAAGGTATATATAACATTCCAAGACTCTGCTCTTAATTCATTTACGCTGGGTCTATTAAATAGACTTAAAGCTGTCTTGAATTTAATTGGTGGGCCAATTTATTATATGACTGACCAGTGAATCACCATATCCTTTTTAAACAAGTTGAAACCTGACATGTCTGCATTATTACTCCAATGGCCTTGTGCATGCTGACTATAAATGAGGAAGAATTACCATATGGCCTTCAAGAAGGACCTTACCCAAGTATCAGTGGAAGACCACAGCTCACATTTAAATGGGGGGAGGGTCTTAAGAAACATTCTATAAACTTGAATATTCCTAAGATGCTCGTCATATGAATCATTTTCCCAACTTAAAATGAGTGATCTCAATAATGTTTGCCCTGTTAAATTCCATAACTATTTGACCCTATATATGGTGTATACATGGATTAGACAAGGGTGAGTATTATATCACAACATTATTGTATTACATGTGCTATACATATTAAAGTTAATGAGTAGTGAGACTTTATTGTGAATGTAAAAATAATAAAACGCTAGTAGTGTCTCACAGCGTGCAGTTATTTCTTCAAGGTATATACATGTAAGTGTAAACTTGAATGTATTAATATTTTGTTATTCCAGCTATATCTTATCATGTTTTGGGGTTAATGAAACAAATATCCATTGATTACCTATACAATCACTGCCACACATGAACATATTTATGTGTCTGTATGTGCAAATGTGTGTATGTGCATTCCATGAAAGACTATTTTTTAATGTTTCCTCTAGGATTAAGATGAAGACTTGATATATCAATAGGCAGTCTTAATTTAGGTATTTGTTTTTGTTTCATACCTTTAAAAAGATCAATTGCAAGTTCAAATAGTGTTTTTTATTATGAGGAAAAATTATTCATTCCTGAAGTTTGAGAATAAAACATTTGAGCTTGAAATAAAAAACTAACACTTAATAATAAACAATATTAAATTACCTAAAACTGTATTAAATAGCATTGAAATGCTCTAAACATTATAAGTTATTATGTTATTAAAATATTCTTAGCAATTAGTATATCTATGTTCAAATTATATAGTGAATTAATTCAATTATTTGAAGTGTATTGAGATTTTATTTATATTGACTACAATTGTGTGTGTGTGTGTGTGAGAGAGAGAGATAGAGAGAAAGAAAGAGAGATCAGAAATCAATGAATAGTAGAAAAGAAAGTAAATTAAATTTTGTAATTAGAAGTGAAATACATACTTAAATATGCTACTTATTCTTGAACTCCTTTTCATGTCAACTTCCACTGTTTGAAATTCATCAGCTTTTACCTTCAGATAATATTTTAATCATCAGTGAATATATCACAAAAAAGAAGAAATATATAATCTGAAAATATTGCACACTTACACCCAAGAATTTACTGGCAAAATTTTTGTTTTGTTTTTTTGTTTGTTTGACTGTTGTTGATTGTTGAGATAGAGTCACATTATTTTTTGAATAATCTCTTCACTTCCATTTTTCTTTTCTTTTTTTCCCCTTAGTCCTGGGAAATGAACCATTTGTTCAAGCTAGGCAAATACTGTACAACTGATTCACATTACAAGTTCCTTTTCATTGCATCTAACTTTGAGATTAAGTCACACCAGTTCAAGCTCGCCTTGAACTTACCCCTGACCCAGGCTGACTTTCAGTTTGGGTCTTTCCTGCCTCATCTTCATGAGCAGATGTGATTATAGGGACATGTGACCACACTGCTGACCTTTGAAACTCCATGTCTCTTCTTGGGTCTGAGGTGGGAGCAGCTTATTCTGCAGTTTGTATCATAGGTGAACAGAAGACCAGCATGTAGAGCACCAGTGTAGTGGTCACTAGCTGCTGATGCTGTGCAGCGAGAATTGATTCCACCTAGCCTGGCCATTGCCTGCAATTCCTCCAGAGTGGGCTTTCCCTGAACAAAGCTTAATGGAGCTAATCGATGGGGATCACGGACTTTCTTTTTAAGCCTTTAGTGAACCGACAGTCTTATCACTTCGTACAGACGACAGTGTGCATGAGTTATCCTAAGATTACTAAATTTCTTTGTGAAAATTCAAGTTGTAGTACCACTCAGCTATCAGGAACAAGGAAATCATGCAATTTGCAATCAAGTGGATGGAACTAGAAAAGCTCATCTTGAGTGAGCTAACCTAGATCCAGAAAGATATACATTGTATGTACTCACCTTGGATATTAGCCATATAGCACTGGATAACCACACTAGAACTCAAAGACCCTAAGAGACAGGGGACTAGCATAACTATCCTACAAGAAACTCCACCTAGCCGCTTGAGATTCTTTCTTCCATCTCTTAGTCCTAGCATAGTTTATCACAGAAATTTTCTAACTTAATCAGAAAGCAATTTGCTAAGAGACAAGCAACATTTGCTTATGCAAGTATATGGAGATAGATAGGCAGTCTTCCAAAACTTCAAGAGATCTGTAGAATTTGATCTTCTAAGAAGGTTTCTTAACTTAAGATATTCTGATATTGAGACATGTACCTGACAATACCCTCTATTCTACTACAAGTAGAGGATGAGCACTGAAGAATCTCCATTTGGAAATGATTGCATTAGTGGCAAGCCTGTCATTGGGCAAGAAAAAATCCCTTGCTGCAACTGTAGTCAGAATGCTGTCCAAAAAGGATAAAACTTGGAAGCATGTAAGTCAACAGCCTAGCTCTGCCTAGGCAAGTCCTTCGTAATTCCTGCCTTACAATTAATGTCTGTCAGAGATACTGGGCCAAGAGACTGAAGATAGATGCTCCAGTGTATGGATAGAAATTGGGAACTGTCCAGGCAGCCAGTGCCTGTCATTTCTTAGTTTTGGGAGCTGCTGGCTCTGCACTGACTTTATAATCAGATGTATTTATCCTTCTCAGGTTTCAGATGTGGTTGAATACTAGATAGCTGTAGTCTCACAGTTAAATTTTAAGTTGTCTAGGAATTAAAAGGACATTCTAGGTCTAAGAAGATGTTTTTAAGTTGATAATGCAAGTTAGGATGGAAAACGAGTTATAGAATTTTAAACTCATGGAGATAGGTAGATAATAGAGTATTACAATCAATTGCCAAATATATATGGACTGGAAATTGGGAATATATGTTATACCTTATAATTTTCATAATTGTGGCCTAATTATTAAAATAATAATAATTATGAGTTCTGGGAGAATTGGGGTGGATATGAAAGTGGGGTTGGTAGAGGTTAAAGTCAGGGGCCAAATATGTATGAACTGGACATTGGGAAGGTACACCGGGCCATTTAACTCTCATAAATGTCGCATATTTAATTCTGCTGTTTTGTATAGAATTTACTGTTATAAGAGAAAGAACCATTTGTTGGAATGAAAAGAGAAGCTGTTGGGGGGGGAAGAGGGTGGAAGGGTGGGACAAGAAGGGGGAATAGGGAAGGGTTTGCGACTGAGATGTAACTTGAAAAAAAATAAAGTACTTATTAAAAAAAAAAGAAAGTGGGGTTGGGAGGGGTGGAGGGAGGGGACTGTGATGGAGATGTGACTTGAAATAATAAATATTAAAAATGAAACTCCACCTAATAGCAGGTCATAGACTCTGGTGCCTATTAGTAGAACACCTTACCCTAGATGGACTTCCAAGTCAGGCCACAGTGCAAGAGGAAGCTCTTACCTCTCATGTGACTGATAAACTGAGGGGGGGTTGATATGTGGGGACTGCCCTCATCAGAGGAGAAGGAGAGGAGATAAAGAGAGGGAAGACAGTGAGAGGGTGGGATAAGGAGGGGAGGAGACAGTGGCTGTTGTTAAGAAGTACTTGAAAAAATGAAAGAATTTTAAAAGATTACTGAATTTTGCATTGTTTGACAAAAAATTGTGAAATGATTTTTAGAGAAAACAAATGTTTATGCATTTTAATTCCAGTTATTAAGTATTTGCCCCTGCTAGTTACTGAAACACTGATTTCTCATTTATTCTACTTAATAAACTTTGAGTATCTACCAGTGAAAAATAAGCAGAAAGACTAATATAGTAAATTTAATATACTAAATAGGTAATTTGGAAGACAAAATTTGCTTTGTGTAATGCTAAAAGCAATCTGGAAAAAATATATTATTTACAACAACATAAAATTATTTTCTCATTTTATTTTATATGAATGGGTGTTTTTTTCCTTACATATATCTATGCATCATGTGAAATATCTGAAGTGTACAGAATAGGGTATTGCATCCCCTGCAAGAGGAGTTACAGGTGGTTATGTGAGCTATCATGAGGGTGTATGGGAATCTAACCCAGGGTCCTATTAAAGAGTAGTCACTGCTCATAACCATTGAGCCATAATATCAGACCTTAATTACATTTCAATACATATATTCTCATATATACTTACATATACACATATGCACATTCATGTTTGTATTAACAGATAAATCTTTCTTATAGAATAACGACTATAGTAGGACAGTAAAGATTTATGTAATTTTGAATTATTAAATTCTCTGCTGTACTTGAAGATTTTGTATTATAATTCAAGTTACTTTTTGAAAACCTATTGCTCATTTTCATACAGCATATTAGTTGATCTAAATTTATGACAAATTTAATATTAGCAAAATAAAATTTATTCTACTGAAAATGTTATTAGAAATTTTAGGTTACATATATGGGTATGTCCAAATTTATTGTCATCTGATTTCTATATGAAAGCTGAACAGCATGACACTCATTTCAGAAATCCTTTCAAATATCTTAAAGTATCAAAATGCCTATAATTAGCCACAGAAAAAAGTTGCTAAGGATTTAAATATCAGTAGAAGGGTGAATACTCTAAGTTTCAAGTAAGAAATTTAAATCTCAGTATCTTTAGTCTAAGTTAAATGTTTAGAAGTTACCAACCAACACAATAGATTTTTGCTAGACACACTTAAAAGCATTTTTGGAGAGATTCTGATTTCTATGAAGAGAGACATCCTGAGGTGGACTATTGTGTACAAATTGCTTCTATTTTTTCTACTGGAGCTGTCTTGCAGTGTGCTCTGGTAGGGCAAGCCTTTGTCAATTCTGATCAAGTCAAACACTTTGTACTGTATTTCACCATATAATCTTCTGATGTGCCTTCAATAATTCATAGAAGACACAGCTCATGAGAAATGCTAAATAACATTGCAGAAGTACTCACAGACTTGAATTTTTTATTTATAAATTTTGGCCATGCATGCATGCTGTCTGGTGTGGTAATGGCCACACAAACTACAATGCCAGTGCCAGAAGAAAAAAACTTGTGCTAGAATCAGAATATTTAACATGACATATGAGAGTTGGAGTTTTGGGAGGTATAGAAAGGTTAATGTAAGGAGACTCAATTGTTGAAACTTGCAATTACCTGCAATCATGCTCCAACAAAATAAAAATAGATTTTGATGACTGGCTCATGGCTATCTTTTAGCAACCAAGCAATTACAAAGTTATGTCTGATTAAAGTGTTTTTTCAAGACTGAAGCTTTGGGCCACCCTATAGCAGCTTATAATTTACCCATTGGTAGGTAATGGTGGTAGATGATCAACCTGTTTCACTCTCTAGGAGTTTGGAGCAAATCGATCAAACAAGTGCTGTATATTGACATAGCTGTCCCCAAGAATATCAAGAACACCAAAGTTCACACAAGACTCGCAATTCTCAACTTCTTATGATAACAAAAAACACAGAATGGCTAAATCAATCCTGTAAAAAAAAAAAAAAAAAAAAAAAAAAAAAAACTTTTGGAGGTATCACTATCCCAGATTTCAAGCTGTACTACAGAGCAATAATAATAAAAACAGCATGGTACTGTTATATAAACAGAACAGTGCATCAATGGAATTGAATTGAAGCCCAAGAAATGAACCCACACACCTGTGGTCATTTAATTTTTGACAAAGAAGCCAATACTGTACAATGGAAAAAGGACAGCATCTTCAACAAATTGTGCTCGTCCAACTGGATGTTCACATGTAAAAGAATGAAATTAGACCCATACTTGTCACCTTGTACAAAACTTAAGTCCAAGAGGATCAAAAACCTTGACATAAGGCCGGTCACACTAAATCTACTAGAAGAGAACGTGGGAAAAACCCTCAAACTCATTGGCACAGGTGACAACTTCCTGAACAGAACACCAACAGCTCAGGACCTAAGACAAACATTCAATAAATGGGACCTCATGAATCTGAAAAGCTTCTGTAAGGCAAAAGATCCTGCCATTCGAACAATACAACAGCGGACAGATTGGGAAAAAATCTTCACCAACCCCGCATCTGACAGAGGGCTAATATCCAAAATTTACAAAGAACTCAAGAAATTAAATGCCAAGAAACCAAATAATCTAATCAACAAATGGGGAACAGAGCTAAATAAAGAGTTCACAAAGGAGGAATCCCTAATGGCTGAGAGACACTGGAAGAAATGCTCAGCATCCTTAATCATCAGAGAAATGCAACTCAAGACAACTCTGAGATTCCATTTCACACCTGTCAGAATGGCTAAGATCAAAAGTTCAAATGACAGCACATGATGGCCAGGCTGTGGAGAAAAGGGAACCCTCTTCCATTAGTGGTGGGAAGGCAGGCTTGTGCAACCACTATGGAGGTCAGTCTGGTGATATCTTAGAAAACATGGAATATCTCTGCTCCAAGAGGAACAGAAGGCAGGAAATCATCACACTTAGGGCTGAAATCAACAACTTAGAAACAAAAAGAACCATACAAAGAATCAATGAAGTCAAGACTTGGTTCTTTGAGAAAATCAACAAAATAGACAAACCCTTAGCCAAATTAACTAAAAGGCAGAGGGAAAAAACCCAAATCAACAAAATCAGAAATGAAAAGGGAGAAATAACAACAGATATTGAGGAAATCCAAAGAATCTTTAGGTCCTACTTTTAGAATCTATACTCCACCAAATTTGAAAACATAAGTGATATGGACAATTTTCTTGATAGATTCCACCTTCTGAAACTAAATCAAAATCAGGTTAACAGATCAAACATCTCTATAGCCTGTAAGGAAATAGAAACCGTCATTAAAATCTCCCAACCAAAAAAAGCCCAGGGCCAGATGGTTTCAGCACAGAATTCCTCCAAACATTCAAAGAAGAGCTAATACCAATACTTTTCAAAATCTTCCATGGAATAGAATCAGAAAGAACACTGCCAAACTCATTCTATGAGGCCACATTCACCCTGATTCCTAAACCACACAAAGACCCAACAAAGAAAGAGAACTTCAGATCAATCTCCCTCACGAACATAGATGCAAAAATAATTAATAAAATACTTGCAAACTGAATCCAAGAACCCATCAAAAGTATCATACATCATGATCAAGTAAGTTTCATCCATCCCAGGAACACAGGGATGGGTCAACATATGAAAATCCGTCAACATAATTCACAATAAACAAGTTGAAACAAACAAACAAACAAAAAACATGATCATCTCACTATATGCTCAAAAAGCATTTGACGAAATCCCAAACCCCTTCATGCTAAAAGTCCTGGAGAGAAGGGCATACAACATCTCTACCTAGAAATAATAAAGGTAATATACAAAAGCCAGTAACCAACATCAAATTAAAGAGGGAGAAACTTGAAGCATTTCCTCTAAACTCAGGGACAAGGCAAGGATGTCCACTTTTGACATATCTCTTCAATATAGTGCTTGAAGTTCTTGCTAGAGTGATAAGAGAGCTAAAGGAGTTCAAGGGGATACAAATTGGAAATGAAGAATTCAAATTATCCCTATTTGCAGACAATATGATAGTATACATAAGCAACCCCAAAAATTCCACCAGAGAACTCTTAAAGCTGATAAACACCTTCAGCAAGATAGCTGGATACAAAATTAATTCAAAAAAATCAGAAGCCCTTCTTTATACAACAAATAAATGAGCTGAGAAAGAAATCAGGGAAACAACGCCCTTCACAATAGCCACAAACAATATAAAATACCTGGGGTTAACTCTATCCAAGCAAGTGAAAGACCTGTATGACAAGAATTTCAAGTCCTTGAAGAAAGAAATTGAAGAGGCCATCAGAAGATGAAAAGATCTCCCATGCTCATGGATAGGTAGGATCAACATAATAAAAATGGCCATCCTACCAAAAATAATATACAGATTCAATGCAATTCCTATCAAACTACCAACACAATTCTTTATAGACCTGGAAAAAGCAATTCTCAACTTCATATGGAATAACAAAAAAAATAAAACAAAAAAACAAAAAAAAATCTGGAGGTATCACCATCCCAGATTTCAAGCTGTACTACAGAGCAATAATAATAAAAACAATGTGGTACTGGTATAGAAACAGACCAGTGGATCAATGGAATTGAATTGAAGACCCAGAAATGAACCCACACACCTATGGTCACTGAATTTTTGACAAAGAAGCCAAAACCGTACAAAGGTTTGGAAAAAGGACAGCATCTTCAACAAATTGTGCTGGTCCAACTGGATGTTCATATGTAAAAGAATGAAATTATACCCATACTTATCACCTTGTACAAATCTTAAGTACAAATGGATCAAAGACCTTAATATAAGGCTGTATAGCCTAAATCTACTAGAAGAGAAAGTGGGGAAAACCCTCGAACTCCTCAACACAGGTGATAACTTCCTGAACAGAACACCAACAGCTCAGGATCGAAGACCAACAATCAATAAATGGGACCTCATGAAACTGAAAAGCTTCTGTAAGGCAAAAGTCACTGTCATTTAAATAAAATGGCAGCCTACAGATTGGGAGAAAATCTTCACCAACCCCACATCTGACAGAGGTCAAATATCCATAATTTACAAAGAACTCAAGAAATTAAATGCCAAGAAACCAAATAATCCAATCAAAAAATAGGGAATGAGCTAAACAGAGAATTCACAAAGGAGGGATTTCTAATGGCTGAGAGACACTTGAAGAAATGTTCAGCATCCTTAATCATCAGAGAATGCAACTCAAGAGGACTCTGAGATTCCATCTCATACCTGTCAGAATGGCTTAGATCAAAAGCTCATATGACATCACATGCTGGCGAGGGTGTGGAGAAAGGGGAACCCTCCTCCATTGCTAGTTGGAGTGCATGCTTTTGTAACCACTGTGGAGGTCAGTCTGTGGATATCTTAGAGAACTTGGAATAGCTCTGCCTTGGGACCCAGCAATACAACTTGTGGTTATACATCCAAATGGTTCCTCACTGAATCACAAGGATGTTTCCTCATCTATGCTCATAGCATCCTTATTTGTAACAGCTAGAAACTGAAAACAACCCAGATATCCCTCAATCAAAGAATGGATTTAAAAAACTGTGGTACATCTACACAATGGACTACTACTCAGAAACAATGAAATCATGCAATTTGCTGCCAAATGGATGGAACTAGAGAAGCTCATCCTGAATGAGCTAACCCAGACCCAGAATGATGCACATGGCATCTATTCACTTATAGTCGGATTTTAGCTATATAGTATTGGATAATTATATTACAATGAATGCTCCAAAGGAATCATGAACATCGACTTTTTTTTTTCCTGTCAGTAAGACACTTTGCCCTAGTGGTGCTGTCTTGTATGCCCCCAGTGTATGAGGAGGCTCTTTTCCTTCATATGACTGCTGAACTGGGGCAGGGGACTGTTATGTAGGGACACTCCACTCCAGAGGAGTAGAATGGAAGGGATATGGGGTAGTGGGTGGGAGGGTGGGACTGGGAGGGGTGGAAAGAGGACACTGTGATGGAGATGTATACCTGAAGTAATAAATAAATTTTAAATAATCAGATTTAGCCATATAGTACAGGATAACTATACTACAACCAATTGACCTATAGGAACAGAAACATAGACTTTGTTACCTGTTAGTGGGACACTATGCCCTAGTAGAGCTGCCATGTAGGATCCCAGTCAAGAGGATGCTCTTAACCCTCATATGACTGCTGAACTGAGGGGGGCTGAAATGTAGGGGCACCCCATACCGAAGGAGTATAATAGTTGGCAGAAGGGGGAAAGGGTGGGAAGGTGGGACTGGGAGGGGTGGAGGGAAGGGACTATGATGGTGGTGTAACTTGAAGTAATAAACAAACATTAAAAAAATTATAAAGGTCATCTTGTGAATCCCAAAAGGTAGCATTGGTTTTAGTGATCTAAATCTGAGTGCTCTGATTCTTATGTCAGAATAACAGTATTGAAGATATCCAATAACTGTCACCATTTCCCTTGAAGTCAAAGATCTTACCTTGATAGGAAAGAGAAACAGGGGCCATGTATATTAGATAATTTTGCCTGTGTTTATCGATAAAATTTCAATGACACACACTCTATGCTTCAAAAGACAATACACTCTAGGGAAGTTTAAAATAACAAGTATATAAATGTGATGTATTGTGCCTAACAGTAGATTTATTTCCAAAGGGTAGACCTGGCCTCTAGCTACATTTTGATTATGTAGTAATATCATTAATGTGTGTATGTGCACATAAAGCCTCCTCTTCTGGCTTAGGAACAACTTGTTCCTTTTCAGTGAGAATATGCTCCGTATGGCAGGGGAGCACATGTGTTTGGTTATCTGGCAATGATGTCTGCAAATTCAGTGTCAGTCTTGGGAGTTCTTTTCACTTGGATACGTTTAATGCCCACAGAATATACATCTAAAGCCTTATTTCACTTACTTTGGGGCCACTGACCCTCTGTTCTACCACACTCTTTGGCCTGGACACCCCTATCATTTCCAGCATTATACCTTCTGGCTGGCTCACATTGCTTCTTTAAAATGGTATCTTAAGATACTTGGTTGCTTTTCAGAAATACATACCCTTGATGCGTATGTCTGGGAAGTTTCAGATATGTTCTTAAAGGGAACATGAAGATTGGATCCTCTAGATTTGTATGATTTTGTAGTTTTTCTTGTGATGAGAGAATGGCAAACTATTTTCACAGGTTACCCACACTGCTTATAGGAAGCACAGTTCCAGTCTTTTAAAGATGCCCATTCAGTAGACTGGCAAGTCAA
This sequence comes from Lophiomys imhausi, assembly GCA_907164525.1. NCBI lineage: Eukaryota > Metazoa > Chordata > Mammalia > Rodentia > Muridae > Lophiomys > Lophiomys imhausi. The sequence continues at coordinate 2,861,548 of CAJQZJ010032395.1, read as the reverse complement.
ACCTATCAAAGGGCAGATTTCATTGGTTGTTTTGGAAGTTAAGCCAATAATATGAATTATTCTTTTTCCAAAGACTGCTAAGCCATTTACTGATCATCATCTACTGGTTTTATGCTGTTTATTCTGTTCCTCAAAAGTAACTCTTTTGAGTTCATGGACACTATTGAATTATGGATAAGATTGGATAAGGGATGTTAATCACATTGCACAGTAAGTTAAATTTATACTAAATTCGTATTTTCAATGAGAGTCCATCTTGCTCTGTTTTCCAGGTTGTAATGAAATGACTATTCCCAGGAACCAGCATATGTGTAAGCAAGTTGGTACTCTCCTGTGAAACACTACTGTGACAATGAGGCAAGAGGACACAGGACCTCACAGCAGCCTTCAACTCCTGGATTTGAGATATCATTCTGTTGAAGTCTATGAGAAGCCAGAAGAGATCCTGACACACCACAATGCAGAGAGGTTTATGAGGTTATATACAGCTTATAATCATATGACACCTCATTTCAAAAGTCTGTATTTGCACCAAGAAATTTAATGTTACAATCTGTGCAAATGGCAGGACAAACTAAATACATTTTTAGGAAAGTTTTAAGAGAGATGGGATGAAAAAACAATGAAAACTACAAATCTTGTCTCTCTAGTCCCTTATATTCTCTTCAATCAGACTTCATGGAGAGGAACAACCCTGTAGAAATTTCCTAATTTAACCCACAACCATATAGGATGCTTCCTCAGTAAGTATGTTCATATTTTATTTATTTTGTGCAATGACACTCAGAATGTTCACTTCAGGAGCTCTAACTCTTCCCTCTCTGGCACTGTATTTACACATTTCTCAGAAGGCAGCAACCTGAAGGCAACAATTTCTTGGTTAACAAGCTGTCAAACATATAGTCTTGACAAGTCTTGACAAAGAAAACAATTAAGGAAAGGGATGGGATTCCAAGTCATAGGCAATTCAATAAGTTCTACTCAGTACTTTCTATATTTATACCTAAGAAACCATCTTTGCAAAACACTGATACAAGGCATCAGCTTCCACTCTTTACGAGAGAGATATGAATATAATCTATCTCCAAGGCTTGTTGAAATAATCAATGGAATACTTTTATCAGAAGTATCTGGCATTTCTTCTTCTTCTCTTTCCTTATCAGCAAGAGGTAGAGTGTACCTGGGGCCCTTTCCTTTCAAAAGCTGCCCTTCCTGTGTTGCTCAGTTTCCATCTCTTTCTTTGCTACCTCAGGACCAAAGGGATAAGATGAATATGCTTATGAAAAAAATATTGGAGAGAGTCAAAAGTAAAAGTGCTTTGCTAACATTCCTGTGGTTCTGAAACACAGGATAGAACATGGATGTTGCTACTCCTTTCCTCCTCATCCTCCTCCTCTTCTTCCTCTCATCTCATTCTCTCATTCTCCTCCACCTTCTGTAATGGAATCCTTAGGGAATAGAAGAAAGAAGAATAAAGATCAAATGAAATGGAAATCTGAAAGGAATAAGAAAAATGTTCATGAAAATGTTACAACTGTCCAGTTCATACATTTTTGGCAATTGATATAAATATTCTACTATTTATCTATCTTGATGAGTTTTTTTATAATTTATTTTCTATTTCTTCAAGTTACATCTCAATCACAATCCCCTCCCTACTCCCTCCTCCAGTCCCACCCTCCCACCCTCTTCCCCCTCAACCACCCATCCTTACCTTTATTTTTAGTTTAAGGTATATCTTTTCCCCCCAACAGCTCCCCCTTTCAATCCAACAAATGGTTCTTTCTCTTATAACAATAAATACAATATGAAACAATAGAAATAAATAAGCAAAAATTGTGAGAGTTATATGGCTTAGCATAAATTCCCAATGTCCAGTCCATATGTATTTGGCACTTGACTTTAACATTCTACTATCTAACCATCTCCATGAGTTTAAAGTTCTATATCTAACTCAGCTTTCATACTAACTTGCATCAAAATTAAAAAAAAAAAACATCTTCTTAGATCCAGAACACCCTCTTGATTCCTAAACAACCCAAAATTTAACTAACTTGCATCAAAATTAAAAAAAAAACATCTTCTTAGATCCAGAATACCCTCTTGATTCCTAAACAACTCAAAATTTAACTATGAGACTCTAGCTATCTATTCTTCAATCACCTCAGAGACCTGAGAGGGATAAATATATTTGATTATATACGAAGTGCAGGGCCTGCAGCTTCCAAAGCTAAGAAATGACATACCAGTGGCTGCCTGGACAGTTCCCATTTTCTCTCCATACATTACAGCATCAATCTTCAGCCATTTGGCCCCATTTCTCTGACAGACATTGATTGTAGAGCAAGAATTATGAAGGACTTACCTACCCTGTCTTGGCAGAGCTAGGCTGTTGACTTACCTGCTTCCAAGTTTTGTCCTTTTTGGACAGCATTCTGTCTACAGTTGAAGCAAGAGTTTTTTTCTTTCCAAGAGATAGGCTTGCCACTAATTCAACCATCTCACAATGGAGATTCTTTGATCTCATCTTCTACTTGGAGTAGAATAGGATGTGGTGTCAGGAGCTGACATGTCTCGATATCAAAAAATCTTAAGTTAAGAAAACATCTTTGAATGCAATATTCTGCAGACCTCTTGAGGTTTTTTTAAGACGCCCTATATATCTCTTATATTTAGATAAGCAACTGTTGCTTGTCTCTTAGCAACTTGATTTCTGAGTAGCTTAGAAAATAACTGTGATAGAGTGTCATAGTAACTAACAAAATGACACGCTTGCATGACTATTAGTTTGCATTTCTTATTTATCCTACACAGTTTATGACGGTTGGTAGCAAAAGGCCCAAATTTCACATTTCATTTTTAAGCATTACTAGGTACAATACCTTTAAGAAGTGTTACCCTTAATTTTGTATCAAAATACAAAGATCAATACCATTGTGGCCAAATATAATCTTAATTTTGTATCAATATACAAGGGTCAATACCATTGTGGCCAAATATAATATTAACTTTGTATCAATATACAAAGATCAATATTGATGTAGTCCAATACAATCTTAATTTTGCATTAATATACAATGATCAATACCAATTTAGCCAAATATAATATTAATTTTGTATCAATATACAAAGGTATAAGGGCATATTCAATAAACTTAAAGTTCTCTACTTAACTCAGTTTCCATCCTAACATGCATTACCAACTTAAAAATATTTTCTCAAACCTAGAACACCCTTTTAATTCCTAAGCAACTTAAAATTTAACTGTGAGACTATAACTATCTAGTCTTCAACCACATCAGAGATCTGAGGATAAATATATCTGATTATACAGGAAATGCAGAGTCATCAGCTTCCAAAACTAAGAAATGATAGACAACTGGCTGCCTGGACAGTCCCCAATTTCTCTCAATACATAGGAGCATCTATCTTCAGCCTTTTGGTCTAGTATCTCTGACAGATATTAATTGTAAAGCAGGAATTATGAAGGTCTTGCCTACCCTGTCTTGGCAGAGCTAAGCTGTCAATTTACCTGCACTAAGTTTTGTCCTTTTTGAACAGCATTCTGTCTAAAGTTGAAATAAGGGCTTTCTCTTGCCCAGTGACAAGCTTGCCACTAATGCAGCCATTTCCAAATGGAGATTCTTCTATGCTCATCATCTCCTTGCAGTAGAATGGGGGCTGCTGTCAAGAGCTGACATGTCTCAATATAAAAAAAAAATCTTAAATTAAGAAAACATCTTTGAATTCCATATTCTACAGATCTCTTGAGGTTTTTGAAGGCCACCTATCTATCTCTGTATATTTAGATAAGCAAATGTTGCTTGTCTCTTAGCAACTTGATTTCAGACTAACTTAGAAAACACCTGTGATACACTATGCTAGTACCTAATAAAATGACAAGATTGAATGACTGTAAGTTTGTATTTCTTAATTATCATAAATAGTTTGTGACAGTTGCTATCAAAAGGCCAAAACTTCACATTGCATTTTTAAGCATTACATAGGTACAATACCTTAAAAAGAGTTAACCTTAATTATGTATCAATATAAAAAGATCTATATCAACGTAGCCAAATATAACCTTAATTTTGTATCAATATACAAAGATATAAGAAGATATTCAATAATCTATTCCTTTTCCTTTTTTATTCCTATATCATTCCTAGACTCCCCCCCCCCTTTTTTTTTCTTTTTAAGTCTTTTTCCTCTTAGGTAGGAGAGAAATGAGGGTGGGTCTGGGAGAGTGACTGTGATTGAGATGTAACTTGAAGAAATGAATAAATATGGAAATAAAACGAATATGTCAAAATACACACACACACATATGCACGCATGCGCACGTACACACAAAGTCACAACTTTTGTTAATGTTTCTTTGTGCTTTATTTTCTAGAGACTCTTAGATGAACTTTAAAAATCTTCTATTGGTTCCAATTTGATAACAATTCATTATATTAACACTTTACTTGACAAGAAATGATAGGATTTAAAAGACTACCAAATATCATACTACTATTCAAACTCCATCTTCCTTTTTCATTCATGTTCTAAAATATTTGTTACTGATAATATTTTAAAGTAACTCAGATACTCAATCAAAATTCTATTCAACTTTTTTGTGCTGTACTTTGGCATTTTGTGATGTTTTTCTGTAGAAGGATAAGTTAACACCATTTTGAGTCTTCCAAGACCTCATTAGGTACAGCAAAGTGGGATGAGGAGTCTATTCTATCCCTTGGGAGAATTAAAATTAATAATAGTTGTTCAGGCCTCCAGCACAAATTATTGGCAGTAATATAACTATTGGATATGAAGCCGGAAAATTCTAGAATTTATTTTTTTCAAAAATATTAGATAATTAGGTATTCTTCCCTTGGCAGAAGCAATTGGCAGGGATGCCATCATATTGCCTATCTCTGTAAGACATAAAATGAAAGGCATAAATTTCTATAAGATGAGTTTATATAAATTAAAAGATCCAGAAAGTTATTGAAGTTGGCAAACATTAAACTTCTTTTCAATATAAATAGCTAATAACAGGGTATCTTTAATTCCCACAAGTTTCCATAAAATACTTTTTGTTAAATTGATCCAGACAATAAAGAAACACTATCAAATGAAATTTCTTCATGATATAAACATTGCACTTCTTTCTTTCTTTCTTTCTTTCTTTCTTTCTTTCTTTCTTTCTTTCTTTCTTTCTTTCCTTCCTTCCTTCCTTCCTTCCTTCCTTCCTTCCTTCTTTCTTTCTTTCTTTCTTTCTTTCTTTCTTTCTTTCTTTCTGTCAACTTGACAGAAACAAGGGTTATGTGGGAAGAGGGAATCTCAATTGAGAAAATGCCTCCTTGAGATTGTCCTATAAGTAAGCATGTGGAACATTTTCATGATTATTGATTGAGATGGGAGGGCCCAGGTTACTGTGTAAAGTGGCACCAATGGTACCATAGAATCTGAATAATCTGTGATTAATAAAAGACCAGTATTATCATGAAGAGAAGTCATCTGGAAAGCGGTTCCTCAGGGTCAGCACACAGAATCTCTTGTCCAGAGTGTGCCAAATCTGTATCTCATGGTTTACAATGTCCTTTTTAATGTGTAAGTTTCCTAAGTGGTACTTCTTTGAAGTCTGAAGGCATGGAGGAGGCATGGAGCAAAGTTGAGTCCTCTCAACATATGGCAGGAACAGAGTTCTCAAAAACAGCCCAAAAGAGGGTATTTGTGAAGGCAGAGCCTTGCTGCAGTAGTGACCCCAGAATTTTGGAGATTCCAGACAGAATGTCCATGGAATGAACATCATGAACAGTACCAGCTTCTGAATGGAGCAAGCATGACACTAGAAAAGTATCTGCATGCATTGTTGAGGGTGGAGCCACAGACCTGGAGCTGCTCAGATCTTTTAGAGGCCAGAGCATCATGCGTGTGTCCCAGATATTGAGCAGTGAACTTTTTATACTGCTGAATGTTGGTTTTGCTTTAATTTAATTATGATTGTGGTCTGTTTTTTTTCCCTCTTGAAGTAGGACAGTACAGAACTTTCTTTTTCTTTTTGAGCTTGTAGGAGTATATAGTTCAGAGGCTTTGAGATGACACTGGATTTCTAAGATGAGAATTTGGATTTTAAGTGATGGAAATTTTATTGAATTTTTATACAATATATTTTGATCATGTTGTTTTTTTTCTCTTCTTATAATTATTTCTTTATTTTTTATGAAGCCTATAATACTCTTAAATTATTTTTTGTGGTTTAACATGGTATAACTAACAAAAGATTTGAAGAACAAACATAAAAGGAAGAGTTGTGGTTTAATAGTAATATATTTTTATTTCAAATTAATGGGGTTCAATTGTCTTAGTTATTTTTTCTTATTACATTTTCTTTATTATATGTCAACATAAGCTAGTGTTATATTAGAAGGGGAACCTCAGTTCAGAAAATATTTTCAACAGGTATCCTATAGACAATCTTCAGGAAATTTTCATTATTTATGATGGATATGGGAAGGCTAAGACCCCTGTTGAGTTGTGATTCTGAAGTATAGAAGAAATTAAATTGAGCAAACAAGGGAAATCAAGGCAGTAAGCAGAAGTCCTCCACGACCTCTGCTTTAGTTCCTACACCCAGATACCTGCCTCGATCTCCTGCCCTGATTTCCCTTAGTGATAGAATGTGACCTAAGAATTGTCAGCTGAAATAAAACCTTTCCTCGTAAGGTCCATTTGATCATAGTGTTCTATCACAACAGAAACTTTAAATAAGACACATATTGAGATAAATGAATATATGTAAAATAAGTATGTTCATAACAATTTCTACAGTGTTGACTATATCATATATGTGACTTTGAAAATTCTTACTCTCATTTTGGAATTAAAGGGACATAGGACTGTAAATAATTCTTCCACTATCCTTTGACTGGACCACAATATTCTGTCCATAGAATATGACACATATTGCTTAGTATATTTCCATATTTCTGAATTTATGGTTTCTTCTGGTGTCTTATACTTCTAAATGATATATTGTTGATCATGCATGCATAGAAATTGTTAACTATAGTCAAAAAAGTTGAATGTCCCTAACAACATACTATATATTTGTCTTTATAGCTGCAGATAAGTGTAGTCATCAAACCTAAATAAGGAAAATTCTTTTTATAACTGCTGAAGACAATTATAGAAAATGACATCTAATCAAAATGCAGAATTATAGAGCCCATCCCAACAGACATATCTACAATGCTATTCCTGTACCATAGATTCAGGGAACATTGTATAAAAAAAAAAAAAAAGGACAGCAAGATTGGAAAACCCATAAGAACAGAAATTGTATGTGAGATTGCCTCCTAGAAATGTCAGAAACTACACCTATAATTTTTCTCAGACATAAATGCTTGGGCAATAACAGACATGCTAATGTAGATAGGGAAGCACCATGAAGGAGGGAAGGCCTCAACCCTACACAAAGAAATACAGGCAACTAAGAAATGCTGAAACTGGTAGAAATAGTCTTCTCCAGGAAAGAACACACCAATTGGTTTTGCAATACCAAATGGTCAGCCCTGAAAACACATGTACAAGTAACATTAAACAGATTGAGTTGTTGTAGTTATTTATTTAGGAGGTTGTGTGTGTGTGTGTCTCTGTGTGTGAAACAACTAATGAAAAATAGTCCATGGAATTTAAAAGAAAACAAAACTATATTTAATTTCTAAAATAATATAAAATGACATAAAATTAAAAAAGAATCAAATTATCCTCTGAGAAGTGACTGCAATTCAAGTGAGTTGATACATTAATCAGGATATGTGAAAATATGAGATTTTCAGCGAGATTGACTTCTCTGTAAAAGTGTAGACGAATAGAAATACTAGCAGTTTTGGAGGAGTTCTAAAGAAGCAGAGAAGCCCTGGCCTGGATTGTGAAGGAGACTGGAAAAGAGAAGGACTGGAGACATATGGAAAGGCCAGATAGTATTAATCCTCACAAGCTGCCAAAGTCTGAGAAGAAGAAAGAACTCCATCAGACTAGGAAGCAAGATTAGCAGAAACCCCATAATGCAAAATATATAAATGAGGCAGAAGGCTCAATGCCAGCTCAAGCTGGGCTACAAACTAAGCACAATAAACATTATCTCAAATTAAATAGTAGGAAGGCTTAATTTTCTGAGAAACCAAGGGAATTTTTGAAATGGTTCATTTAGTGACATTTAATGGTACATTCCAACTCTAGCTCAAAATTATGAAATGTTTTGAGCAATTTGGAGAAAATGATATTGTAAATCCAACAAAACACCATGAACATAAAATAATAATGAAATTGATGGAAAAGAAAAGCTTGTAATATAAAAGTTTTCTATGGGGAAAGGACTTGTGTGGAATAAAACATACTTTGTTATCTGGATAGAACCGGATGTAAACGTTACTGGATCCAACTTCACAAAAGCAATATAGTGATTATATATCCATTTGTAAATAACACTAAAAGATACAGATTCACTATAATAGATATCTGTTTTTCAGTGTTCCACTTGAGTAAGGAACCAGCTGAATTCTCCATGACACCATATCTCTTATATTCTGTGTGCCTAAAACATATTTACAAGTAACATTCAATAGACAGAGTCAATTATATTCATGTATTTAGTAATTTATATATTTATATGTGTTTATGTGTATTTGTGTGTATCAGCAATTATAATTGTCACCATATTCTTATTTATATTTCCTCACTTATATTCAGGTTTTCTCACTGCTTTACAAATGGTTATGTGTATGTGTTTCTCACAAGACTTCACAGATTCATAAAAGTGGATTTTAGTTTAGTATTTGTATTTCATCCTACGAAGCAAATGAATTTGCTATGTAACATGTGCTTTGTACCTTTCTTAAAATTTTCTTTACAGATATTTACAGATAATGATATCTACTCTAACAAGTTAGGAGGTGTATATATAACAGAACTTCTGAAGGAAGTCCTTGTTGGTGTTTTGACTTAGATTTGGAAGCTCTGAAAGCACATATAAAATATATGACATGTGGCATGGTGTTGAATTTTACTGTTTCCTTACTTTCCTTACTTACACCACATATTTGGGTACACTTTAACACTGTGTTTATTTTGGATAATTAATATGGCTATCTCAAAATATTCATGTCTTTCCATCCTTTGATTAGAATGGAACTTGTATATGCACCTTCTTGTTGTCTACTTTGTGCAGAATTATCGACCAAATTAACCATTGTTGCCTGTGATCAGCAGACCACCCTGGCTGGGAGCAAATGTTGCCTGCACTATGCTGACTACTCCGTCTCTGAGGGCAGTGGGTAAGAGGATGCTGAGTCAACACACAGACCCTGGGGGTTGCAATGCAGAAGTAGACTTGTTTAATCAAAAGAGGACATCCCCTTTTTATATCCCCCACCCATTGTCCCATCGGCCCCTGGCTGCAAGCTGCTGCTGTGGCTCCTGCTCATGACTCATTGCCCAGTGATTTCATCAGTGTCTAGGCAGGTCTTGACATGGAAGGGCTCTATTTGGATGCCCAGCAATGCATGCACATTGTTGAGCAACAGCCTCATGCCTGCTAGGGCAGGGAATATTCCTTTTACATATTCCTACATATCCACAAGTTTTGTTTTTATTTATAGTTTTGTGCAGCTCAATGGGAATCAGAGTTCTTATTCTCTGATCTTATTGACCCTGCCTCAAGGACTCCCAGTATATGGATTGTACCTGTCTTACATTAACCTGCAGGACAGGTTCTTACCCGTCATTTACTACCAAGCCTCAAAGGGTGGCATCCCTAGAGAGTGCATAGGGTGTGTAGGGTATTAAACAGAGGCTTCATGGATCTCCCTGAGCCAGGCCCATGTCACCTCTGTGGGTGGACTGTGGTCTGGGTGTTCCAGAGCCATGAGCACATGCAGTCTTGTTAATGGAGCATTGCAGGGCAATGTGCTCTATAAGACATTTAAGTAGAATGATTAGTGTGACCACATTGTCTCCCATAATGGCATAAGTGAATATCAAAAGAATCTACCCCACATGGAGGAAAAGTACTGGAATCCTGGTCTCATTGCATCTAGATATGCTCTCCCTGTATAGTATAGAGTAATAGAGGAACTTGTCTGATCAAGTCCCAGACTCCTTGTCTTCACTTTCACTTCCAGTAGTGGTAGCCAACAACGGGCAGGCAGGGAATCAGTAATAGAGAGATTAATAGAAGCCTCCTTAACACAACATTCATTGTGAGCCACATTACTTCCTCAGGAGAGTAAGATTTGAGGCAAGCTATAATCCCCAGCAATATAGGAACAAAAGAGACAGGAGGAAGTTTGCCCTCAGAGACCTCAGCTTGTGAGTCAGAAACAGAACTCTCATCCAGATATCAGAGTCCCACATATTCTCTTGGAAAATCCAGGGGGCAATAATTCCCACCTCAGTCCAAAATCATCAAGAGTCTTGGTGTTTATTTTAATTCTCCTTGTCAGGGGAAGCTGCTTGAGAATTATAACCTCTGGTTACCTGCAATGAGAGGGGAAGTTGTGCATTGTTATAGCTATGGACAAAACTGAAAGCAGGCAAGGATAAAAAGAAGTTTGTTTGTGGACCCAAATGTCTTATGCACGATGTGGGACTTCCACGGTTTTTGAAGCCAAGGCCATTTGCCCACACAAGGTCTCCAGATGACGAGAGGCTACTCGGGGGCCACTTAGAGGTTCCATCTCCTGGGAGAGGGGAGTCAGTCCTTATGTTGAGACACCTGTCGAACTGAGAGCAAAAGGTGAGTACCTAACAACATAAGATAATGACAAACAAAAGTGAAATGAAGAAACTCTGGATTTATAATATCCAAAGTGAGAAAACAATACGAACAACTAACATAAAGCGGCTAACCTACCGAAAACAGCCGAAGTGGGTCACCAGAGACCAACTGAAAACGGGGTGTGCGTCCACACGGAGAAAGAGCCAAAACTAGTCAGTGATGTAATGCAGGCAACAGGAAAAATAAATCTCACCCAAGCTAACTCATGCCTGCATGGGATTGAGACCATATTGGGAGCGAAGATCACTGAGGCTCTTGGAAGGGTTTTTCATACCCTGACAGATCATAAGAGATTTGATTTTTTTGCATGTTGAAGTTGAGAGACAATTACCCTGCCTCAGATATGTAACAAATCACACAAGACCACAAGATAGTTGGCTACAACACAGGGAAGCCATAGTGAGAATAAGGATATGGCTATCTCAAAATATTTATGTCTTTCCATCCTTGGATTAGAATGAAACTTGCGTATGCACCTTCTTGTTGTCTGCTTTGAGTAGAATCATTGACTAGATGAACCATGTCTTAGAGTTTTGTAGCTATGAAGAGACACCATGACAAACTCAACTCTTAAAAAGGCAAACATTTAATTGGGGCTGGCTCACAGGTTCAGAGGTTATGTCCATTATCATCATGGTGGGAAGCATGGCAGCATCTTGGCAGACATTGTATTGTATGAGCTGAGAGTTATACATCTTGGCTCAAAGACAACCAGGAGGAGACTCTCTTCCCAGGCAGCTAGGAAAAGGCTCTGAAACTCCACATTCGATGGAGATAGAGCACTGATACAAAAAAGCCTACCCAAACAGTGTCACACTTCCTCCAATAAGGCCACACCTCCTAATAGAGACACTCCCCATGGGGCAAGCATTCAAACAAATGAGTCTATGGGGCCAAACCTATTCAAACAACTCCAAAACAAATCCAAAGAAAAGTCAAACACCAGGATCTCTCTTTTTAATAGTGAACTGTTTCAACTGTATGCTTACCATCCCTTACATCCCATAGTAATGTCATCTCATCCATTACAGATCATGGCTTTCCTATGTGGTTAACTCCTAAGACTACACTTGGAAAAGATGGCAGACCATGTGTACTGGCTGATTTTGTGTGTTAACTTAACACAACCTAGGTCATCAGAAAGAAAGGTGCCTCAGTTGAGATAAATGCCTCTATGAGATCCAACTGGAAGGCCTTTTCTCAATTAGAGATAAATGGGGGAATGTCTAACCCATTGTTCATAGTGTGATCCTGGGCTGATAGTCCTGTATACTATAAGAAAGCAGGCCACCAAGCAGCACCATCACCTCTTCATCAGCTCCTGTCTCCAGGTTTGTACCCTTCTTGAGTTCCTGTCCTGACTTCCTCCAGTGATGGACTGTGAATAGTGTAAGCTAAATACACTCTTTCCTCTCCAATTTGCTTTTGATCATGATAGTTTCATCTCAGCCATAGAAATCCTAACTAAGATATTTGGCTAGTACATATTTTTTTTTTTTTTTTGCTACAGTGTTAACAAAATGTTTGGGAGACAAAGTATTTGTGTCTTTTAGTTAGGCTCTAATGATGTAAATATTGTGAGATAGCCACCAGAGAAGACAAGTCAGACATGGATTTAAACCAATAGAAAAATTGTATTTACTCAGCCAGTGCTCAGCTTCCCGGTGTAGCACTCAGACTTTCTTGGGATTTTTTAAAGCACAAAATCCATGTTCTTCGATGATATACTACAGTGAATAAGAACAGCTATCTAGAAGAACTACTGTAACTAAAAAGCAATTTTAGTACATTTAGAGACTTTTCCAGAACTATGGACTTTGAAGGCATAGGCCTTTGTTTTAGTTTTGGTTGGTGGTAGTATCTACATACTGAGTTTTATGGTCTGAATGGTACTTTCATCATGGAATCACTTGTGCTAAAGTTTGGTGGTCTACTAAGATCTGGGACTCTAACAATGTGTTCTAGATTTAGTTTCTATTCATATCACTTAATTGTGAAGCGGCCATGAGTTTCTTTGCCTCTCTCTGCTATTAGTTTCTCCATTTGCATTTAGAGGATTAAAAAAATAATGCCTTCATTCTAGTGCTTAGCATATGCTGACAGTTTCGTCACCATAACTTAGTCAACTTTCTATAGTTCCCATGTTCTCAGAGTATTGCCTAAAGATCATGTATAAGCCTTTATCAGTGTGTCATGGCTAACTTCTGATGTCAACTTAGTGCAAACAGAAATGTCTGTGAAAAGAAAACATCAGGTGATTAATTTTCTGGATAACATTTGCCTGTTGCTGTGACTGTTTCTTAATGACTAATAGAGGAAGGAGAGCTGGGTCCACTGTGGACTATTCTAAGCTAAGTGGGCCTAAGCTGTATATGCAAGGTAACTAAGCAAGCCAGGAAGAGGCAGCCAGTGTGCAGTGTTCTTGTGGTGGTTTTCTGCTTCATGTTCCATCCCTAATGACTCTCAGTGACAGAATGTGACTTGGTAGTATAAGACAAAATAAATCCTTTCTTTCCTAAGTTTCTTTTGGTTATGATGTTTATTGTAGCAATGGAAAGGTAAACTAGAAAACTATGAAAGAAAACCAGTAATTTGTTGGAACACTTATGATTACATACAGTAGTTTCCATATCTTTGTTCACATAAATATTTTAGTGAGGATGAAAGGAATAATGAATAATAAGTTTGTACTTTTAGTTTGATTAACTCCTTTTAACAGAACTTATCAGTTGTATCTACTTATGCTGATAAAATTATTTTAAGTATATAGTTGTCAGAATAATTGCTATGAGGTAATTAACATTTAAATCCCATTAATTTCTTATTTACTCACTGCCATGTAATTTTTGGTCAGAATGCTCATATGTATGTCATTGTAGAGAGCTGCGACGTGCCGCGCCTTAAAAATGGCGCTGGTCTCCGCCTTCCACCAGCCCGACGGTGAGTGCTCTCGGTGGTAAACAAGTCCATATTTGGCTAAGACCGCTGATGTGG